>CM071860.1:24070871-24093946 GCA_036759665.1 Gynandropsis gynandra
CGGGCGTTAATTCATCCCAAATTCCCCGAGAGTTTGCACAACTCGGGCCCGCTCAACCACGGATAGGGTGCTAATGCCCGATCGGGCTCTTTGAAGGAACACGATCGGGCGCGCCTCTGCATGACCGGGCAACAGTGGTGCCCGAGCGGGCCGTGTATTTCGTAACAACCTAGATCTTGCATTCAAACGACCTAATTTATAGACCAGAAGAGATCGAGAACAAAGGGGGCGACGTACAGGGCAAGGGAAGGCTGGGAAAAAATCTGGAAAGGCTCGGGAGACGTTGGAGAAGAAGAGAAGCATCAATCCTCAATGAATCGGACCTGTTAAGTTGTAGGTTAAGTTCGGCTAATGAGAATATGACCGGTCGGTTAGTCGACTTAGGAATTATGATTGCGTTCGTAAAGCTGCCATGGTACGGGTTAATCACTGCTGGAAGGTAGGGTTGCACGTACTCATGGTTAGGAGGTTTAGGCTCGGAAGAATCACTCCTCATCTTATGGCATGAATTTCCCTTTGTCAAGATAAGTCGATAGGTTTATGATCCTTAGTTGCTTCCTCCATACGATTCCCGGTATCCCGACACCCGTAGTGTTCGTCATATCCGAGTTTACCCCAACCTAGTATCGTTGTCACCACTTAGGTTAGTTTTAGATATTTAGGACCACACCTTCATATATCTCCATTTGTCTTAGTTTAGTTTTATTCTTATTTTTAGGTTGCTTTAATCCCTAGAGATCGACCCTGGTACTATACGATCCGTATACTTGCGGTGAAGTAGTCTAGGAAAATTTATAACTCGTGTTTCCACACCTCAATAACAAGTAGAGAGCTCATATTTCACAAACGACAAGAGATTTTCTTAAACATATAAATGTGTTCATCTCTAGTGGTTTAGTGAGTAAGTCTGCTAGTTATTGCTCAGTAGGTACGTAGTCTACCTCTAGTTGTTTCTTCTCTACTTGTTCTGTAAGAAAGTGATACCTTATTTCGATGTGTTTTGTTCTAGTGTAATGTACATGATTATTTGACAAGTTTAGTCTTGGACAATTTATTTGTGAAAATTTATCGCACTAGTATTATCACAATGAGCCACGAAGGTACCTGCACTTAATCTGTAATCAGCCAACATTTGTTTCATCCACATAAGTTGTGCACAACAACTTCCAAGTGCTATGTATTTCGCTTCAGCTGTGGATAGAGATGTCGTATTTTGTTTCTTGTTGTGCCGAGAAATCAAGTTACTCCCAAGGAAGAAACATCCACTGATAGTACTCTTTCTATCATCTGTGTTTTCTCTCCAATCTGTATCACAAAATCCTGCAAGATTACAATTAATATCTTTTGAATAATACATATCGTATTCTGCAGTTCTTTTAACATATTTGATGATGTGTTTAACTACCATCACGTGCATCTTCTTTGGTTTTACTTGATATCATGCACATATCTTTACACTTAAGGCTAAGTCAGTTCTACTTGCAGTTAAATACAGTATACTTCCAATTATACTCCTATATAATTTGACGTCAACATCTTCACCGTCTACATTTTTGGTGATTTTTGTTGTTGTGGACATTGGTGTATTTGATGGCTTGCAGTTGTCCAATTCAAACCGTCTGACAAGATCTCTTGAATATTTACTTTGTAAGACAAATATGCCATCATCCATTTGCTTCACCAATCCACTTTTTCATGTAAAACAATCTTCCAAATCTAGCTTTGGTACTCCCTGGATAATGTCATGCTTCGAGAGTTTGACTAGTTTTTCGTGTTGATGTCTCTTAATCTTTGATGCCAAAGATCAAGTTCACTTTTTGCCTCCTTAAGACATTTCTCTTCACCACTCCAGGTATAGCAATTATTTCCACCTCTTATTCCTATCAAACCACATTTCTCGTTTGTATAAAAAACATTACAATTTTCTTTCAAAAACTTTACCTGAAAACCACTATCACATAGCCGGATGATACTGATAAGATTTGCTTTCAATCCTTCTACAAAGTAGACATCTTCCAGTTGTGGTTATCCTTCAGCATTAAGTATTCTTTTTCCCATGATTCGCCCTTTGCCACCATTTCCGAATGTCACGTGTCCACTTTTGTTTTCAGTGTATTTAGATAGAAGATCTTTTGTTCCTATCATATACCTCGAACAACCACTCTCAAAGTACCATATGGTATCGTGGTTGTTGTGAACCTAAATATAGGCAACTTGTCACTTCGAATTATATTTTTTAATCCAAACTTGTTTTGTTTTCTTCGGCTTCCAATATACATATGATTTTTTCACCCAAACTTGTCTTATCCTTTTGGTTTCCAATATCTTCCTGTAAATTGTCTCTTATAATGACACCATCTCCAAAAATGTCCTGATTGTCCGCATGAGTAACATCTCTTTAAAGGTTTTTTCTTCCACACTTTAGATGTTCGCTTAACTATAGTTACATGTGCTGGAACTCTAGTTCGATCATATTGTACTACAAATGATTTTAATTCTTTATAGTTTGAAAACGTTCTGAGTTGTAGTTTGATTAGCAATCTTTGCTGCATGTTTCTTAAAAGAAACTCTAGTTGCATCCTCCAAAAGCCCTCCAGTAACAAACATACTTTCTTTTCAGCAATCACTTCTTTATTTGTAGTATCTCTCTTAAATACAAGTTTGTAGTGTTGATTATCCGTCTTTTCAATGGTTAAGAGATGATCTAATTTCTTTGTTCCATTGTTAAGCATTCGCAACTACTTTTGTGTCTCCTCAAGTTGATATTTGATCAACTCCACTTCTTCATTGTGTTTTTGAAACTGCATTTCATTTTTTTTTAGACGATCTTCAAGTTGTATATTTTCTTTAACAAGCTCAATGTTTTCCTTGCTGATCTTCATCCATGATTCATACAACTTTTCGACGGCTATATCATCATCACTATCACTATCACTATCATTGTCAGACTCTATTTTTTCTCCAAGGAATGCTACGAAATTTGTCATGGCTTCTTCATCTTCATCTGTAATTTCAGATTCACTCCATGTTATATAGAATTTCTCTTTTTCTTACCACATTCCGCGTTGGAATGTCCATATCCTTTGCATTCGAAGCACTAAGTTTCTTTAAGATTTTTCAGCATTGTTTCTCTCTTTTGTGCATTTGGACATTCAACATTGAAGTGACTAAAACCTTTACACTCATGGCACTAGAATAAAGTTTTTCCTTCTTTCGTTTCAAGATGAAACTTCGTGTTTCCAGATTTCTTTTCCGTAAGAGCTTTCCAAAAGCCTTTTCCATGAATGCCACACTTTCTTCTAGTGAATTCAAGAGGCTCGTTCCATCCTTTACCTGTAGAGCAATTCCTTTGCTCTTTGGTTCATTGTCATGCTCCAAACTCATCTCATATGCCGAGAGAATTCCTACTACCTCTGCAAAGCTTGTGGTGTCACTATCCATTGCAATTTCCATTTACGCCTTCTTTGCTTCGAATCTCTTTGGCAGAAATCGGATTAACTTCTTTACTAGCTTCTTTTCTTTGTAGGTCTTTCCTAAGTTTTGCGCTTCATTTGCTAGTGCTTTCAGCTTTGCACTAAACTATGTGACCTTCTCATCTTCATTCATCCTCATATTCTCGAATTGTGAAGCAAGAATATCTAGACGAGTTCTCCTTACGCTAGATGTTCCTGCGTGCTGCATCTACAACTTATCTCAAGTTTCTTTCGTCGATTCACATGACTGAATTTGTTTGAATTGATTCAGTCAACTGATGTGAATATAACTGGTAACTCCTTGGCATTGTATGTTGAGAGGCGTTTTTCATCTGGTGTCCATAGCGATTTGGGTTTAGGAATTCATTTTTCGTCGATGTCTGGTTGCATCGGGGGGCTTCAATCCGATTCTACAGTTGTTTCTTTCAGCTTTACTTTCAAATAAGCATAGTTGAATCTAATAAAATTGGTCACGAAATTGAAATAAGCTCTTGATGTGAGTCCATACCTGTTACCTTGATCGTGCACAAATTCTTCTTATTCGCGAACTGCTCTGATAACAATTGAAAGTTTGTATGGAATTCAAATTAACACCAGTGCTTATCCCCCAAATACACTTGAACCCGCCCGAAATACACCTCACGACCATGAGTTATTTCCAGACTATACCCAATCGTAAATCTCACAATTCACTCCCCCTCAGTTCAATACACCTCACGTGTATGAACTTTACAGTTGAGTCTCTCACCCACCAACCCAACACACTTAATTGTATCAAATTTATGAACATGTTAGGCTCAAATTGCTTACTTTTACACGTATGAATGCACTTAGCTTTTCTTTTCTCTCTCTCTCAAGTTTTACATTTGTTGTTGTGCATGCCTCCTTTAATTCCATCACATGTAAGTTGTTGTTTGTTGCCTTATTTAAAGAATGACCAGCTCTTTTGGAAGTTATTATTTGACTTGCTAGATTTTAGGCCAAGGTTGTTATCTTTGTTGACTTGTTCCATGATCCTTGTGATTACTTGATTAATCGTTCAAATGACTTGATTAATCCTTCTGATCACTGACTTGTTCTTTGCATTCTAACGAATACAATGTCTATTCCAATTTAAAGTCTCTATTTGCTTGATATATACATTTGTGTTTGTTTTCCTTTGCTCTATCGTCATTGTGGTTTCTTACTTATTATGGTATACACCTTGAACGCTTTATCACAGTTGTGCCCATGAATTGATCTGAACCAAAGATATAGAACAAGAAGGAAAATGAACCAATGATGGGGTGACGAGAAAGAGGCGATGGGTTGCAGCGGCGGGCAGAGACAGAGCTGAGACGACCCGATGGGAGATATTGTTTATGGTTGAGTGCAAGTTCTTTAGAAGTGAAGGATGTTGAAAGAGGAATGTGAAAAATGGGTTGAATGGAAAAGGCTTCGCGAGGAGAGAAGCTTGAGAGGAAAAATATTCTAGATGAAATAGCAAGCGATGAGGAAGAATAATGCTACGAGGCAAAAGAAGTTAAAGTGAGGAAGTGTGGAGGCCTGCAGAGGCTACAAAAATTCTTCCAAAAAAAGTGAGTTAGCATTGAGGATTAATGAGCTATTATTTGATTGATCTTGTATATTTTTTCTTTTTACAATTCGATCCTTTTATTTTTATATTTTTATATAATTATATATATAAAGGAGATTTTTTCTCTAGTTTCATTGGTGTTGCCACGTCAGACAAGGGAGGAAAAAACCTTTCCAATCTCATTCATGCATCGAGCGTCTATGTATCTAACCTTCTTCCTTATCTATTGTTTCCCTTTCCCCTTTTCCTTTTCCCTTTCCCTTTTCTCCTTTCTTTCGGACGACTCCATCTTTCTTCAGATGGCAGACGGATTGCTCTCGGGGGTGAGTGGTCCAATTGAGTGCAGTTTGGTCATATCGTCTCTGTATTTGTTCAGATATCAACAAAGACTTACTCTCAGGGGTGAGTGGTCCAATCAAGGACGCATGTGGCCTTGAAGACGCTCAATCTAGGATGCATAGAAAAGTTTTCGTCCTTATTCGCTCGGGCTGGGATGCACAAAAATCCCGACAAACAAAAGTAATCGAGATTCCAAATTTCATAGTCGTCGTCATTTGCTTCCCTTTATGACCACAAAATCCAAAGCTATGACCCAGTCTGAGTGACACGTTGTGAGTGTGTTCGAAATCTAGAACCTCGCCTACAAAATACTGCCATATCTTTGTTGTCAACCTGCCAAAAGGCACTGTAAGTGTCTTTCCTTCACTACCACCTCCTCTTGCTTCCTATTTTTGTTTAGTTTGAATTGGATTCATATTTTTTCCAAAAATAATATTGTGGAAGATGAACCTCTTAAGAGTTACCACAATGTTTGGCTCATCATCAATGATGATCGGAAATCAGAAGTTTTAATTTCCTAGATCACTCTACCGCAACTATACGGTACATGTAGTACCAGGGTTGAAGTTTGGGAACTACTGCGAATGTTAGAACTAAGAATCACGATAAGAAGATCGATCAATTTATGGTTATCAAACTGGAAAATAAAGGCATAAAAGAATGATGAAACTAGATTAAGTAAGATAGAGCACCACGGGTTTCGGAAATGCCAGGACATGTAATGGATGTTTCTACGAAGCATGAAATCAGATTATATCAATCGATGGGGAACTAAAATCTAAATCTACTACCTAGGGAATCAACATTACTCATCTCTCAATGCAGCAACGGAAAATCTAGATGCAAGAAGAAAGAAATTGGGAATTCAACCTCAACTATCTAAAATGACTCTCTCAGATACATAAATCCACTATCGAAGAAATTAACATACTCATCTCTCGATGCAGTGAATCAATGATCAAGATGCATGAAGAACGATAAGGAACTCGACCTCTATTATTAGAAACAATGGGAACTCAAGCTCTAATATCAGAAGTGACTCTCTCGTTGCCTAAATCTACTACCTAGGAGATCAACGTACTCATCTCTCGATGCAGTAAATTAATAACCTAAATGCATGAATAACAATGGGAGTTCAGCCTTAATTATCACAATTCCTAAATAGATTAACAGGCCAGCTAGATTCTCATGAATCTAATTCATCGTAGGGTTAATTTCGAGACTCAAATCTGACTTCTCAGCCTAGACGAATCTCTAATTTCATTGAAACAGGTGATCATCAAGTATGAACACATTAAGTACAACCCATCAAACCCAAACGAATGAAAAAAACTCTAATCAAGCATTAAGAACCAAACTATCCATTACATAAGCATCCCTGACCCATGGCTAAGAGATCTACTCGGAAATCATAGAGAGGTAATTCATCTTCCATATTCTCCAAGAGTAGCCTCGGATGAATCCATCGGTTTCCCGAAATCTCCTCTTTAGCCGTTTGCTCTCTCTCCTCTCTCTATCTCTGGCCCTGGTCCGTTCTGTCTTCTCCTTCCTTCTAGTTCTTTTTAAGATTCATGCTCGTTCAAACTTCATTTGTATCATTCACTTAATTAGTTTCCATGCATGCTTAATCGTGCTTGGAAGGATGCCCTACCGTGCTTCTCTCCGCATAGGGATGATCGACCGAGCATGGAACATGTCTAGGCCATGCAGAACTTACGGGGCATTTCCTGGTTAATGAGCCCGATCATGCATCATTGTGTGCTCGGTCGTGCATGTGGCCTTCCTATTCAGACCGGTCGTGCATGCGGTGATGCCTGATCGTGTTGCTTGAATATGTTTCTCCCCGTTCGTGCTTGATTGTTGCTCGGCCGTGTTGCATGAATTCATCAGCTCCCTGGTCATGCTTGGAAGGATGCACGGCCGTGCTGCTTCAGCTTCAATGATCGATCGATCTTGGAGTGATGCCCGACCGTGCTATGTTCTGCATTTCAACCCGCTTGGTCCTGCAGCAGGATGTTGCTTGGTCGTGCTCCCTTCATACTTTGGTTTCACTTTCGGGTAAGTTTGCCGCATGTACTTGTGTTTGGTGGGATGTCTTCTTTTGCTGCACAACACGAGAAATGATAGAAGAATCCCTCAGTTATGCTCAATATGTCGGTAAAGGCTAAGAATCGTAACAAAACTAAACCTAGGAATGATGAAAATACTATGACGGATTAAGCGTTATCAAACTCCCCCAGACTTAAACCTTTGCTCATCCTCGAGCAAAACTAGAGTCGAGTACAAGAAGAGTTGGAAACCAATTGGATACTGGCACAAATACTTCGAAAATTCAGCCCTAATGCACAACAACGCGACACACGAACATAAACCTAAACGTACCTAGTTCCAAATTTTACGGATCAAAAGTCACGAGCCGTGCAATCCTACACATAACCTATGATCATTTCATTAACCCCTAGACAACATCCAAGCGATCTCCATACTAGTTCACCAATGCTTATGTGAGATATCATTACAATCATTTCATCGTTCTTTTATCTTTTCTTCTTTTTTTTCGGTTTCCATAATTTTGTTTTCTTTGAAAATCCGCCCTTGGTTTCTAGGACGTCGGAGCCGAAGAGGAAAGCTTTCTACTTAGACCCAGGTTGCTGATTTGCACACTCATAATATCTTATAACCTTAGCGGAGTGAAGAGGTTGTCTCATTGAATAATCGTTTAGGCCAAAGATCACGCATCAACTCTAACCCTTAGGAGGTAGAATAACGCCTCAACCCACAACTTAGACCCAAACCATCAAGAACGATGCACTCATATCAATGTAAATTTGAAATAGTTAGAAACTTATTCTATTGACAGCGGAGTATAAGTGCATGGAAGTATAAAATCGAATAATCGGTAAAGAATGAACGGTAAAAGGTATCCGACAAAGTAAAGGATGAACGGAATACACGGAGATACGGATACTTGGGACTGAAACCTACGGGGCGAAATGAAACTATAAATCATGGATTCATGCACAACTATTAGACTAATCAATATCGAAGAGTCTTTCTAAGAAAACCTAGGCTATTGTTCCCGATTTGACAAAGTTGTACAAAATTGACTAAAGTTCAAAATTTTATACTAGCTATCCATCCGTCTAATCCTAAAGAAAGTAACGAAAATAAAAAGAAAACTAGCGTCTAATCCTAATTTACATGCATGTCACTCGAAGAGTACTCCCCCATACTTGAACGGAACACCGTCTCAGTGTTCAAAACCTATGAGAGAAATTCGCATACCCAGACACGGGAAAAGAAAGTTATAACGTGTGCACCTTGTGTATTCTTGTTGTCCCAAGTTGGTGGTGTAGCTGGATGTTGTACGCGTCTCCTCCGTTATGGATGAAATCAAAGTGGAGAACCTGTGAAAAAGAATCACACAATCCAAAAGAGAAAATACGATACAAGGTGACAGCTGACCGAGTTCACAAATGCGAAAAGAATAGGAATTATGTTTTGAAAATGAAAAGAAATAAAACAATATGAAATTCGGGTTGCCTCTCGATAAACGCTTGTTTAAGGTCCCGAGGTTGACCCAAATGCTCTGCTCATCACCATCAAGGTGGGCATCCTTGTCGTGTCGTGTAACATCTCCTGCATCGTGTTGTTCGGTCGAGTATAGCACATTGAGTGCTCGTCCGCCTTGCAGGGTCAATCAGACCGCTCGTGTCCTTCTTCTCCCTGGTCGTGTTGCATTCCAAATTGAGTGCTTGGTCGAGCGTGATTTGATGATCGGTCGGGCTTGAGATATTTCCAATTTTGGTCGAGAGGTGTGCACGGGTGAGGCTCAGTTTCTGCCCGGCCGTGTTGCAGTTCATGGTGTGTGCCCGGTCGGGTGGATATGTCTGATCGGTCGGGCGCTTTGCTCTGCAATTTTGCACCGAGAAGCATGCACGGGTAGGGCTCAGCTTATGGCCGATCGTGTTGTGGTGTGAAGAGGCCGCCCGGTCGTCCAAATGATGTTGCCCGGTAGGGTGTGATTTGCTGCCAATTGGAGCCGAGAATGTTGCACGGGTCGGGCTGTTGTGTTGCCCGATCGTGCTACTCTCAAAAGGGGCTGCCCGATCGTGCACAAGGTGTAGCTCGATCGTGCAGGCCATAAAACCAGTTGGGCGTTCATGAACTCCATTGCTTCTCATCTCCTCCAAAGTTTTCGAGGATTTTTGGTACCCTTGGTCATCATCTTAATCCGCATATCTAGCCGTGAAAGCTTTTTCCAGTGGTTCACTCAAGACATCGACTGAGAATACAGGCTCTACCATGTATGCTTTCTTGAGGTTCTTATCCAACCCAAACTCCACTGTCTCTTCCCCGATTTTCATCGTCAATTTCTCTACTCTCACGTCGATGATGGTATTGGCAGTGTTAAGGAATGGTCTTCCCAAAATAATAGGTATTCTTGCATCTTCCTCCACATCCAAAACCAAAAAAATCAAAAGGGACGTAGTAATCATCTACCTTAAGTGGTACATCCTCCAAAATATCTATCAGGTGTTTCACTGAATGATCAGCCATCTGTACTACCATCTTTGTAGGTTTCATCTCTCCCATATCCAGTTTATTGCACATTGACAATGGCATGAGGCTGACACTAGCCCCTAAGTCATAGAGGGCATTATCGATGGCAACATTTCCTAGCTTACAAGGGATGACGAAGGTACCTGGGCCGGGTAATTTATGTGGTAGTCCATATTGGATAACGGCGTGTGTCGCTGCGGTGGCCATCATTGTTTCCTCTTCCAAACTACGCTTCTTGGTGAGGATTTCCTTGAGGAACTTAGCGTATGAAGGTATCTGCATGATTGCTTCATGGAAAGGCATAGAGATTTCCATCTTCTTCAACCTCACTGCAAACTTATCAAATTGCGATTCGTCAGCCCGTCTCCTTTGGCAATCGGGAAAAGGAAGTGGAGGAGGTCTTGGTGGTAGTGGTACATAGATTGGTTCCATTTCCTCCTCGTCTTGTGCTTCTTTAGGATGCTCGGGGTAACTAGGCTTTACCGTTGATGACTTTGAGCATTCTCCCTTCTCAAAATTATGGGGTACGACGTCTGGAATTTTTGTTCCGCTCCTTAACATGACGGCATTGCAATGCTCACAAGGATTCGGCTAAGGTTTCGCCGGTAGAATTCCTTGCTAATTGGAAGAGCTCACTGAAAGCTGTGCAACTTTGGTGTCTAAGATCTTCAAATGCGTCTGAATTTACCCGCTTTGCTTCTTTGCGTCCTCTTGATCTGCTCTTATGTTTTTCAGCTCAACGTGTTGATATTATTACTTCATTAATATCTGATTTTGTGGTTGGCTCTAAAACGACTTAGGCTGATAGCTTCCTTGCATCGCTATATATCATGGCCATTTCTTGGCATTCTCTGTGTAGATAACAACTATTAGCTTCCTGGCTATTTTCACCCTCTACCCGAGCCATTATTCGGCGATGCAAGATATAAGCCTTCGTTGTGAACATTATCAAAGATGCAATATATTCCAGCTAATTCACTTTCCAACAATCAAAAGGTTTCTGATGTTTGTTGTACTCACTTTCCCTTCATTGTATTCTTAACGTTTCTAAAGATTTTTGTTGTTTGTAAAAAGTTGTTGTATGTTATAACAATATGTAAGTCTATGTTGATGGATTAATGAAGAAAGCATACAAAAACTTGAATCAAGTCATATAGAATGAGGTCAAGTTACCATTGAACTTCAATGAAGCTAAGAAAGCAGGCTCATCGAAAGCCAGCTCATGCTGACTACAGGAGATTACTTTGTGCCCATGACTACTCTAAGTCAACAATTTTCATCCAATTCAGACATAAGAGTTGAAGGTAATTTCCAATAGCGATGAGCAAATCTTCTTTATTCAATTTTTTCAAATTTTTCAAATTTTGAAAGTTCTTATAAACTGACGCAGTTCATTACTAAACCATATATCCATTTTAGCTTCACTTTATTATGAAAATCATGTTGCAAATATTCTGTTTTTTTCTAAATTTATCATCCATTTTCTACCTTAAATGTCAATGCTCCCCACTCCCATCAGCATAATGTTATCCTAAATGCTTATTCATTCCCCCAATTGAATTTTTTTCTAGCCCCACTAACCCATGTTACCTGAGATATCAATTTAGAGAAACCGAAAGCAGCTTGCGATTACATACCTTGGTCCTTTAAATACCTAACAGAATTTTTTCATTCAGATTCACCTATCACCAAATTACAAACCAGTTTGTCTCAAAACATTCTCTAACCATTTCACAATAGCTTCTTTGTCTTCGTCCAACACCACCTCTTCTCGCCAAGCTCTGCCATTTTCACAACTGATGTTAATCATAGCATGAAGGAAATTGTCGGGAGGGTTTTCGCATTAGTGAAGCAAGGAATGCTAAGAATGGTGGTCAAATCATGTGGATAGAGTGTCTTCTAATAGATGAAAAGGTCGTACCCATAAAATTAAAAAAAATTATCTATTCCATAAATCTGGTTAGTTTACCTCTGAATGTTGATTCGGATATTCATTCTTTCATTTAGTCAACTTTGCTTCATGGAACGATTAATTGCATATTGGCAATAGAGTCCTAATTCCAAAAAATTATTGTATCCCCAACTTGTACAACCCTACCATTTATGTTGCAAATAAGGCAATTTCCTGTTAGACTATGTTATGTAGTGACCATAAACAAAAGTCAAGGACAAAGCTTGAAACAAATCGGATAGTATCTACCAAAAAATCTTCAGTCACGGTCAATTATGTCGCGCTTGACTTCGGGTTAAGAATCATTGATCAGGCTCATTGCTATGGTCGAGAACCGAGTGTAACAAACATTGTTTACAGATAAATTTTCAAGGGTCTACATAAATTTTACTTAAGGCAAGTGTCAATATACTTCCTTACACTATATTTAAAAAAAATGAAATCTCACTAAAATCATTTATATTAATCAACTTCACACCAACCAACCCGTTATGCAATACCATTACTACTGCTATGGTCGAGAACCGAGTGTAACAAACATTGTTTACAGATAAATTTTCAAGGGTCTACATAAATTTTACTTAAGGCAAGTGTCAATATACTTCCTTACACTATATTTAAAAAAAATGAAATGTCACTAAAATCATTTATATTAATCAACTTCACACCAACCAACCCGTTATGCAATACCATTACTATACTATATAATATTTAAGAAACTACGATTTGACATTTTATTTACTTTTGTGTTTAAATCGTAAAACTGTTTCAAATGTAATTAGATATTAGATCTACATTTTTTACATGACTTGTGAACTTTTGCTTACATTTGATTTTATTTTTCGCACACTGATGTTATTATGATTTCTTACTTGACATAATTTAGAGCAAAGATCGAACTACGTGAGACACATTGATAACGTAGAAAATCATGTTCTATTGCATCACATGCTAAGGAACAACGACTTTTGGGCTGATTTTTAAGAATTTGGAGCACATGAAACACTTTCACTGACAATCGTTTGCTTGGTCTTGGTTTTTATTTCTAAGTGAAACGGTAAATAACGTTAATGTAATTCCTTATTACACATTCTATGAATATATTTCATGATTATGTATATGATATATTGTAGGGAACTACTATTGAAGGACATATATCTCTTGTCGATGTTAACAAATACAACCAATACATAAAAGAATGAGAGATATTTATCCTACAAAAATTTATTCATACTGCCAAATATTGGTAATTACAAGTTAACCGATAACAGTATGCACATATGTTTTATAGAGAATACGGTTTTCAAAAAAGTCATGAATCATATTCATACAGTTCCCAAATACAAATTCAGGATGCGATCATATCGAGATTTGGTTGGATTGGTTGGTCATAAAAAATTTGTATTGGGTAATAAGGTTTGCAATGAATCGATAATATTATTTCTTTACTACTAACCTTATCTAATCAATTTTTTAAGTTGTAGATGTTGGACTCCTAATCGCTATGCAAGGATCAAATTTGTAACTACCTACCTCTGATAAAAAATAAAAATTTGATTGTTATTAAATAGGTAAGTATTTGATATTATTACTTCATTAACCTATTATGTTATTTCTTCCGAAATAACTTGTTCACCTTAAAACCATTTCAAATACAGAAAATATTTCGTGAAAATATCCATGTGGGATGGATTTGTTATGCATTTTTCGTTCAAATATTGCTCAAATGATTGTAGAAAAAATAGTCATGATCTTAACAAGCGTTATTCCCATGATGATCAACTGTATTAAAAACAATTTAACACTTATATTAATTAATCTTATTAATTTTTCGTTTAAATCATTCGCAATTATCATTTGTAAATGTGTTAACCAAGTTTGTTAACACTTCGACCGTCTTGCTCCACAAATATCTAAACAAATCAAAGTCTAAAGACATCCAAGAAATTCAAACATAAGTAAATTTTCAAGATTTCCAAATTATGTGCATATTTGAATATTTGTTTTTAAATCATGTTATAAATTTGTCCTCACAATTTTTGCAGGTATGGATAGGAAAAACAATTATGGAAAAAACTCTGTTTCAAATCATGCAATCACTTTCCCCAACAAATTATGTTTTAAAATTTCAAAGATATTATGAACAAATCGCATTGTTAGTTTACATTACATCTTATAAGTCTATTATTTAAAATTTTACATTGAAAATTAAAATTCATTTGTTTGGATTCACCAATATATATATCAAATGTCATGACAATGTTACAATGTATGAATTAAATACAATATTTCAGAAAAATACCATTTAATTATCAAAAAACCGGACAAAACGCGATATCATTTAATTATATATAAATATAATAAAATAATTAGTTAATGCATTTGGATAAAAATATTTTTGATATATGTGTTCAAAAATTTATCAAAAAAAATTTTTATTTATATTTGGCTTCTTGAATTCCAAAAGTTCGATGCCAATACAGTAAGAATTTTTTAAAACATATTTTCATTTATAATTACTGTGATTAATAAAATTGAATATTAATTAAAAATTTTAAATAAATATGATTGAATTTATCAAATTTGATAATATTTTAGTATTAAAAATGGAATAACTAATGAACTTTTTGTATGAAGTCAGACGTAACTTTATATTTGTAGGCACATGGTATATTACATGCATTGTACATGCTTTACATTAAAAATGAAGACAACAAATGAATATTATACAAATATTCATATATATATATATATATATATATATATAAAGATTTCAAATTGACAATAAAAATGGGCTTTGGAATAGACTAATGGGTATATATATATATATCAAAAGATGGGTCTTGGGCCTTTATTGTCAGATCAAATTTACTTTCGAACGTTTGTATTTTGTTCGTTGGAGATAAAGCGGTTCATCTGTTTAAACGCTCTGAATGCTCCTCTCCGAAACCTTGCATCCGAAGGCAATATTGCATCTCTTAACTTGAACCCGAAACTATCTATATGAATGATCATCTGATCATTCGGATAGACAGAAAAAAAAAACTTTTCGTTTACCCCTTAAAATTCTAAAAAAAATTCACAAAGTAAATTCGACAACATATCAATCTCTTGTGATCGTTGAATCCTCAAGACGAAATAATGCAAAAAAAAATTTATTAGGACATTGCAAACCCAGACCTCGATCATCCGTAAAATATGGTATTTTAAGTTGTTGGCTTTCAATTCGATATTTATTTAAAATTCGCTTATAAATTGTACATTTGAATACATCTGAACTTAGCGGTTCTAACAATATTTTATTAACACTATAAAAATTTTCTTTATCTTGATACAATATCAAGATAAAAAAAGAATGATAGTGTATTGATTCTTTTTTTGGTAAAAGTATAAGAAATATATGGATTAAAATGGTGTAAAATTATTATATGAAAATTCTGAGAAATTCAACACAATGCATTATATGAATACAATGGCAACACATAACATTACCCGCAAAAGAGAAAGAAAGAAAACGAGAAATATCAGAAATACCCTCGTCGGGCTAAAACACTTCAAAAGTACCCCGTAAATCTGATAGAAAAAAATTGGAGAAAAGACATATGTGCCCTTAGATTTTGTAAGTGAAAAACACCAATGGAGGAAGGAAAGACAAATTTGAGAGGATGGAAACAAAGTTGAGAGCTATTTCCTTCCACTTTGGAGCGATTTCCTTCCATTTTGAGCGTTTTTTAGCAATGTTTGAACGATTTCCAACAATGTTTAGCCATTTTCAGTGATTTCCAGCATTTTCCAGTGTTTTCCAGCGTTTTCAGTGATTTCGAACAATTTCCAGCAATTTTTTATCGATTTCCGATGATTTTTAACGATTTTCGGTTATTTGTAGGCGATTTTCAGCGATTTCGATCGATTTCCGGCGATTTTGGGTCGCATTGGGTCACATGGTCAAACTGGGTCGTAGGGTCGAACTGGGTCGCAGGGTCGAAATGGTTCGTAGGGTCATAGGATCGGACTAGGTCGCAAGGTCGAATTGGGTCGCAAGGTCGGACTGCGTCGCAGGGTCGAACTGGGTTGCAGGGATATTTTGATAATATCAATATTTATAAAGGTATTTTTGAAATTAAAAAAAATTGGGAAGGTTATTTTTAAAGTGTTTTAGTATTTTTAAAATTGCCCCGAAAAAGAATCTAATTATACCACAAACCCAAACCCTAGAGCCAAATCATGGGCAAATACCAAAATAGCCTCCCCTTTATTTTGGTACAAACATTAAACACCTTCACAAGTGTTATTCAAGTTTGCACATTGAAGTACACATTGTAGTACTCATCCCTAAAGTTGAACAATGGTGACAACACGAAGTTCCTTTCTACTCCGGTCATCACAAAACTCATCGGATGATACTGACTGATCCCTTTTTTCATCGTAAAGCTCGCTGCACGGTTGAAACTTTCTTCATTCGTATCCGAATCACATTCAATCCTCAGCTGTGTGCCCGTTTTCGGGGTTGTATCCGTGTAAACAAAGCAACCCTTCTTTCCCTCTAGCATTAACGAGACGGTGCCTTGCTTCCCATCCACTCCAGGGACTAGCCGGAACCTAGAAGCTTCCTTGTCCACAGAGGAAGAATCTTGAACTGCAATGGTGCCACTGTTGCTTGTTTGCGTCACGAGCATACCTGGGAAATCAAATGGTTCCAGCATAACTTGCTTCCCGATTAGCTCCTCAGGACCCGAGAATTTTCCGTTAGAAATGGTATCGGCGTTGAGGAGCCTGAAAGTGGCATGAACAGCCTCTTGTGTCCCCGGCTCTGGCGAGGTTTGCAGTGTGATGGTTTGGTTGGTGTTCATCAACACAAAACTAGAGTGGTCAGATTGTTGTGTGAGTGTAACGAGGTACTTGTTTTGGGAATCGGGGATCGGGCTTATCCATTTCTCGGCTTTGGCCTGCGTTTTGTAGCTCCAGTATTTGGTTGTGTGACCAGCTAGCAAGTAAGGGCCGTAAAGTATGGCCTGAAGAGACGAATACTCAGGCCGATCGTCTGAATACACACAAAAGATAAGTCATGGTTATGATTTATAACTAACGAGAGAAGGAAAACAACACGAGTATCGTGTTTACCTTTTATAGCTTCGGTTCTGATACTCAATGGTAAGTCCATGCTTATTTGATCTCCGGATTTCCAGCTTTGTGTGATCGAGAGAAAATTTCCTACAAACGTTTAGAAAGATTCAAATCTTATAAGAATCAGAATTGAAATCTAATCAGCGTATGATATCAGCGGGTCTTCATGAGTTTAGGACAATCGTCGAACAAGAAACCATTTGTAAGAAATACACAAGTAAAGAACAGAATGTTTAATAACCTGGAGCTGGTACTTTTAAAGACTGCCCATTTAAAGATGCTTTGACCCTGTCTACATTCGTCCACACTGGAATTCTCAGATTCAGAGTCGATTTTTTGCCCGTCTCCTGCAAGAACAGGCCAAGAACAGAGGTTATACAGAGCAACAAGAAAAAAGAATGAAGGCGGGTTCGACAAGGTGCATGTAGTTCCTGCTAAAGCTACCTCCTTGGAAGAGAATGTGAATGTCACGTGAAGATATGGATCCCACGAGACGACTGGTTTAACTTTCTGAGTAAGTGAAACACCGACAGATTTCCATTCGAGCGAGCTAGATATGTATTGGATGACATAAACACCAGGAGATCCCCCTTCTTCTTGGAAATAAATGGAATCTCCTAGTTTTGAGAAGGATTCAATTCCTACGAACAGAAAAAGAATGATCAGATTTGGTAAGAAAGGGATGATACTGAATAATTGCGTGGGAAAATGAAAATGATGGTGATTCTGCGTAGAAATACCAGTGCCATAGCAACACCAGAAAGATGTGTACGGCGTTCCCCAACCATGTCCAGTCACGGCCTTGGAAACACCATGACCCAACGGAAGCATGTAAATCATGATCCCTGGATCTGTTCCTCGTTGAATTCCAAGCACACCGTTTGTTAAAGCACGCTCGTAATAGTCTGCATAAACTACTTCTTTTGTCCACCTGAAGAGATTCCGAGAGACCTGGAGAAAAGAAGTGTTCAGGGGAAATAACTTGAAGATCGTATCGCAAAGATTTGAATCAAAGGGGGAAATGAAATAGATTACCTTGAGCATGTTATAAGTCGTACATGATTCCTCGTTTTCAGTTTGCAGAGTATCAGCCAGTCGCTTTGGATCAGTCCTAACATAGCATTTCATGAAGCATGCTTAGGATATAAGAACCATGAAAAGCTTGTTAAGTTGCAGTAAACTCCAAGTTTGGTGATGTTAGTACCAGAACTCAGAGACTGATGTCCCTCCGGTTGCGTAGCTGTGAGAAGAGTTGACAGCATCCATAAAAAACGTCGATATCTCCTACAAACCCACAATTCCGATAAAAAGACAAACCGTAGTCAATCAGTAAGTATTTCGGAGAAGGATCCAATACCTTATATAGAGGATCACCCGTGATTTCATATCGAAGTTGGGACCCAATCACAATAGGAATATGCGTGTTTGTGTGGAAGCCGGATATGTCATCAGCCTAGAAGCAAAACGTGGAAAATTCTGTTTACTTTACCATTCGAACAAAATCATAAGGTATGCAACCAGGTGAACTACCTGGATAGCGAGCACCCCAAGAAAGCAAGGCTTGTCAAAGAGGTGGGCGAGCAACAGGTACTTCGAGTCTCCCTGCATATTCCAATTATAGGATTTGAAGTTAACCAAGAGTCAAATTCAAGGCCCGCTTTGAACAATTCGAATATTTTTCACCCACAGTGATTCTAAATAGCTGATAAAGAATATCGTTCATTCCACCGGTCTCCTCGTTTAGTGATTTCCAGTGTCGTCCCACGCTGTACTTCTTTATGACGTTACGAACACGGTCATAGAAGTAATCCGCCATCCAAGTAGCCATTTTCAGAGCTTGACTGCTGCCGGCATACTTGTATTGGTCCACCAGACCGGCTAAAATCTGTCACAAATCAGACAAAGTTGAATCAACCTGGGTAGAATCAAGAATACTATCTTCTGTAAAGGTTTTACCTTGTGAATTGTGTAGTAGGGAGCCCAGACTGGCTGTATAGCTTCGAAGCGGTCAAAAAATTCGGTAGGAAAAGCAGAGAGATATCCTGTGCCCATTTTCTGTTGGCATTCCGAGAGAGCAGAGACGAGAGACGTCATTTTGTCCTTGAGAGTATCGTTGTGAGTGCTCGCCCACATATAAGCTGTTGCACTCAAGTAGTGCCCTTCAAGATCCCAAAGATCAGTCAAATTTAGGAGCCATCTCAACCAAATATCCCAACTATATGAACCAAATGTCATAAGGTAAATTCTATTAGAGGACTTATACCTATGAAATGACCGCGGAGCTCACTATTCGGTTCTTCCCACCCGGTGTAGGACTCTCCACGAGTATCAAGACCAGCAGTCTTTCTAAAGTTCCACACCAAATTATCAACGTCCAACATCAAGAGATACTCAAGATTTGTCTGTTGAGCCCTCCAATGGATCGAATTCGGATCCAACCGAACATCGTGCAGAGAGACTTCCTTGAGGAAGTTGGCTCCAAATCTCCCCTGGTTCTTGATGTTCTTATACATCATAGTCCAACCATATTCATCATCTTCTTCTCTCAGCATCTTTCTTGGGAGCAAACTAGCCCAAGCCGCTTCATCAGTTGGCGTCAAATGGTAATGGGCAAACACCTCTTTCTTCAGTGTTTCATTGTTTGAATTCAAGAGCTCATAGCGAAAACTATGCGAGGAGAGCTGTGTCGGAATGTTTGTGCACTCTTTTGCGATGGTCACTCCGCATATGAACGACAGAGCAACCACAAGTAGTAAAGCCAATACACTCTTCATTCTTCTCTCTTTTCTTAGGACAAAAGAAATGCTAAGCCTTTGCCAAATTTTAAGAATTGAAAACGACAAAGTAACTAAATTTGCAAGGATGATTTCAATTTAAACCATACCCCCTTGAAAATTTTTCACAGAAACCCAGAACCCAATACCTCATTCACCATATTCAGACTCCACAGAAGTAAGTGAAATCAACAAAAACCCACAAAACCCTCAACTCTGAATTGATTACAGAACCAACAAACAAGCCCCAAGACAACAGAAACTAAAACAAAAACAAAACCCAGAAAATAATCGCACACAATTCAAGACATAGAAGCCTCAGACGCAGTCACAAGGACACTGTATACATGAAAGAGGCTTAATAGAACAAACACATGTGAGCAATTATATATATAGGCGTAGAAGGCAGCGGGGTCCTAGGATTTAAGCAATGTCTCTACCACAATAAAATAAAATAAAATCACATGAAAGCTAAATTGGGATAAAATGGACCTACGAATAATAATGATAATAATAATAAAATCTCCAAAGATGAAAGTAAAGAGAGATATTAGCTATATAGTGGCAGAGAAGAATCACGGATACTTTGTCACTTTCCATGAGAGCTTTTGTTTGGGCTATTGACTCTGTAAAAAGGTTGAATTGGTGAATTTCGAGGGATGGGTCTGTTCTATTTTCTTTTGTCCTTTTGGTATTTTCTCGGGAAACAAACAGAGAAAAGGGGGCGAATTAAAATGATATCAAATTCGGCACGGAATTCTTTCACAGAAGGAATCTGTGCGCATAAATGCACCCAGAAGACATGATTTTTTTTCTTCTTTTATTTATGTATATAATTGGAGGTAAAGTTCGCCATTTTCGTTGCTCTGTTCGAGCTAAGAGAAGTCCAAAAAGCTATAGTTGGAAAACAATATACATATATACATATATCCTTTTTATATATTTAATCATACAACTTTTTTCACCAATGTTAGTATGGGTGTATCTCAAAATATCTTTGTTCGTCCAACATGCACCTTGTATACTTTTTTACATTTCAAAATGTACTTTTATCCGAATTTAGTTAAGGCATATATTTTTTAATATTGAATTTGAATTTCTATAACATTTATCAATTAAAATGTTTTAACAAAACTTATTTAATATGTATATAATGTTGAAAATCTCAATTTTTTAGATAAAAATATAAAGAAAAAGAAAAGAATATCATAAAGAATTTGTTGCTCCAATTATTACAGTCTCTTTTATTGCATCGGTTTTTATTAAAAGAAAACTACAACTCAAAATAAATGATTCATTGTCATTATCCATGATTAATTGCTCACTAATCATTATAGGACATATTACACATTACCACTTCTAAATGACATGATATTTAGAATTTTTTTTAATAAATAATCCAATTAAAATAAAACGAAAGGATTAATGTGGAGAATCAATCAACATTTATCTTAGTTTTTGCAATGTTTTATTGAAATCTCGACAATATCAATTTTTACACGTAGTTTTTGAAATTTAACACGCTTGAACGTTGTAGGTATCTTTTAACGGCGAGTCGCACTTTATGTTTAACGATGGCTTCATGCTTGTTGGATTTCACCTTGAAGACCCATAACCCAATGACTCAATGTCGATGGGAGGTCAACGACTTCTCAAAGGCTATTATCATTAATCATCTTCATCATCCTTTCGTAATCAAGAGGTTTTAGATTACGATAAAGGTACAATCATGATGAATATTCAAGGTGCTTTATACTGAATGCGAAAAACGAGTTTATATAGGTAAAATTTAGAGAATATTACGTGGAATGGAGCGTCAAACGACAATTCATGACACACTACTCACCACAACAATATGAAGTTACTAAGCACCTCAACTAGACCATATTTTGCATGGCCCGATGCATTTCTGGGGCGAGGTCACTGTAACACCTTCACTCCGGAACACCCTCAGGAATAGGAGTGTCCACCATCACCTCTAAAAGGTTGTCACATATATCATCATTCAAACATATTTATAAAATAAAATAAAGTCTTTTTTATTTGAAACAAAAGTGGTCTCAACTATATAGTGAAAGAAAATATATAAGACCATAATCACGATAAATGATAGAAAAATACGAAATGTAAAATAAAGCTTATCAAGATCTCTTGCACGCTTTTTCCATCAGTCTGCTATGAGCTCTACTACTGCTGCTCAACCTTATTATTGTTTTTCTTTGCCATAACATGTACATCTACGATAGCCCACAAATTGAGTGAGTACGAAAGATGCATTAAGTGACACCAATATTGTACGCACTCCATGCTAGTATTCTATCATTCTTAAATTAGTAACACAAAATAATGATATATCATCATACTAAAGACATACGAATTAGTCCATCCAACCTAGCTGAGTACCCCAGGTCTAAAACTAGTATCACACCAGATCATAACTCGTCGAGTATACAAGACTCTAACTCAGGCATATGTTCGCAAAGTCCAAATGACATCAGCATAATGAAGGTCTCATAAGGTTACACCAAACCCCAATACAACGCTTTGTCGCTCGAAAGGTTACTACAACCCCAACACGGTATGACGTTGGCACGTCCACTGGCCAAACTAACTACAACATTTGGTCGCTCGAAAGGTTACCATAACCCCAACACAGTACACCGCTGACCCCTGAACCAAGTTTTGCAATACTGACATCGTTGACCTGATACTCTTTACATGAAAATTTTCACCGACGTGTTCGCACACGCCTTCTTTCGAAGTTTAAGTGTGAAATCACTCGATCGAGTACACTAGACAAAAACATTGAAATTCTCCAACCCCGACACTTGGTCAAGTGTTAATTCTTTAGGTCATCTCTATCCACTAAAATTTCATCAAAACCAACTCATATACATGTCATTGATCCCCATATTACGGTTCTAGGGTTTGATCCAATGTTCATTTATAACGTCTCAGTTTCTCGATTATGAATTTCTTAAAAATTATATTGTATTCATGCTTTGTTTTGAATGTAAGAACTTCTTCATGAATCAACAATTAAACTAAATTTTGACGGGGAAGGAGCATCACTTGAGTATTCTCCGATGACTTGACAATTCACGATGATACTGCTAACAATGACACCAATCAATTCCCCTGATATAGATTCAATCAAATAATCAATTTTCATAATACACATCTTTAAATTGAGCAAAGATTTATTTATGGTTTTGCATTAACTATATAAAGAAACCACGAAAATACATCGTGATAGATGAATACGCCTTCCTCTT
>CM071860.1:24093973-24114477 GCA_036759665.1 Gynandropsis gynandra
TCTTCTTCTTTCCTTTTTCCAGTTCGTGAGCCAACTCTAACTCAGTTCGGTTTTTAGCGAGCTAAGTTGAGTATTTTTCAGCTCATTTTAAAAAATATGTTGACACGCGCAACCGAAAACGAGTTAGAGTTTAGACGAACTAGCTCATAAGCTGACGAACTTGCTCGCGAGCAGAGAAAAAATCAGCAATCGTTTATTTACATAATAATAATAATAATAATAATAATAATAATAATAATAATAATAATAATAATAATAACAATAATAATGTTGTTTTCCTATTCTCTACCTACATACACATGAATATATTATATATTATTTTTTGTTGTAATTTGTAAAATATAAGAAAATCTTATAAAAAAATATGAAAAGAATGTTATGAGTGGAATTGAGAACGACTAAATTTAAATATTTATGTTTTCGATATTTTATTTGATATTCTATATATTTATATTCCTTTATTATTTTGGTGTTCGATAACTTTATGTTCATTTTAATGTTTTTATATTTTAAATACTTTATTTGGTTTGGTGATTAATATATTTAGAGTTTTTTAAATTAACTGGTCTAATTCATAAACCAACTCGTTTTTCTGACGAATCGAAGGTAAATTGAGCCGAACTGAACCGACTCAGCTTATAATTACATTAACATCAAATTAACACATTTGTTATCATATTTAATAGATTCAAATCCATCGATTATATGTATACAATGGGTCTAATCAATAATCTAACATTCATTTGTTATATTAATAATTTTCAAATATTATATTTATATTTTTAATCAAATTAGTATGGGATAGTATTCATTTATAAAATACTTTAATTTAAATTTTCTTTAAATTGTAATTAACTAAACTTTTATAATAAACGGTTTGATATGAGTTGGTAATGCTATAAATTGGGTTACATAACTCTTAAATAATTAAAAGTTGATTAAATTTAAAAAAAATTGAATTAAATTTTATTGTGTTGTGTAATATTGAGTTTTTTTCCATTTTTTCTTTGCATTGTATTATATTGATTATATTATTTTGAAACGAGCATTATATATGTTAATTGATTTTTTATTTTAGTTTATCTTTGTACTTCGGAATAAAAAACTATTCTCTTTTAACTACCATGTGTTAATTTGTTTTTCTTTAAAATTATTTATTTTATCATATTACCCTCAATTTGTTTTCTAAATTTATTTCAGTTTAAAATATCAAAATTTTTTCTTTCTATTAAAAATTTGTTTAATTTTATGTTAAATTTATATTTAACTTTAAATATATGATTTAAAATTATATTGATCTGATTACCTGAATTCAATTATCCAATTAATTGAACCAGTAAATTTAATTAACCAATTTTACCACCCGATACAATTTCTCGACAAATTCCTCGTTAAGACCAGTTCAATTTCGACTAGTATAACCAAACAAACAAATCAAATAAAAAACTCTAAAAAAACTAAAACCAAATCTCATGTACCCCGATCATCAAATTCGTTTAGTCATCATCTTCGACGACAATCACGCTCGTTATTTGTTCTCCGACACCAAAGAAATCTTTCATCGTCCATCGTTGGTTCTCCCTTAAGGTTTATCATTTCGTGTGTGGGTTTTCGGATGGGTTTCGGTTTTAAGTTGTCAGGTGTTCGAAGGGGTCAAATGTTCGGAGGTGGTTTTCGGCGTTCGAAGAGGTCAACCGTTCAAGGGGGTTCAAGCATTCAAGGGGTGCATTATTCGAGTGGTTTTTAGCGTTCAAAGAGTTGACATAGATGGTTGTTAGTGAGTTTTGGTTAGTGTTTCTAGCATTCAAAAGGTTTTCGATGGGCTTCGGATGGGTTTTCAGTGGCTTCAGGTGAGCTTCTGGCGGGTCTCAAGTGTGTTTCGGTCATATTTGGGTGGGCTTTGATGGGCTTATGACGAAAGAGTTTATGAAGACAATATTTCTGACGATAATAATCATGATCACTATCACCCGATTCCACATTTAGATCTTCATGAATATCAATCCACAATTCGTCATTAAAAATTATCTAATTTTTCATTAAATAGATCATCATTCATGTAATGATTGATAAACAATAGTTAAAAAATATTTAACCTTCTTGCAAAAATCGAAAAACGGTACTACTTGAAATTGTTGAATACGCTACTGGAAAACCGTTTTTCCATCGACAACACTACCGTAAAAAACCTCATTCGTAGTCCAGCAAAGCCTACATGAACACCCACCAGAAGCACACTCAAATCACGTTGATACACCTGAGGCTCGTTAGAAACCCATCCAAAGCATGTAGGAAACCCACCTATATATTGTTGAAAACCATTTCGAACGTTGGAAATATTACCAAAACTTATCGAAAACCATCTCACGACTGACCCTTTGAATATTTGGACCCTTTGATTGTTGAAAACCACCTAAATGTCAACCTTATAGACATCAAGAGACAACAAAACGATGAACAAATCATTCTTTGACGTCGGAGAACGAACGAAGTCTGAACAGCTTCGATAATGAGATACAAGATATTCAATTTTAGGTTTATTTGATTTTTAGTTGTAACAATTATTTTTTGTTTAGTTCAACTTTAGTTATGGGTTAATTGGTCAAAAATTATATCGATTAGGGTGTTGAATCCATCAAGAAATTGATTTGATCATTATAATTGGTTAATCAAATCTATTGACGCAGTTAATTAGATCATTGAATTTGGATAATTGACTAATTTTAAATCAAAATTTTTAGAATTAAGTATATTTAATAGAAAACTAAATAGTATTAGAACTAAAGATTGAGAAAGAATAGAATGAAATATTTTAACAAAAAATATCATTAAATCATATTAGTTGAACACGGCATGCGGCTTTTGTCTCTTATATTTTCTATATATGAAAAATATTAATATTCTGTTATCATTAATCGAAAAAGAACTATATTTTTACAAGGGAAGATTTTATTTATATTAAACATAAATTTTTATATATCTTAAAAATCAAATTTCAGATTTCAAAATACTGAAAAGTAAAATATCAAATTTTAAAACCAAAACGGATTCACATCAACAGATAATAACATAATTACAAGAAAAAATTATTTTAATTTTAATCTTTTTATATTTTATTCCTAAATGTATTAAAATTCATTTTAACATAAATAATACAATTCATATATTTATATCAGTAGAAAATATTACCAATCAAATATCTATCCTGACTGCAAATTTGAATTTTTACAAAATGAAAAATTGCCTCAAATATATTACCACGTCGTTTCTACCGCAAATTATCATAAATACAGTAGATTCAACTAAAATAAATCATATTATCAATTAGATCTAAAGAATAGAATTCTCTGACTCAATTTTTCAAACATTTTTTGTTACCATGAAACATTAATTAATTAATAGAACCATTGGATTTTTTTCAGAACAAAAGAAAGCGTTCCCTTGCAAGAAACTTGGAATTCTTAAATTCATGCCTTCCTTTGTCATGTATGTTATTCCTCCTTCTATGTTCTTTTCTTGTAAACTTCGAATAGCTGATTATACACACTCCAAAAATTAGAATATATAATTTCACCGAAAACCTATTTCCGTGAAGTATAAATATTTAAAATAAATAAATAAAAATACAAATCGGAAGTATTATCGAACATGTAGGGTTATAAGCTTACCATATAATTAGACTACGAAAATGATGTGCAAAAATATCTTTTATATTTATGTTTGATTGATACAAATGGAGAAGAAAACTGTTTACATAATTTTAACTCAAACCATAAAGATTATCGAATTCAAAGTTTAAAAATTCTATCATTGTAAAAGACGCATAAGGTTATATTTTGGAGTTGCTACTAATGGTAAAGGGAAATTTTTACATAACTTTCATTTGAACCTTCCGAAATATTTTGAATCGAATGTCTAAAAAATTGATGTTTTAAAAATATACTACGTTAAATGAAGTTCATGTTTTTGGAGAATTTTTTTTAAAAGATAAATATGAGAAACAATAAAGGAATATCAAGATAACAAACAGAAGGAATACTTAAAATTGTGAAGTGTCATCACAATATTATGGGAAAGCAAAATATCGTTTGGGATCATCCTATTTGTCGAACAAGCAAACAAAAAGTAGTATTTATTTCCTCAACAACCTCTATACATACTCATAATTATTTAATGAATTATCATTGTTTATATATATATATATATATATATATATTCAGAACCAAAATGCAATTAAAAATAATAAAAAATAATATTGTTTTAACTTTAAATATCTAATAATTTCGAAGCTTTCAAGCGAAAATCATTAAAAATTTATAATTAAACTAGTAAAAAAATATGTGTCTAACAATAGAAAGTTATAAGAAATTATAAGATGGTTTTAAATAGGTTGATGACTTTATGATATACTAGAATTGGTATTGATATTTTGAACTATTATTGATATCATAATGTATTATATTGTATTTGATTTGATATTTTGATATTTTATGAGATTGTTTGATTAGTTTATTTATTTTAATAATATACAACTTTAATATTTGAAAATATTTAGGTATGATATATTTCAACTATCGTACCAATACGTTTTGATTATTAAGCTAAAAGAATAAGTTGGGTTGAGTTTTTACTTCTCGTTTAAGAAATTGAATAGATTGAAGTAATTCCTTTTTTTTTTTTTACAAACTCACAACAAATTATGTTAGATTTGGCTCCATGAATCGCGGATCATGATTTATTGTTATGGTATAAAAGTATGATTTACTGAATATATATATATATATATTATACGTATTAATAGAGAACATAAATTAGGAGTTTTATATTGTATAATTATCTTTTCCTATACTGAAAAATTCAAGTTATCGAGGATGTTTTATCTTCACTATTGAACTGAAGATATATAATATCTCTTTCATTATAAATTCAAATTAATGGAAAGGAGTATTCACATTGAAGTTTTAGTCGAATATATAGTTAATGTTTAGACCAATGAATTGTTTATAAAATTGTCAATAAATAAATAGATTCAAGTGGTGTAGGATTTTGAGATATAATTTCACAATAAGTTATATATAACATTAAATATATGAAGACGTATACATTCGGTTACATGTAAATAAATATGGGAGATTTAGACAACTTTAAAGGCAAGTAGGGTCTTTGAGATAATTTAACTCAAGCAACAAACTATTTGTCTTATTGTTAAAAGCAAAGCAACTCTCAGTTTGCGTCTCCTTTTCTCCAAAGATACATAAACAACAAAACCATTTAATAAATATATTTGATAAATCCCCAATATATGTTAGAGTAAGATATGGCCAAACAAACACTCTCGCGTTTCAATATAACTTTTTTTTATCTATGGATAATTTCTTTTACAATTTAAATTATAATAGCAACCTAATATTTATGCATTTTATAGAATGACCAAATAAATACATAGCATTGCACCAATGAAATCAAATTTTAGAAAGCAAATATATAAATTTTGATTGTGTTGTCCTAATTTTCCAACGTTTCTTATTAGTTGACATAAATTTAAATATTTTTTCTTGGTATATATAATACATTGGAAATATAGAAAAAGATTTATGCATAATATAATATTAGTGGTGGTAAAGTGGTTGAGCCCGGTTTGTGGGAAGTATTTTTTCCGGGTTAGAGAGGGTTAATATAATACGGAAATATATAATATGAACTATAGATAACCATACAATTACAATATTTGGAATTCTTTTTGTGTTAGAATTATATCAACAAAAAATTATTATTTATATTTAATTGGATTATTATTAATGAAATAATAATAATTTACTCCATTGTGCTTTGACATTCGCGAAAAAATAGTAATTTTTTAATCTTAAGTACATATTATAACATATATATATATATACACACACTATATAGTTATTAAAAAATATATCTTATGAAATTATGGGCAGAGAGTTCATTTAACTATCATTATACCACCGTGCGTGAGAAGAAACCTAACTCCACAATAGAAATGTGACGTCTTAGCATTCCTATTTCTACATTTGATGTGTCATCAAGCCACACAACATGAATTTATCACTTTAATATATATATATATATATACATATATATTGGATTATACATTTTATCTCCGAAAATTAAAAACCGATGTCAATGAAATTCAATATTTATAGATATAAATAATTTCATATTATCCTATCAGAACAATTCAACAAATACAAAGGAGATACAAAAATAAATTTATATTGTTTTTCGATGGTCTAATAACTCTAACATAATGCAAAAAAGGTCAATAATTTCAAATTTAAGTATCTATGGTTAGATGTAATTTATATTGTTTTTCTATATATTATAAACATACGAACTCTTAGTGACATGTTTTGGGACAGATCTTTTGTACCACGTTTCTCTGATTTGGAATATTGTTGATTTTTCCTCATTGGACCTCTTTATTGGGTTTTGATCTCCAAGGGCTTCACATTAAATCTAGGTCCATCGTTTTACATCAAAATTAGACCTCTCTCGATGTGCAATTATGTGTACGGGAATGTGAAATGTAAATCTTATGGTTAGACTTTTCGCTACATACAATTTTTGTGTCCAAATTCTAAATTTTTAATTCTCTTTTTGTTTCAATTTCCATGCTTATTTTGTTCTTCGCTTTTCAATATATTGAGTTGAGACGATATTGAGTTGGAAAATCCGATATATATATATATTGCGACGGATTTTTTCTTATTTCAATGCCAAACAAATCCAGAAATCTTAAATACTACCAAAACTTACAAAAATGAGGCCTAGACGTTTTATGGGAATGGGGGGAATGTTGGCCGGTTCCGCGGGAGCGCCTCCCCCGCCGCCACCACCACCATATCGTCCTCCGTCACCAGTTCCGGCACCGCCGGTATTTGTTGACGAGGACGATATGGTTGACATCGATGCCTTGATCGATGATTTCGATGGGCGTCCAACCCTTCCGATCATCGATCCCGAACGTTCTCCTGGAACGTTATGGTAATTTTAATGTAATTGTTATGAATTTCATTTAAATTGCGTAAATATTACTAACTTTATATTTTGCTATGCAGGTTTGATGAGAGTGATGTTTTAAGACACACAAATAATAACATGATTCAAGGATCGATGCAAGAAACGTTATGGATTTTAATGTAATTGTTATGAATTTCATTTAAATTGCGTAAATATTACTAACTTTATATTTTGCTATGCAGGTTTGATGAGAGTGATGTTTTAAGACACACAAATAATAACATGATTCAAGGATCGATGCAAGACGATCTGTTTTACTCCTGGCAAGTTACGACAGAAGTTGTGCGCCAGCGATGGTAGCGCACTTTTGTGGTAAGTTTTTGTAATTATATTTGAATTTTATAATTACCTATATATATTTGAAAACTACTAATAATATAACTTTGTTTGCAGCGTTCATACAGATGGTGCCGAATTCATACAACGCGCATCTTCACTGCATGGGTGCGCGACATGCAGATTTGGATGCGCATCATGATGAATGGTGCAAAGCGGAACTACTACGCCAACAACATCAGACCGAAATAGGCAACCGAAACGGTCTTCAACAAATTGATTGGGCATTGGGAGTCCGTGTCATTCAAGGCCAAGAGCGAGAAGGCCAAACAAAATCGCTACGGTGAGAAGGTTCCCGGAGATGGTCCCCATCGCCATACTTCGGGATTCAAAATCTTCGCGAAAAGAAAAAAAGAATTGGTAAATTTTAAATTATTTAGATTTTTTATTCATTTAAATATTTATCTAACAAAAATTTTTTATATTATAGACGCAACGGATAGGAAGAGAACCGACTCTTCTTGAAGTGGTATTGGAAACCCACGCAAAGAAGAAGTCGGTTATCGAGGAAGAGGCCGAAGAACCGGAACTCGTCGATCCTCGAGCGGCCCGAACCGTGAGAGCTGTGATGGAGAAGATCACACAGCAATCTCAGACTTGCGGTTCAAGCCCCGACGACCTCAGTCCTTTACAAAAGGACCAAATTTATTTAGAGGTAAGAATTTATTATTTTGTTTCTAAATTATTAATCAAATAATTTATTAAATTCTAACATTACGTTTATTTGTTTTGTAGTCGGTGAAACCGTATAAGGGACGCCTGTACGGTCTCGGAGCGCTTAAAAAGGACATACTCGAAGACGTAACGTCGGTACCTCCATCGGTCCAAGAGAGTTTTTCTCAATAACGGCAGATCGAAGAACTCGAATCACAACTTCGAGAACAACGAGCTGAAATGGCGCAACAATCATCTAAAATACAACATTTGGAGAGCGTCATTGAGTTGTTGTCGGGCCAGGTGAGGGGATCAACACCGCAGCAAGAACCGGGGCTCGATTCGGATGCAACTCCGTCTCGAGGGGATGGTGGTGGTGATGGTGGGGATGATAACGACGCAACCGACCTAAACAATTTGTAATAGGAAATAGTTTTAATTTTGGTGGTTTGTAATATAATTTTAATATTTTTATAAAAAACATTTTTAGTTTTAAATTTTTTTTATTTTTTTTTATTTTTTTATTTTTTTTTTCAAAAGTTCCAACGGGCATCCGTTGGAACGGGTAACGGTCATCCGTTGCAATTGGTTTCCCGCCAAATCGTTTCCCACCAGTTTGCAACGGACATCTGTTGCCATTGCTAACGGGCTTCCGTTGAAACTGTTTTCCCGCCAATTGATTGTTTCTTTTCATATTGCCAATTATTTCTACTTCACAATTGATTGTTTCTTTTCATATTGGCCAATTATATCTATTTCTACACTCTTCTATAGAGGTAGGTTCATGATCCTCGTTTTCAGTCGTCCGTTACTTTTTTTCCAACGGCGGTTTCCGTTGCCATTCCGTTGCAATTTTGTAACGGATATGATCCGTTGGAACTCCGTCACGAATTGTAACGGATCATCATTTGCAACGAACTTTTCGCAACGGACGAAAATCCGTTGGTGTCCGTTGGAAACGGCTGTTTCCAACGGATTTTGGGCGCTTTCCAACGGATATGTCGGTTGGAAATCGCCAGTTTTTTTGTAGTGACTCTTCCATGAAATAGCTCCCCCATATAGAAGAAACAAATAAACAAATTTTGATTTCGAGTATCCAAACATTCGACATAGTCTGAGTTTAAGTAACCAACAATCTCAAGATTGCTAGTTCTTCTATATGTGAACATGTGCTCATTGGTACCTTGTAGATATCTTAAAACTTTCTTTGCAGCTCTCCAATTAAATGGCTCGGGATTTGAATGGTAATGACCCACCGTACCAACCACAAAACGGATATCTGATCTAGTATAAGTCTGAGCATACATCAAACTTCCGACTAAAGAGGCACAACGAATATCATCCATGTTCTTACGCGCTAAGTCACTCTTAGGACATTGGGATAGAGTGAACAATACCCTTTTCTATGGAAACTTGACTAGGTAAGCATGGGTCCATTTGAAATCTTTCTAAAACTTTATCAATGTAAGCTTTAATATAAGCCAAAAATTTATTGTGATCTGTCTCAAAATATTTCTATTCCGATCATATAGCACTAAAAACGACCATGTCATTTACAAGGACCATATCCATTGAAAATGGCTAAAGTTTCATTGGAAATGATCATTTCCAACGGATTCGAGTCCGTTGGGAATCGATCGCTGAAAACTCATATTCATTGCAATTTACAATGGATACTATCCGTTAAGAATTATCAAAGGATTGTAATAGATATATCTGTTGCAAACTAAAACAAATACATGTTACAAAGTATTCAACGGAAACCCATTGGAAATATAGAACGGGAATCCGTTGGAACATTCTAATAGACATTCGTTGACAATGTTGGTAATGGATGCTCGTTGGATATGAATTGGCGAGAAATTCTTAAATATTACAACGATGCAGTTAAAAACATTGTTCTTTTATTAACATGCATGCATTGATATGAGAACGAATTTATTTAAAAAATAAGAAAATGAAAATTTTAATATATAAAAAATTTAAAAACGTATTTGCTATATTTTATCTAAACCGACACAGTCGTCTTCAACCCTATCCTTGCCAATGCCTCGGGAAGGCATTTCATCGAAGTAGATGATAAGTTTTTGTCTCGACATTGTTACCCCTGTTTGTGGTCGTGGATGATACGCTCAACTGGTCATCAATTCGATTATACTTTCCATGTGATGCATCTTTTTTCATGTTTCTCGAAGCTCATCTTGTGTTGCTCTAACTGTACCCTCGAGTTGCTCCATGCATCGTTATTGCGTGTAAGTCTCTTGGACAGTGGGGGTACCATTGTGGCGTCCTCGACGATATCCTTTTTATAGAGAATCTAGACCGTATAGATGCACCTTATATGGTCTAACAGACTACAATATAAAACACTAAAATTAGCATATCGATTTAAATAATTTTATATAATTAAAGAATTATTAACAATAATGTTATTATATATCTCAAAATAAATTTTTTCTTTTTGTAAAGGACTAAGATCTTCGGGAGATCAACCAATTTCTTGTGATATTTGTGTAATCTTCTCCGTCATAACTCGAGGATCAACAAGTTTAGGTTCGTCGACCTCTTTCTCAACGACAGACTTCTTCTTGGGACGAGTCTCAACGACTAGCTCAAGAAGAGTCGGTTCTCTTCCCATCTTCTGCATCTATAACATTATAATAATATTATTAGTTAATAATTTTATATAAAAATAAATTGATATTATAAATGTAAATAATGTTTACCAATGCTTTCATTCTTTTCGAAAATGACTTCGATCCCGGGATATGGTGATACGGATCAGTCTCGGGAACTTCCTCGTCGTACCGATATTTTTTTGCCTTTTTTGCTTTTGACCTTTGAATACTTCGTCAGTTTGTTGCTCTTTAAATAATAGTTACGATTGGCATTGTTCATCATCAAACACAACCGAGCCTGCATATAACACATCCAAGTGGTATAAATGTACGATGTGTCTTTCTTTCACCATCTATATGTGTGCTAAAAATTAAATTTAAATAAATCAAGTTATTAATCAAATTTGGTAATAATATTTAATTAAATCTTATATTAAATAAACTCACGATGAATGAACACCACCATCACCGACCTATAACCTATAGCGTCACCAGCTAGGAATCATATAGTCGATCTTGTAAAGAACCTTGGATGATGTTATTGTTGGTGTGTTTAAGAACATCTCCCATATCAAATCTGCACGTGTAAAAAAATCATTAGACAATATTAATAATTAAATGAAATATCAGTATTTGTAAATAGGAATATCTTACAAAAACGTCATGTCACGACGTTTGGGATCAATAACAAAAATAGTGGGAGGCTTATCGAAAGTATCGATCAAAATGTCAATATCCACCATATCATCTTCTTCATCAAATATCGGTTGTGTCGATATAGGTGAAGGATGCCGATATGTTGGCGGAGCTCTTGCGAAACCCGCCAACAATCCACTATGACCCATAAATCGTCAAGCTCTAATTGTGTTTAAGTGTTCAAGAATTAATTTTTAGAGAAATATATGTTTTCGTTTTGAGGTTATGTTGAAAATGAATTGTTCAATGGATTAACTATAGAAATTTCTAAGGGACATCCGTCGAAAATGCCAACGGATGCCCATTGGAAAATGTGTTCAATCAATGGATTTCGTTAAGTGATGTGACTATTGAGTTTCCAACGGGCATCCGTTGATATTTCAAACCGATGCTTATGTTCCCGAGGCAATGGATGACATAAATGGTTATAAACGTCTATTCCTTTTAACGAGTATCTGTTGGCAGGTTAAACTGTTTCAACGAGCATTCGTTAAAACTTCTCGACGGATACCTATTGCAAAGTGATAACTGTGAAAGTTTTCTAGGTGTCGAACCAAAATAAAAGATTCAAGTGATATGATGTAAAAAAAATTACAAAAGTACAATTCATATTTCTTTTTCAATTGATTCTTAAATTGGTGAGTCTTCCTTCAATTGTGAATGGAATTCATCGCCATGTTCATCTTCTGCATCTTCCGATTCAACGTCTTTATAGTCGCAGATGTATTCTCCATCTATGTCAATTCTTGCGAGCATCTCTTCTCGATTATCTGTATCAATTAACCGTATGGGCTTAGGGTGGTCGGTTTGCAATGAATATTCTTTTTCTTTTGTCCTTATAACTCCTCACAGTTTAAGCTTAACAACAACCCACCACTCATCTCTTTGACATTTCAATATTATTGGATAGTGCACGTAACATACTTGATCTCTTGTGATGATTGGATCATATTTTCCATATTGTCGTGTTGAATTGATGTCAATTCCTACCCATCGTTTTTTTCGTGCGCCTCGTCTTATGGTTGGATCAAACCACTTACATTTAAAAAGCATTATCTTCAATCCAACGAGACCAAGATATTCCACATGTAGAATTTTATAAAAAATACCATAGAAATTATCATCCTCTATTTCAGTATTAATGCAAACGGCCATAATTGAATGTGCTTCTACGTTTTTCGTGCTAAAAAATTTGGAATATGTATCCCCGAGTAAACATAATTGGTCAACATAATACTTTTCTTACAGTACCATTATTCAAATCTCTTAACTAGGTAGGATACCTCTCACCGAAATCTTTGACCTATATAATATAAAAAAGAATAATTACTTATAACATATTTTATTTTACGTATATACGAAAATACGTGTACTTACGTAATCTCTCAACCATGAGACATAATGTTGAACTTTTATTTTGGTGAGTTCATCTGCATTTAGATTAGGTATATAATCATTATTTTTTCATCAAATATCCTATAATTAAATTATGTTAACATATATATATATATATATTTGTAAATTAAAACATCTATTGTCATCATTTTATGACTTTCAATAGGTGATAACTCTTGATAATTCAATAATATATGTGTGTATAGTGTTTGTACTCCACTACTGTTAGCCAATATTTTTTCGGATTTCCCTTCTGTATGTCCAATTGGTGTAAAGATCTCAGGGATTGCACCAAACTGAGGATTATATTGATATATATAGTTTGTGTGATTGTCTTCTGATCTTCTTTGTTTCATCAAAATATGTGACTCGAAATAAAATATATTGAAATATACAATTTTTTCCGACAAGTATTGTTTAACTGCTATTTTTTTTGGCATTTTTCTTTATATGAAAGAAAAACCCTTCCATGACATCAAAGAAAGGGGTAGAAAAACTCTTTTCAAAGAGTATAATACTTCGGAGATATTGTTTCTCAATAACTCCAATTCATCTAATTTTAAATTTTTTGAACATATATCTCTGAAAAATATGTTAATTCTGCATAGCACATCGGAAACATTCTGTGTTAATAGCTCAACAAATGCAATTGGAATGAGTCGTTGCATGAAAACGTGACAATCGTGACTTTTCAACCCGATCAGCCTTGAACCCACAATATCCACACACCAAACATTATTTGATGTATATCCATAAAAATTTAACGTCATCTTTTAACCACATAAATAACGTTATTTTCGGTGGCCCCCGGACAATATAAATATTGGGATAGGTGCCTTTCAATCGCGTAAATGCAACTCATAACTTTGATATGTCTTCAAATCTTTTCTTGGCTGTATATTATCCTTCATTTTCTCTGTCACATTCATAACAGTGTTGATGATGTTATATATCAAAAAAAAATTCAATATGCATAACATCCAAATTATGACGCAACATCAGTGATTTTCAATATGGTAGTTCCCAAAAAATAGTATGTTTATACCATTTATAACATTCACCATGGTCTTGTGATTTTCGATGCCACGATCTCCACCATATTCCATCGATTCTTGAAAATCTTCAATCGTATTTAATTGTTCGAAAAGGAGTTATGTTTATGTTTGCATGCACGATACCTCTTCTTTTTGTACCACGTTCTTTCGAAAATACTTTTATCTTTTCTGAAATGTATGTCCACGGGGAAGAAATCTTTTATGATTATCAAACCAACATGGTTTCTTCCCTTGTACTAGTCGAAATGAATATGTATCCTTCATACAATATGGGTATATCAATCTCTCGTGCGTGCTTCATCCAGATAATATTTTATAGGTATGGAAGTCGTTAATTGTCCACAACCAGACCGCTTTCAATGTTAATTTTTTTGTACTTACATCATATGTATGAATTCTATTATATCACAAATCTCTTAATTCATGAATTAAGGGATATAAAAAGATATCGAAACTTTTCTTCGGATGTTCTGGACGTGGAATCAGCAACATCAGAAACATTACTTCTCTTTTCAAACACATATCGGGAGATTAATTATTCAGAAACAAAATCAATATCCATAGAGAATATTGATTTCCAGATTTTCCATATGGACTAAAACCAACATTGCACATACAAAGAGAAAAAAATTTTGTTTCATACGAAAACTAAGGAAATATTGCATTGAAATCTTCCAAGCTTTACCATCCAATGGATGTTGCATTATCCTTTCACCCATCAAGTGTTCTACATACCATCTCATTTTCGCAAAAATACATTCCAATAGGTATTTCTCTTTTCCCCAAAACAACATGCAATTGTTTCTACAGACATCAATTTTCTCATGTGCCATTCCCAAATCTTTTAAAATATTTTTGTTTCATAATATGTTTCATGAGCTTGATTATTTCCCTGTAAATATTCACACGTAGTTTTGAAAAATGAAATCATACATTTTTCAGCTATATTGTAGTTTGTTTTTATATTCATCAATCTTGATGACAATGATAAATGAGACTGACCTACATGACAACCTTCCTATATAGATTGTTTCGCCCGTATCCAATAGGTTGAAAATCGGTGTACCTCATTGTTTGGCATCTCTTCATGTGTTTGCTCAACAACTCCAGGAAAAGCATCTGACACCATTTCCACAAATGGATTGGTCATTATAATTTTATAATGAACTTCTTCATTTCTCTCCATGGCTTATGCTTCTTGCACACTATCTCTTACACCACAATTTTCCGTGAACTAACTAAATTTCGTAGTTCTCTACGAAATTCACATTGTAAAGGTGTTTACAAACAATTTTTTGACTTTGATACTTCATATTTTTGCATCTTTTTCAGGGACATAACATTGTCCCGTGTTATTGACACAAAGATTGCATCGGCGCAAAACTCATGAACTACTCCAATCCGTGTAAGAATCTTTATGTAACTTCCTCGGTTACAAGATATTTTTTTCTATGCATCCACTCTCTTGGTCTTCTATATATCTATATTTTAAGAAGACAATATTATTTGAAAATATATTTTGTGTTGACGGCCTGATGGTAAACAGTTCGATACCCATTGAAAATACCAACGAATAACTGTTGAAAAATAACGTTAGATTATTCCAACGGCGGTCTCGAAGTTCTAAACTTTCCAACGGATATCTATTGATAATAACAACGGAAGCTCGTTGCTATTTTCAATGGGCATCCGTTGGATAAGAATGTCAATTTTCAACGACTTTCCAACAGATGCATGAGCAAATTTGCAACAAATATTATATGTTGGTAATTTCAACGGATTAATTTCTTAATTTCCGTTTATAATCGGTTGCAAATATTATCAACGGACGGATCCATTGATCCGTTCGTTGATATCCGTCTTTTTTTTTTGTAATGTAGGAAGCCTTACCTATATCCTTCATCTCAAAGTTACTAGAAGGATAATCCTTAACACCATGTAATAATCCACGATTATTGACTGCAAGAAGAATATCATCTACATACAATACAAGGATTATAAACTTGCTTCCTACAAACTTTATATAGATACACTGATCAACGATCATTTCTACAAACCCATATGACAATACAGTATCATTGAGCTTCAAATACCATTGTCGAGAAGCTTGTTTTAATCCATCGATTGATTTATTCAACTTACTTGAACATTTTCCCAATTGGGTTATGAGCATCTATTTGTTGTTGTTCCATATTCATACCATGTAGTTGTGCTACAATAATAGGAACATTAACTTGAGGTGGGTCACTTGATGGATTTTGGTCCATCAATTTCTCTTTCAATTCTACATTACATGCTCCCACACTCTCCCGGATATTTTCATTTTCAATGAAAAGAGTATTACCAGACTTCACGATTCTCATACTATGGTTAGGACAATAAAATCTATACCATTTGAAATCTTTGGATATCCAATGAAATAACCACTAATGGTTCTGGAATCCAATTTCTTTTCATGTGGATCATATATCCTCACTTCGGTTTGATAGCCCCAAATGTGAATACGTCTTAAACTAGGCTTCCTAGTTGTCCACAGTTCATAAGGTGTCTTAGGAACTGCTTTATCAGGTACCATATTTAATATGTATACAGTTGTTTTCAATCTAAACATCCACAACGAGACAGGTACAAAACTATCGTTCATCATAGCCCTTACAATTTCCATAAATGTACGATTACGCCTTTCCGCTACACCATTCTGATGTGTCGATCCGGGCATTATATATTGTGCACAAATGCCCTTAGATTCAAGGATTTTCTTAAAAGGACCTTTAATTTTTCCAACTTCTATTTTTTTCCATAATATTCACCACCTCTATCAAAACGTATTACCTTAACATTTCTATATAATTTCCTTTAGACCTCCAAAATGAATATCTCAAGGAGATCAACCGATTGAGTTCTTTCATGCAGTAAATAAAGGTAACAATATCTAAAATAATCATCAATTAATGTGATGAAATACTTTTCATTGCCCCAAGACGATATATCAAAAGGACCACATATATTTATGCATTAGATCGAGTAACCCATTCACTACAAAAAAAACAGGCCATTTCCAACGGACAGATCCGTTGGAAATGGCCAAAAATCCGTTGGGAAATGCCTTTTGCAACGGACTTCAACGGATTTTTGTCCGTTGGGAATAGCGCGTTAGAAATTCGGATCCGTCGCAATTCGCAACGGATGAGCAACGGATAAATTCCGTTGCAAAGTGGTGACGGATGTTCCAACGGAAAAATCCGTTACAAATATTGTAACGGAAGCCCATTGCTAGAATTGGTGACGGATGCCCGTTAAAAGTTGCAACGGACGTCCGTTGGAAAGGGAAATCGAAAAAGAGCGGGAATTGTAGGTTGTAACGGACATCCGTTGCAAATTGGCGGGAAGGAACAACGGATGTCCGTTGCTAATTGGCGACAACGCGCAACGGATGTCCGTCACCGTTTGGCGGGAAAACATTCCAACGGAAGCCCGTTAGGAATTCTAACGGACGTCCGTTGGGATATTTGAAAAAAAAATAAAAAAAAAATAAAAACATAAAAAACAATTAACAAAACATTTAAAATTCAAAAGTTTTAATATTTTACAAAACCATTTGAAATTATACTACGCTACTAATTAACCTATTACATTTCACCTAAATCTGCGGGGTCGATATCGTCTCGACGTTCGCCGTCACCTCTAGAAGGTGTAGCATCTAAATCGGGACGTGGTTCTTGTTGCGATGTTGATCCCCTCCCTTGCCCCGATATGAGCTCGATCACGCTCTCCAAGTGCTGAACCTTGGCTTCGAGCTCTTCGATCCTCCGTTGTTGCGAGAAAGTCTCCTGCACAACGGGAGGTACCGAGGTGGCGTCTTCGACGATATCTTTCTGCAACGCCCCGAGACCGTATAAACGTCCCTTATACGGTCTCACCGACTACAAAATAAACAAAATTAATGTTAGTTTTTTACACATTACGAAATTAATAACTATAAAATAAAATTAATATAAATGTATACCTCTAAATAAATTTTGTCCTTTTGTAAAGGACTTAGGTCGTCGGCGCTTGAACCGCAAGCTTGCGATTGCTGTGTGATCTTCTCTGTCACAGCTCGCCCGGTTCGCTCCGCCCGTGGATCGACGAGTTCCGGTTCGCCGACCTCTTCTCCGACAACCGGCTTCTTCTTGGCATGGGTTTTTAAAACCAGCTCAAGAAGAGTCGGCTCTCTTCCTATTCGTTGCATCTGCAATATAAAATAAATTTAGTTAGATTAATATTTTACATAAAAAATATAAAGAAATAAATTTAGATTCTTACCAACTCTTTCTTTCGTTTCGGGAAGGATTTTGATCCCGAAGTATGGCGATGCGGGCCATCTCCGGGAACTTTCTCACCGTAGCGACATTTTTTGGCCTTTTCGCTCTTGACCTTGAATTCAGCGGACTCCCAATGTTGGATCATTTTGTTGAAGACCGCATCCGTTGTCCATGTTGGTTTGCGGCTGCTGGCGTAGTAATTACGCTTCGCACCGTTCATAATAAGCTGCAACCTCACTTGCATATCGTGCATCCATGCACTATATATGCGATTTGTGTCCTTTCGCCTCCACCTGTATGAACGCTGAAATAAACATTATACAATTAGTATTATAATTAATGTTATATAAAGAAATATTAAATTTAATAGAAAAACTTACTATAAAAGTGCGCCACCATCGCTGGCGCACTACTTCTGGCGTAACTTGCCAGGAATAGTAAAGTTCGTCTTGGAGGGAACCTTGGATTATGACGTTGTTTGTGTGTTTCAAAACGTCATCTTCATCAAACCTGAAACATTTAAATTAAACATTAGATTATATTTAAAATATTTAACAATAAAATAGATAATATTAAATATATACCAGAGCGTTCCCGGCGAACGATCAGGATCGATGATCGGAAGGGTTGGACGCCCATCAAAATCATCGATCAATGCATCGATATCGACCATATCGTCCTCCTCAAATATCGGCAGAGCCGATTCAGGTGAAGGAGGACGATATGGTGGGGGTGGAGGCGGGGGTGGAGCTCCCGCGGAACCAGCCAACAACCCACCCGACCCGATAAACCTTCTAGGTCTCATCATTTTCTTAAATTTCTAAGTTTTTGAGGTTGCAACGGAAGTTTAGAGAGAAGTTTGTTTTTGAAATTGTGTTGAAATAAAAACTGTTCAAACTTTTATATATAGAAATTTTTTAAAATTTCTAAGTTTTTGAGGTTACAACGGAAGTTTAGAGAGAGGTTGTTTTTTGAAGTTGTGTTGAAATAAGAACTGTTCAAACATTTATATATAGAATTTTCCAACGGACGTCCGTTAGAAATTCTAACGGATGCCCGTTGGAAATCCCGTCCACGCAACGGATAGAATAAATTGACACGACGTTCTGCAAATTGACACGATATTCTTTATTCCTAACGGGCATCCGTTAGAAATTCTAACGGATGTCCGTTGGAAATTTCTGTTCCCGAGGCAACGGACGGCTAAATGGCGGCTGGTCTCCCTTCGCAACGGGTATCCGTTAGAATTTCAAACGGATGCCCGTTGGAAATATCTGCAGACTAGAGTAGGCATCATTGCCTATTCTAACGGGCTTCCGTTAGAATTTATAACGGATGTCCGTTAGTATGATGCGTCAGAATGGTTGCAACGGGCATCCGTTGGAAACATGGACAAATTTAAAATTTTTTCTAAGTGTCGGGTCTCGAATTTGTGTTTCAACGTCTATATAAGTCTAATTTTTAATACATCTAACATTGTATATATAACCCATTCGATTGTATTAAAGTTTCGATTGATCAATTACACATCGTATACATAAGTAAACATCATGAATGTTACACTTAATTAACATAATGAAATCGATTGTATGAACATTTCGATTGTTTGATTACACATCATATACATTATTGTATTTAAAGTTCTTCTTCAGTAGATTCATCGATGGGCGAGTCTTCCTTCGATTGGTCATTGAATTCATCGCCGTTTTCATCTTCAGCATCTTCCGGTTCAACATCTTCATCCCGTATAAGTTCTCCGTCAATGTCATTTCTAACAAGAATGTCCTCGCGATCTGTATCAATCAAACGAAGCGGCTGCGGATAATCGGGTTACAACGCATCTTCTTTATCATCAGAGCTTATGATCCCTCGAGGCTTGATCTTCACTACGGCCCACCACTCCTCTCTTCGACGTTTCAATGTTGTTGGATATTGCACATAACAAACTTGATCTGCTTGATCTATGGTGATGAATGGATCATACTTACCATATTGTCGTGCCGGATTGACGTCAATTCCTCCCCAACAATTTTTTCGTATTCCACGTCCTACGGTTGGGTCAAACCATTGAAATTTAAAAAGCATCACCTTCAACCCAACGAGACCAGGATATTCCAGTTGTATGATTTGGTGCAAAATGCCGTAGAAGTTATCACCCTCTATATCACTATTAACGCAAACACCATAGTTGTATGTGCTTCTATGTTTTCCGTGTTCATACGGGGGGAATGTGTAGCCGCGAGTAAACAAGATTGGCCAACACATGACATTTCGTGCGAGACCATTAGCCAAATCTTTTAACCACGTAGGAAGTATTTCATCAGAATTTTTCACCTGTATACGTATGACACAAAATAAATTAATATTTTTATATACAATTAATTTATATATATATATAT
>CM071860.1:24114557-24136736 GCA_036759665.1 Gynandropsis gynandra
TTACAAATTGCAACGGACGTCCGTTGACATCTATTGCGTCGGATTCTAACGGAGATTAACGGAGATTGCCAACGGAAATTTACCGTTAGAAACCCGTTACAAATTGCGTTGCGACGGAACGGACACGGCAACGGGAATTTTCCATTGCAAATCCGTCGTAAATTGTAACGGATGGCAACGGAAATGTTCCGTTAGAAATATTCTTGGCTCCGTTAAAATCCGTTGCGATTTGTTTCCAACGGATGGATCCGTTGCCCCATCCGTTGGAAACTCGATGTTTTTTTTGTAGTGATTACTCATTGTGGTAGCATGTTTTGATACATGTTTGGTTTGCTTACTCTTAATGCAATCCACACAAGTATCATTCCAATCGGTAAAATCCAATTGAGACAAGACATTAGAATTAATTATTCTCATAAAAGTCTTCTATTTAGATATATGACTGAGTTTTTTATGCCACAAGTCAGCAGATGATTCATTAAATGAATTCTTTTCCATACCAACACCATGTTCAACACAAATATTAGACATTGAATTAATAAATGTAGAACTTAGATTGAAACAATACAAAGTATCTGATAATAAACTAGCTCCATATAGGTTTTTACCACAATACAATGAAAAACAACCATATCTAATCTTAAATTCAAAACCTAATACATCCAACCTTGAAGCAAAAACAAGATTTCTAGAAAAATAAGGAACATATAAACAATTTTCTAGATCCAGACAATAGAATGTATCTAACACAATTCTATATGTCATGATATCTTCAACTATAGCTTTCATCGTGTTTCCAATAAATAGAAAGCTTTTACTTTTCAGCATTTGTTGGAATTTAGATAACCTTGTATAATCCACCAAGTATTAGAAGGTACTTCAATCAGATTTGATTCGAAGAATACTGAAACAAAATGTATACCTCGTTTTTCAAATCATGCCTTCATTTTAGATAATCAACCTTTTTGTGCTCAGAATTATTGCAAAATAAATATTTCAGAATCTTTCCAATATCTCTTTGCCCTTTACCGGTCTACACCTTATATGGTTGTTTACCCCTATTCTTTCATTTCTTACTTTGAGCTTTACCACCACTTGAACCAATATTTGGATGACCATGATAGGCAAATTTGGCTTAGGGAAACTTGACCTCAATGTCTTCCTCTTGCCTTTCCTCCTCTTGCATGAGCATAGCCTTAGTATCCGAAAGAGACCATTTTTCTTTGAGTTGATTGTAAGTTCTTTGAAATTGGTTGAACCTTTGCACTATTTCAGCATGAAGTCAACTATCACACGTTCACCAAGATCAATATCCAAACTCTTGAGACGGTTATATATATTCACCATATGAGTGATATGGTCATCCATAGACTGAGATATAGTGTACTCTATTGTGATAAATCATTAATAAGAGCGTGACAACAAACTTATCCATAATGTCTGTCATAGTACACTTTTTAATCGCAGCAATGGATTCCTTCACATTTCCAGTTTTGGGTTAGAAAGGCTTAACATTAAGCAATATGTTAATATTAAGAAACCTCATCTTAAGCTTATTTGACTTGTCCTAATTCTCCCACACTTTTTTATCTTCTTCAAAACTCGTATCAGTTGGTTTAGTGGGCTCATCAATAATGATAACTGAATCGAGTCCCAAAAGGCCATCAATTTAGCTTCACATATTCGATCTAGTCGTCATAATTATGCCAATTAAACTTGATACCATTGGTAATCATACTTAACATAGTGGAGACCACGGTAAAATAATCACACCTTACATGTAATTTGTTTTAAATTAGGATAATAATTTAGACTATATGATATATACTAAATTATTGTATTTAAATTCACCTTTGGGCTACATTTAAACACAATCAACATGCATCAAGCAACGTATATAAGATTAATCACAATGTTACTTTAACGTATAAGTCATCTTTTGATATACATCATATGTTAATTAAACAAAGTTTATAATCTACTTCAATTGTTATTAAACATGAGTAAGATCTACCTTTAGATAACGATATAACTATATGTTAATAACTATAAATATTTATCATCATGATGTTAAATATATATACATAATTTAAATTCTTAATGAACTCGATTGGACCACTTTGGTGACTAACACACTTACTAAATATCAATGACTTAAATTATGTTATCTAAAAGAAAGACATCCATAATCTCGTAATTACTAGATATCACATGTATGTATTGATATTAAAGACCAAGTCATTTTATTAATGAAATAATAGCTTGACCCAATGGTTGTGCCCTTCCTAATTCCTAATTGCACACTTAGTCTAGTTCTTTTTATATATCTTTGATATATATATAAAACATGATAATAACTTATTGATTTTAAGGCGTGGCCTAGTTGTGTATTGGATATATTGGTGTATGGAATGTGACTGGTTTGATTCCTAAGGTGTCTCTAATGTTCTTAACATTTTTTATATAGATGCATATAGTATGTATGTATGTATCTCCCTCAACAACCAACAATCAGGCAAACAACCCAAGAAACAAAGCACAATTTCACCACCATTGCCGAAACGTCACTTCTTTCGGCATCGTTGTATCAATGTCCATTCCCGACCAACCGTAATCCACCGTCATACACAACTCCAACCACCACAAGACGGAGACCGAAAACACCTTCACCACCTTTGACAATATAAAATTCGGAGGAACAAACCACCGAAAATACCACAACCTTTGTCATGGACGAGCAGCAAAACGACACAATGAATCGATGTCGATATCCTTCCCACACCGTCAAGAATGAATTGAAAGATTCACTGCACAAGAGACGAAACGACACTTTCGTCAACATGGTCATGTGTCGGAAGGTTGATTCTCATAAATCTTCGACGGCGAGGGCATCAGTGGACAACGAGAGAAACCTTCCTCTGGTTGCTTTTTGAATCAAATTCAATAAGCAAATTTTCATTTACCTTAAATCGATGATTTAATATACTATAATTCGGCTCTGATACCAAATATTAATAATTTCTTCGATTCTACGATTCAATTAAATGCGAAAATAAATCGTAATAGGATGATTAAATCAACCATAATTCAACATAAATAGTACTAATTTGAGTCCATTGCTTCTTCAATAATTTTGAAACTATTCTTCGATATCAATTCCACAACAATTCTTCAAATTTCTCTTTGATGATATAAGAGAATAATTTTTCTTTTAATTTGTTTTTGTGAATGTTTTGTTGTGATTCTTCACCGTAACAAAACAAAAGATGTATTCAAAAGTAATATGAGTTCAAAGACATATCTTTTGGATATATTCTTTAACTTTTAGTAATTAAAAATCAATGTCAAATTTGTAATGATTCACAAAATTATCTTTTGATTCAAATTATATGGATTGGTATGGAAGGATTTTCATCATATAATTGTCTGCAATACTAATTATCAAACACTTATATTTATATGAATACATCCAAAGGCACGGTTGGAACCTTTTTCCTACATTTGGATTGAGGGACCGAAGGCAAGTTTGTACGAACATTTTATCCATATTAGTACATAGATTACATATTTCATTGTCTATTATATATATATGTATATATATTAAACTCAATCTCGTTTAATGTAACTGTTCTTTGCAAGTTGATTGCTTAATCATAAGATACAAACAATATTTAGCGTAATCTATGTACTAATAAGTTAGATTAGTTAAAAAAAGTTCGGTTTTTATATAAACATTTAGATTTTGAATTACTAATATAGTGGTAGCATCTAATTGCAAAATAAGATAATGCTGAGAAATTTCTAAACAAAAACTTCGAAATGTAGGGGTTATATTGGTTGATACGGACAAATCATATATATATATATATATATTACTGATGTCGGTCGTTCATTTGGGTATCTATAGGTATACTATATAATTATTTGTGCACAGTGAAAACTTTGTTGGTGGTGATATATTGACGAGGAAAAGTTATATCATTTGTAATAATGGATTAAAAAAATAACTATTTTAACTTAATGGGTTTGTTTTTTCCTTTAAAAGAGTATGGATATTATCAATGTTAATAATACTAGATTATAACCCACCCAATGTATAAGATGAATTTGAAAAATATATATAAATTTAAAATAAATTATGATATTATTTTCGTTTATTTATATATTTTAAATTTTTATGGATTTCTTTGTAAAAATTTAATATATAAAATATTATTTATTTGTTTGTTTTAATTATAGAGAAAATGTATATTAATTAAGGGGTAGATTGACATTAATTAGAGATGGTAAATGATATCATGAACATTAATTTTTTTCATTCCAAATGTTTTCTTTTAATAATATATATATAATTTTAAATATTTATAATTGTAGGTTTTTAAAATTAAAAGTAAGTTAAAATTAAAATTAATTTGTCAAGATAACTAATTTTTAAATAATATATAATTAAAATCAATATTTTTTAATAATTATTTTGGTAAAGTTTAAAAATTTACTGAATTTATTTCAAATAAATATATAAATATTTTTTTTAATTATTTATTAATTTACTAATTTTTTTATTTATTTACATATATAACAACTAAAATACCCTATAAATTTAATATATTTTTTTTGTTTCTTGAAAATATTAATATTACTGATATATAATTCATTTAAAGTAAATTATGAATGATAATTAATATAAAAAACAAAAAAAATTACTTTCATAATATGAAAGCTTAAGAAGAAAATGCATGAAAAATCAATATTTATTAATAATTATGTTGTTGAAGTATAATAATTTACTAAATTTTATTTCGAATAAATATATAACATGTTTTGTTTTTTCATTATTTATTAAGGCCCTGAGTGGTGGAGTCGGAGCGAAACGTAAACGCGGCAAAACGTTTTCTGATGACTCCGGGTGATATTTAAATCGATCGATGGAATCGCAGTCGCCCCAAAACGCATCGAAACGCACATTTTAAAAATATGAAATTATATTGCATTATGGTTGCATTTGGTGCGTTTACCAAAATACAAATATATATTTTTATATGTATAACAACTAAAATATCTTCTAAATTTAATATAAATATTTTGTGTTTCTACGAGTCAAACCCTAAATTACTAACTTTTTATTTATTTAGATATATAATAACTAAAATTTCTCTAAATTAATATGAATATTTTATTTTTTTAAAATATTAATATTATAAATTTCTCTATATGAATATTTTATTTTTTTAAAATATTAATATTATTAATATAAAATTAATTTATAAATAATAATTAATGTAAAATAAAAACAAAAAAATGAGTTTGATAATTTAGAACTTTTTATATATTAATTCGATTTCTTACAGAGCAAACCCCACGATCTCCGTATCGTTTGTCCTCTTAGTCAATGTTCCCCTCTGACTTTGGTCAATGGAGAGTCAAGTATATATACGTATTAGATTACAATAATTTTAATATATATTCATTTATAGAAAAACTTTTAAAATTATACTTACTCTATATTGTTTTATATATATCTTTAAAATTTTTTCTTTTTTATTATTCTATTTAATTTTAAAATTATTTTATTTTATTTATTTTATTTTATTATAAATAATGTAAACACATTTAGATGGGTACAATTTAGGTTTCAACTAATTTAATTAATATACAATTGTGTTAATTGGATTAGTCCAAATCATTCAAATCTGACCAATAATGGGTTGTATTATTTCCATTATATCCTAACTCATAATTTATATAGAATAAAAAAATTTCAATTCAGTTTAATGCATCTTAACTCACCAAATTTATGTTTCTTCGTTATATATATATATATATATATATATAATCTCATAAAATAATATAAATATCACTTAAAACTCAAATACAATATACATAATATAATATAGAAAAATATTAAGACTGAATCTATTTTTTTAGAATAAATTTATTAAATGATGTGTTATTTAATATCTTAACCTTGGGTTTGGTCATTTCAATATGAGTTGATCTATGTGTTACAATTTCTTTCTACCCAATCTATAAATATGTATTTCATATAGTCAAGAAATATTTTATATATTCCTCTAATATTAAGTATACATTATGAATAATTGTGGCTCTGCTACTCATTTATGATAAATGATTTATCACCTCTAAATACAAGGAAATATGTCTGAACAATCAAATAAACAGATACAAAATCAATAATTTATTTTTTTATAACCGAAATTGTTTTTATCAAATGTAGAATTGGAATTTAATTAGATGCCAACATATAACCGTGTTTTCTTTGAAATTTTTCCGTAGATTAAATTCAATTATTTTAACATAGCTTTTATCTCAAAATATGAATAGTACAACAAAAATGATAATGCAAAAAATCAACGTTATTATATATTCGATCCGACATCTCTCTCGCTGCCTTCCTTTACCCCACTATTCTATTCCCCGGTGAAAATTAATTTTCACAATTCTATAAGTTATTTTATCTATACTTCTTATCATTATATAATATAGTAATTAGTTCAATTACACTTATAGTATATGATTAATAACTGTATTCTTATCTCTCTCGAAAAAAAGAAAGAAAATCCAAAAAAATAATTCTCTTGTTCCCGCACGAGCGCATTAACCAGTCACACGTGTGTCAATCAATACTCTTCGAAGGAAACTTTTCGCCGGCAACCATCCGACGACGGAGACGGCGGAGCTGACGGCGGAGACTTCAGTTTCTTGAAATACTCCGTTATGTCTATCCCACCAACTCTGGTTTCTCCGTCATCTCTGGATGGAATGAACGGCGGCCGTGAAACCTCCGTCAGTAAGTCCCACTTAACTCCGTTAAAGAACACGTGTTGTTTGATCTCGGCGGCGCCTCCGTAGTACCCTAACCTCTTCGTCGGCTCTTTCTTTAGCAGCCGTCCCATCAAATCAACAAGGTCCGTCCGATCTCCGACGAACTCCGGCTGTTTGTGCAACACGTTACGAAATGTTTCCTTGCGATTCTTCCCTTTAAACGGCGTAATTCCGTACATCATCTCGTAGGCCAAAACCCCCAGGGCCCACCAATCCACGGCGAACTCGTGGCCGTCTCCACGTACGACTTCCGGCGATACGTACTCCTCCGTCCCGACGAACGAGTTGGATCGTTCACCGGCGATCACATTGGGAACGCGTCGACTCACTGGGCTAACTCGGGCCGATTTCGCTTTCTTCAACCCGGCTATTTTCTCGTCGGCTGGGACCAGGGAGAGCCAACGGGTCAAGTTCCGGCGATGTCCCCGGGTAGGACTCGGCGTTGGATTCGGGTTCGGAATTGGTTTCGCGGGCTCGGGTCTGAGGTGGGTTTTCTTCCTCAAGCATCGAGAGAGATCAAAATCGGTGAGAATCACATGACCCGACATTTGAATGAGGATGTTCTCTGGTTTCAGGTCTCTGTAGACGATCCCCATCGAATGAAGATGCTCGAGAGCGCAGACGATCTCCGCGAGGTAAAACCGAATCACAGCGGAGGAGAAGACGCCGTCAATATGCCGGCGACGGAGGACGTTGAGATCTCCGCCTGGGCAATACGGAATCGCCCAGGCGAGAAATTCATCTGTCTCGAGGGTTCCGATTAAGCGAGGGAGAAACGGATTGGGATGATGATGATAATAATGATGATGAGGATGATGGTGACGACGATGATGAAGAATCGGGTCGCCGGAGATCCGTTTGAGAACCCGGATCTCCCACCGAGCACGACGTTCACCTTCGAACTTGGAATTGATGGCCGACTTGTCGACGACCTTAAGAGCGAACAGAGATTTCGCGGAGGGATCCAAAACAACGTTGTGAACGAGGAAGACGGTGCCCATGGCGCCTCTTCCGAGGACCCTGAGGGCTCGGAGGTTGTGGAGGTGCAGCGGCGGAGGCGGAGGTTGAGGAGGGTGCGACGGCGAGGCTGAGTCCATGTTTAGAGAGAGAAAATGGAGGAGAAGATTAGGAGAGAGAGAGAATGGCGGAGTGGTGGTTTAGGCTATTTGGAGGGGAATAATTGTTTGAAGAGTTTGTTATGTCTGGTTGTATGTTTGTTTATAGAAGAAGTTTACTTCCGTTGCTCTTCTGTAGAATATTTATTTTGGCTTCTCTATAATACTGTCGTTTTTGTTCTATTTTTAGGTTTCTCTCTCTCTATGGTTAATCACTTTAGTACATGGATTTGACTTGTAAAGTTGTAATCGAACAGAGAAGCCAACACGTTGTCTCAAACTGACCCCATCCTTAGCTTAAAAAAATTCGTGTTACATTCAATACTTTTATAATTTTAACTGTTCTTTTGCTAAAAGAAAATTCATAAAAACATATCTATTTATTTTTTTAAATGATAAAAAGATATATAAATTATCTTTAATATATATATATAGGAATTATTATTTTAACTGTTACATATACATTAATTTGTTAATTTTAAATTAATCTAATATGAAAATAAAAAAACTTTATTTATAGTTTTAATATTTTTACGTTTTTATGTGATTTTGGTTTTAATAATGACAAAAAACTTTATTTATAGTTTTAATAGGTTTCAATCATATTCTTCCTACAAAATTTCAACTTCAATTCTATTTTTATAATATTGATAATTTCATATTATTTTTATAATTTTTGCGACTCAAGCGATCCTAATGACTCAAGTGATATTTGCGATTCAAACGATTCTTATGATCCAAACGATCCTTGCGATCTAATGAATCTCTTAAATCGAAGAGGGTCATGAGTTTCTAGCGATTCTTGTGATTCAAACGATCCTTACGACCCTTTCAATCCAATGAATCTCTTGAGTCGAAGAGGCTAAGTGTTAGTTTGTCTTTAAAATATTAAATAAACTAACCTTGAATTTATAAAAAAAATATTAATGCATGAATTATTAGTTTTATATTAAAAACATAAAATTTAGAAGGAGTTTAATATGACGTGAACAAAAAGCATCTAGAATATGTTCCATATCCATTGAAATATGTGGCTCCGCTTATTGAAGTCGAGTTATTTGATTGGTATTTACTCGAAAATTTTTAAACTAATATGATTATTTTAGAAAAAAAAATTATTTTTTTTAAAATTATCGGACTTTAATCATATTTTCTCATGAACTTTCTTTCTCATCATATTCTCTTTTGAACTATCATTACTAATCATTTTTCCCTCTAAACTTTAAAAATTCATCATATTTTCTCATCCATTAAATATTGTTAATTTTTCTGTTAAATTTTTTAAAAACAGTCTATTTCCCCCAAAACTATATGACTTCCAGCCTATTCTTCCGAACTATATGAATTCTGGTATATTCCTCCCGAACTGTATAACCTCTAGTCTATTCCTCCTGAACTATATAACCTCTAACCAATTCTCCTCAAACTATATGACTTCTAGTCTATTTTTCCCCGAACTATATAACATCTAGTCTATTCACTCCCAAACTATATGACTTCTAACCTATTCCCCCTAAAAAATTGTATATGCAACGTATTTTCAAAAATTTGGTTATTATAAACGTAATATATTTTTTTAATCTTAATATATTTTTAAATTTTGGTTATTATAAACGTAACATTTTTATTTAATTGTAACATATTTTTAAATTTTGGTTATTATAAACATAACATATATTTTCTTTAATATTAACATATTATTAAATTTTGGTTCTTATATTTACATTTTTTATGATTGATAAAAATGTTAAAATAAAAATAAAATATAATAATTGTTAGAATTGTTATAATGATTGATACAAAAAATATCAAATAATATATTCACATTTTTTTATTATTGCAAGTTTTTTCCTTCAACTCTTGATTCAAATATAGTACTTTTTATTAATATACCCATATTTATAATATAAATATAATTACAAATATATTGTGAGGATGCCTTAAACCCCTGAAGAATTCGGTTTAGAAACCTTAAAAACGTGTCAAGACGCCACAATTACAGGTGGTTATGTGATTGATGAGTCAAGTTGAATCCTAAGATTTCAAATCAAGAGTTTGAAAGTTTCATGCCATTTATGTAATATTTGAATAGTTATGGGTTGAACTTGTAATTATTAAAAAGTTAATAATTATAAATATACAGAAAACGAGTTTTCGTAAACACATTCAGAATAAACAAATCAAAACCCTAAACTAGTCGTCAGAAAAGAAAAGAGCGAAGAACGAAAATTAGTTTTTCGTTCTTCCGATTTCCACATCAAAGCAGTCCCGATCTCGGCGTGGATACGCGTAGAGGGCTTGCACCATCAAGCCTCGCATCCGACAGTAACACGTTCAACGACAGGTATTACGAAATTGTTTCTGTAAATTGTTTATCGTTGATAATCGAAAAACTTCTCATTAAACATGACTAGATCTTCATTCGGGTTGATAAAAACACGTTTCCGCAAGTAAAATCAACCCTACAGTGGTATCAGAGTGTCTGGATGCATGTTTAGGATTAGTTTTTTCGAGATTTTTGTGGAAAATGGATCGAAAAATTGTAAAAGTCGCGCGCGCTTAGTGCGCACACAAGAACAGCACAAACAATCAACAGAACGCAGGCGAAGGAGAGAAGGCACATGGGCGGCGGCTGAAACCCTAGCCGGCCGGACGATGGTCGTCCGTCGCAGGCGAAGGGCCGGCCGGCGTGCCCAGAACCGGTGCGGCACAGCCTGATAGGCGACGGCCGGTGAATCGCACGTCCTGTGCGCTGAAGCAAATGCTGCGTTCACCTGAACGCGAGTCGAGCGGCGGGTCCTTCACCAGAGAGGATGACCGGAAAGGGGGCGGCGGCAAAGGGGCGGCGGCGGCTAAGGTTTTTTTTAACCCTAACCCTAATCCCCTTTCCCTTAACCCTAACCCTAACCTTTTCAAAAAAATTAAAAAAAAAATAAAAAAATTTAAAAATTTAAAAATTAAAAAATTTAAAAATTTAAAAAATTTAAAAAATTTAAGATTAAAATTAAATGAATTTTAATTTTAAAATACTAATAATTGAGTTCTTAGATGATAAATTGTTTATCGTTAAGTTTTTTCCTTCACCGTAGACGTTTTGAATAAATTTTCGTTTACATGGTACGACCTGACTACCAGGGGGCATGTAGTTCAAGAATTCGATTCATACGTCTATGACATCAGATGTCTAGTGGGAGGAATTAATTAGTTTTTGTAAACGCCTGGACTTCCCGGAGGACATAAATTTAATTGATATCCGACTATGAGCTGAAGGATGAACTCGACTATATCGATAGGAACGACCTGACTACCAGGTGACTATGTGATATAGAGTCATATTAAAATTAAGAATTTTAATTAATAATTGAGTTCTTAAACGATAAATTGTTTATCGTTAGGATTTTCCTTCATCGTAGATGTTTTGAATAGGTTCTTGTTTACATGGTACGACGTGACTGCCAGGAGGCATGTAGTTCAATAATTCGATTCATACATCTACGACATCAGATGTCTAGTGGGAGGGATCAATTAGTTTTTATAAACGCCTGGACTATCCGGGGGACATAAACTTAATTGATATCTAACCATGAGCTGAAGAATGAACTCAACTATATCAATAGGAACGACCTGACTACCAGGTGACTATGTGATATAGAGCCATATTAAAATCAACATGTTTAATATGCTTAAGAAACGACCTGACTACCAGGGGTTATGCATGATTAATTCAGGAAGTATTACTGAAAGAAATACGATTTCTGAATACTATTATAGTATTAGTCAGTAAAATAATCATTTAGATGAAAGTCAATATCTATTTGATTAAATAAGTGTTCTAATATATGCTGCAATTTTTCCTTCCAGGCTTCCCGAAAAATGTCTTCAATTTTCCTACGTGCCATTCTCGATGTCCACAAGTTTGTTGGGAAAAATTTCGATGATTGATACCGCAACCTTAAGATCGTCCTCAAACAGGAGAAGATACTCGATTCGATTGAGAACCATATCAAGGGACCTGCTGATAACGATGAGGATGGCTTGATTGCTTGGGTAAAGCAAAAGGATGACCTTGACACTGCCAACTCTATCATCCTAGCCTCAATGAGTTCAGAACTCCAGCGCGAGCATGAGGATATGGATCTTGCTGCTATCATTGAGCATCTTAAGAAGATGTACGGTGCACAGAGTAGAACGACAAGATATCAGTTATCGAAGGCTCTGTTCAAGTCCAGACTGTCTGTGAACTCTCCGATGGGGCCCATGTTCGTAAGATGATCAGTCTTATTGAACAGCTTGTGAAGCTGGGGTGCACACTTGCAAAGAGTTATCTCAAGATCTAATCTTGCAGTCATTGCCTGAGATGTTCTCTGCATTCATTGTTAACTTTAACATGAACAAGATGGACATGGATCTGCATGAGATGCTGAACCAACTGATTGACTATGAGAGTGAGTCAGAGTCTGAGACGTCTAAGGGACAAAGTGCCGTGATGATGGTCGGCTCTTCTTCCAAGAAGGGCAAGGGCAACAAAAAGCCCAAGAAGAAGCTCCATGGGACCAAGGGTGGTGTGACCATACCCAAGGGTAAAAGGGGCAAATCTGACCAAACTGACGCTGAGTGCAAAGAATACCTGCAGTCTCTGAAGGGCAAGAAGCCAGGTAAGATTCTCATGGAAAATGTTTTCATGATTTCCTTAACTATTATTGATTCGTCTAGATGAGTATTGGATACCGGTAGCAGTTTTAACGTCTACAATATGTTGCAGGGACTGAGGATCAGTAGGAGGTTTAGGAAATGAGAGTTCAGTCTGAAGGTTGGAAATGGCGCAAGTGTTACTGCTCTAGCCGTAGGATCAATTTCCCTTGTAATGCCTACGGGCAAGACCTTGTTGTTAGACCGCCTTACCCGTCATTGAAACACAAGTTGCGACTGCTGGCACGGAGTTAGCCGGGGCTTCTTCCTCGAGTCATGTCATGATCGTGCACTCGACGAAAGAATTATCATTGATATTTTTTTTCATCGAGATCCAATCGAAATGGCCCCCGGAAGCGCACTATTATTGATGTTTCCATTTCATTTGGCTATACCAGCAAAAAACATTAAGGCTACGAAGACCAATGCGCCAATTGCGGTCCTCTACTTTCGGTTATCTAATAAATCATTTAATGAAAGTAGATAATTTTTTCATTCATTAAAAAAAATTTCTATGATCTGGTGTATAGAGAGGACCTCACCGTTTAAGAAGTAACGCCGAAGATGGACTTGGATGATGGAAAAAGCTTGCAATTCGTCCTTAATCTCAAAAACTATATCGAGATTCTTTTGGGGTATTCCGAAGGTGTAACCTAGGCAGTCTTGCAGAACTGGAAGAACGAATTATTATGTTTCTAAATTTGTTTCGAACATAATTTTTATTTCTATGCTTGATAGACGTGGATTTCGAACAGTTTTTAGTAATAACATTTGATATATTTATCATGGTGATGAATATTGTGTGACTGGTTATTTGCAACAAGGGCTGTATATCTTACCTGATGTTAATGTAGAATAAATTAACATGCATGTTTCGGGCCTTAAAGAAAGGTAGATGATCGTCAAAGACAGATGTATCTTAGGCATTGTAGACTTGGTCATATCAGTGAGAAGAGGATAAACAAGTTGCATAAAGATGGTATTTTGGGCCATTTCGATTATGAATCTTATGCAATTTGTGAGTTCTGTCTCACTGGTAAGATGACCAAATCTCCGTTTAGTGGAACCGGAGAGAGAGCTACAGAACTCCTACGACTGATACATACTGATGTATGTGGACCTATGAGGGTTCAAGCCAGGGGTGGATATTCGTACTTCATCACATTCACTGACGATATGTTGAGATATGGATTTGTGTTCTTGATGAAACACAAATCCGAATATTTTGAAATGTTCAAGAGATTCCGCAGTGAAGTGGAGAAACAAACCGGAAAGAGTATCAAGGTGTTGAGATATGACCGGGGCGGTGAATATCTTAGTCATGAATTTGTCGATTATCTAAGGCAAATGGGATTTTGTCTCAGTGGACTTCTTCCAAAACACCACAAGATAATGGTGTATCCGAACGGAGAAATCGAACCTTATTAGATATGGTGAGATCCATGATGGGGTTTACTGATCTTCCATTGAACTTATGGGGCTATGCTTTAGAAACAGCTGCATATCTGCTAAACAAAGTTCCCCCAAAGCAGTCTCGAATACACCATATGAGATATGGAAAGGAAGTAAGCCAAACCTGAGACACATCAAGGTTTGGGGGTGTCCGGCCTTCGTTATGAGACTTCAGCCAGACAAGCTTGATGCTAGGTCTCATAGGTGTAAGTTCATAGGATATCCCAAGGAAACTATGAGATATTATTTCTACCATCCATCTGAACACAAAGTGTTTGTGGCCAGAACGACAACCTTTCTTGAAAGGGAATTCCTTGATGAAGGAATTCATGGTGGGGAAGTGGTTGTTTACGAGATTCAAGAACCCAACGAGCCAACACAAGCTCATGGACATGAGATGTCAAATGAGCAATCTTGGCTGGGAGATATGTTGTTAGGCTCCGGCACTTCATCTTCAAATGTTGAAATGACAGTGCTCGTTCAGGAACAAGTTCAGGAACCTGTTTAGGAACCTGTTCAGGAACAAGCCCAACAAGATATCCCAGTGCATGTTGAACCTGCTACACATGCTTTCTTGAGAAGGTCAACACGTTCTCGACGTGCACCTGACACACTTAATCTGATGGTGCAAGAGGATGTGGTCGGTCATAGAGATGACGACCCATTGACTTTCAAAGAGGCTATACAAGGCCCAGATTCTGAGAAATGGTGGAAAGCCATGGAATCCGAGATGGAATCTATGAAGATCAACAAAGTATGGACTTTAGTTGATTCTTCACAGGTTTCTAGACCGATAGGTTGTAAATGGGTTTACAAGAGGAAGATTGGAGCAGACGGGCAGGTAGAGACCTATAAAGCTCGTCTAGTTTCCAAGGGGTATAGTCAACGAGAAAGGATTGACTATGAAGAAACGTTCTCCCCTGTGGCAATACTCAAATCTATTCGGATTATGCTTGCGATAGCGGCATTCCATGACTATGAGATTTGGCAGATGGACGTGAAAACAGCTTTCCTTAAAGGAAAGCTCCAGGAAGAAGTCTTCATGACTCAACCTGAGGGTTTCACGTCGCCAACTCAAAGTCATATGGTATGCAAGTTTCAGAGGTCCATTTACGGACTCAAGCAAGCTTCTCGAACCTGGAACATTCGATTTAAAAAGCAGTTGAAGAGTTCAACTTTGTTAGATGCGAAGAAGAGCCTTGTGTGTACAAGAAGTTTAGTGGAAGCGCGATTGTCTTCCTTGTGCTTTATGTGGATGACATATTGCTCATTGGGAATAACATTCTGACGTTGCAAGAGACGAAGTTCTGGTTATCCGAACAGTTCTCCATGAAAGATCTGGGAGAAGCAACCTATATTTTGGCAATAAAGATCTACAGAGATAGATCAAGGAGGTTGCTTGGACTATCGCAGTCCCAGTACATTGATACCATCATGAAGAGGTATAACATGGAAAATTCCAAGAGAGACTATCTACCGATAGACACTGGAATTACTCTCTCCAAAGAGGATTGTCCTCAGACACAAGAAGAGAGAGAACGCATGAGTAGGATCCCATATGCTAGCGCAGTGGGAGCCATCATGTATTCCATGACATGTACGAGGCCTGATGTAGCCTTCGCGCTAAGTGTAGCGAGTCGGTATCAGGCAGATCCCGGTGAGGAACATTGGAAATTGGTGAAAACCATTCTCAAGTACTTGAGAAGGACTAGAGACCAATTCCTCGTTTATGGAGATTCTAACTTAGAGTTAGAAGGGTTCACGGATGCCAGCTTTATGTCTGATAAGGACGATAGCAGATCGACATCGGGGTATGTCTTTTGTCTCAAGGGGGGTGCAGTGTGTTGGAAAAGTTCAAAGCAAGCTAAGTACAACTGTTGTAACTATTTAAGAGCTATTTATTTTGAACACTTATAAATAAATGAAATGACATTATTTTATCATTTTGATGATATTAGCATAGTATATATGTGTATATATTTTCATAGCTAGTATGATAGAGTCCATGATTAAGTTTAGAAACTTGTCATCATGATAGAGATCATGATAAAGAGAGTCAAGTTTTGGTAAAAACTTAATCTAAATCGTTCTTGATCATAGGATAACTAATTGGACGTTAGTAATCCGGATAGATCAACATGGATGTGATGGTTTCTATTTGATAGAAATTAGTAGATCTCTTTTACTAAATCACATGTATGGATGATGCACATAGAGATGTGATCATTGAGCTGACCCTAAGGGAGAATTCCTAATGGTTACATTACCATTGAACTGTCAATAGGAATTTCTCTGGAAGGATAGGAATATTATAATTTCCTTAGACCTGAGATCAACATGGTAACTGACAAGTTATCTACCATTCTTTGATTCTGGACACCTTATGTCTTGGGATGTAAGTTGAAAGGATATTGGGAATGACTAGATGCTTGTGCAGTTAGTATTGATCAAGATGGAATCCGTCAACTCTAGGTAAAGAGTTTGAGCTCTATGTTGTCAGCAACATAATGACTGAAAAGACCTTGGCCAGGGCATTTGACTGAGAGAAGAAAAGAGTTTCTTGCGATCATTCACCAGTCAGTTATGTTAGGCATGAAACATAGTTGATAATCTATTAGGACTTGGCAGTTAGACCATGTCCTAGGATTATCCGGAGCTGTAAAGACGGAGGGAAATAATAATATTATCCTTCTACCATGGTTCTACAGAGTAAGGATGTTACTTCACACTATCTAGTCGTTGAGGAGTGTTGCTAGACGCCAACCTCGATTAGTTAATTAGTGAGACTAATTGACTACCAGCTTAGTGATGAACCTACGAGGTCACACGCATACGAGTGTCTCGGTATCTGCTTATGATTGTTAGACAATCAGTGTGGGATACAGTTATATTCATCCGCTAGTACCGAAGAATATAATTGTATTTCATTTTTCTTTTGGGTTAGTACATAAGATGTACATGCAAATATATGTATGGAGATACATGTATTTCGACTATTTGAGATATTACGTAAAGACAAGTGGGAGATTGAAAGTTTCATGCCATTTATGTAATATTTGAATAGTTATGAGTTCAACTTGTAATTATTAAAAGGTTAATAATTATAAATATACGGAAAACGAGTTTTCGTAAACACATTCAGAATAAACAAATCAAAACCCTAAACTAGCCGTCAAAAAAGAAAAGAGCGAAGAACGAAAAATAGTTTTTCGTTCTTCCGATTTCTACATCAAAGCAGTCCCGATCTCGGCGTGGATATGCGTAGAGGGCTTGCACCATCAAGCCTCACATCCGATAGTAACACGTTCAACGACAGGTATTACGAAATTGTTTCTATAAATTGTTTATCGTTGATAATCGAAAAACTTCTCGTTAAACATGACTAGATCTTCATTCGGGTTGATAAAAACACGTTTCCGCAAGTAAAATCAACCCTACAGAGTTGAAGACAAAAACTTGCAAATACTTTTTTTATCAATCACCAAAAATATAAATATAAGAACCAAAATTTAATAATACGTTAATATTAAAGAAAATATGTTACGTTTATAATAACCAAAATTTAAAAATATGTTACTATTAAAGAAAATATGTTACGTTTATAATAGCCAAAATTTTGAAAATACGTTGAAATGTACAATTTTTTTAAGGGGAGATAGGTTATAAGTCATATAGTTTGGGGGAAATAGGTTAGAGGTTATATAGTTCGTAGGAAAATAGATTAGAAGTCATTTAGTTCAAGGAAATAGGCTATAAGTTATATAATTCAAGGGAATAGACTAGAATTCAAATATTTCCGGATGGAGGAGGGGGGATAAACTAGAAGTCATATAGTTTGGAGAAAAATAGGTTGTTCTAAAAAAATTTAACAGAAAAATTAACAGATATTAAAAGGATGGAGAAATATGATGAATTTTTAAAGTTTAGGAAGATAAGATTAGTAATGATAGTTGAGATGAGAATAAGATGAAAGAGAAATTTTAGAGAAAAATGCCATAATTTAGGGAAAATATGCAATTTTTTTCTTTTAATTTTCCAAAAACTCTAATTTTATAATTAAATTTTAAAAAGGTATACCATGATTAAACTTATATGATTGTAATTTTGGACGCTTTATATTCCATACCTACTTATAAATTTATCTCTAACCAATAAAATGTGGCTACATTTATTCACTAAATTGAGGCAATTATTACCAATATATTATTCTAATTTGGACCGCATGATTAGTATATATTTCATGGGAGCAATGTGGACGCCCGTGAAGCGAAGAAGCGGATAAAAGACAAAAAGCATAATTTTAAAACAGATTTTTGAAAACTACTACTATTTTTATATTTTTGGAATTTTATTATTTGGGTTGGATACATGATAGATATTTTAAAATTTAGTATATTGAAATCGAACAAGTTTTGTATTTGGTATCTACATCTATATCTATAAGATATATATATATATATATATATATCCATATTCACAACTATTTGAATTGGAGTTAATTTTAACACTACTACTATAGATATTTGATATATATATATATATAATATTATAATTCTAACGAGGAAATCGACACTACTATTTAGACATAGAAAATTTGTATTTTAAAAAAATTAACTACCATTATATGAGAAGAAATTTAAAGAAAACAAATCTAAACAAAAGTTAGTGATGTTTTGGTAAAAATATCTAATATTAAAGGTATTTTTGGAAAGTTATATATATTAATATTTTTTATTATCCGAATCTTAAAAAAATCCGAAATTGAATTCGTACCCCAACTTACATATTTGATTATCTGAATTTGATCTAAATTATTTTAAATTTAACTATTTTTCGAATATAAAATATATTCTGAATTGTGTGGAGTCTAATCTAATCCATGTAATTTAAATTTGGATTATGAAAATTTTTAAGATGGTAATTTAAATTTACAATAGAAAGCGTTTACATCCTCAATTCACTTAATTATACTAATCCATTTTCCGTATCTAAGAATATTAATATTCCATGAAACAATAATTTATTTACTTTTAAATATATTATTAGAAAAACACTTGGTGATTAGGGAATCACATGGGAGCCGAATATCATTTGCGCAATGATCCATGAGGATTATGCGGACGTGCGTTCCATACGAGGTCTGTCTATATGTATATATATTTACTCCTAATCTATTCTTACATAATGCCAAAATCCTTTTTTGTCATTTTCTGTAAAATTTATAGTATTTTCAACACTTTCAATTCGTTTTTCGTTTTCCAAAAATCTATTTTTCATTTTTTTATTTTAGTTTTTTTCCAAAAATTAATGGTATTTTAGTTTTATATGTCGATATACATATATATAAATTTGTTTCTTAATAACTTTAGATCAGGGATGAGAAAAAACCCAAAAGATCCGTCCATTCTGAAACTCATCCCAAACCCGTAAAAAATTACTCGTATCCGTGGGTTCGGATTCGGATAATATAATTTCAATATCCGCGGGTTCGGGATGGATTTTTTAGTTTCACAAACGGGTATCCGCGGATATCCGCAAAAATTACAAAAATACCCCTAATTTTACTGTATATTACCTAAATACCCCTCTAACCCTAACATTTTGTTTCACAGATGCTCTTACCCTCCTCAAGCCCTCGCGCTTCCCACTCTGCTCTGCGTGCGTGTGCCCTTCTCTCCCTCTCCAACCGGCTGGACCGACCGCCGCTGCTCGACCGACCGACCGACGATCCGCCCATTCACCCTCCTGCGTGCGTGCCCTCGCCTCCCACCCTCTGCGTTCGTGCCCTGCTCTCCCTCTCCGTCATGCTCGACCGACCGACAACTGCCGCCCGCCCGTTCACCCTCCTCAAGCCCTCGCCTCCCACCCTCTGCTGCTCTGCGTGTGCCCTCCTGTCCCTCTCTGCTTGTTGTCCCTCTTTTGAGTTTTTTTTTTGCGGGACAGGTATTCGCAGGTTTTAAAAATTATGGCGGGTTTTTGTGGATACCCGAACAGCGGGTACCCCCACCTTGAGGGTACGAGTACGGGTACTAAAACTAGTTACCCGTACGGGACGGGTTTGGGTGCGGATAGTGAGATTCTCGCGGGTACAAGCGGGTGCCCACCCCTACTTTAGATTATTAAAAACGGAAAAAAAAAAACCAAAATTTTGGAAAGAGTTTATTGCAAAAACATAATCCACAATGGGTTATATTAATCTTTTTATGAAGCGACTGTGAAAAAAAACTAATGTTTCAAATGCTCAAATCATGAAAAATATAAAATAAGTTTATTCAACATCTTTTTACCAAGGTTCAAGAAAACGCTACGCATTAGATGGGCGGACACCCAACACCTAGCGCCTGGACGGAGTCTAGACGGGGGTTAGTCGAAAATGTGTATATATATTATTTATATATATATATATATGTAAATAATATAATTTAAATTTTTAATTTAAAAATTTGTAACTGTTTATTGTTTAAATTTCACACACAATTAAGTTTGAAACAAATAACAAAAACAAATAAGTAACACACTTAAACATCTAATTCCACTTCTTCATTATCTTCATCGAATTGTTCTTTGTCGGATTTAAACTCTATATTAACGTCTTTTTCTTCAGAATCAAAATCATATTCATCAAGCTCTCTAACCACAAGCAAATAGTTCACTTGATCTCTTGAACCCTCACACACCATCGCATTTTCTTGGTTTGATTCTTCATTTGCTTCCCTTGATTCGTCTCCCGTTTTTTCACTATCAACAATCAAATCTTGAACATGATATGAATCATTAAATAGAAGCACATCCAAAACCTTGTTCATTTGTTTTTTCTTTGAACTGTCAACCTCGCATTAAATTGAACATAAACAAGATTGTTCAACATTTTGGTATCAAATTGGTTTCATTTTTTCATATGTACCTACACAAGACCATAAATGATTATTCATAAAACTATAACAAGAAATAAAAAAATATTTATGTTAATCACTTACTCCTTCAAAAGTACTCCAATTTTATTCACATCCTGATGAACTAGTTGTTAAAGAAAGAATCTGCATCGTCATTTTCTCAAATGAGGTATGCCCGTTCCGTAAACATCCCACCAATCGACTACAATGTAAAAAATAAAGTTAAAACATTATATATGATTTACAAGAATGAAATGAACAATTAAATGTAAAAAACAAATCAAAACGATGTCGTTTTGGTCTTTACCAAAACAACGCCGTTTTGGTGAACTTAGCGGAAAAAAGTTTATGACCAAAACGACGTCGTTTTGGTGAACTTAGTAAAAATAATTATGACCAAAACGGCGTCATTTTGGTCTTTCCCAAAATGCAGTTGTTTTGATGAACTTAGCGAAATTTTGTATGACCAAAACGATGTCGTTTTGGTGAACTTAGCGGAAAAAAATTAAGGTCGTTTAGGCGGCTGCCGAGCGACTAATCGGTCGCCCAGGACACCCAAGCAGCCAAAACACCTAGAAACCCGATTTTATCATTAATCGAGACGCCGGACCACTGCCTAGCGCCTAGGCGCCGCCTAGGCCGATTTCTTGAACACTGCTTTTTACACAAAAAATGTATATACTTATTAACTATATTTTGGTAGATTGGTTACAAAATTATTAACGGCATAATATCAGAAATGCCCTCTTAGGGCTAAAACACTTCAACACTACCCTCCTAAATCTGATGAAAAAAAAAATTGGAGAAAAGACATATGTACCCTTAATGAAAAACACATACAAAAGAGGGAAAGACAAATATAAGAAGAGGGAAAACGAAAATTGAGAGGAGGGAAACAAAGTAGAGAGCTATTTCCTTTCATTTTCGAGTGTTTCTCTTCTATTTTCGAACGATTTCCTTCAATTTTTGAGTGATTTCTTTCCATTTTCGAGTGATTTCCTTCTATTTTGAGCGGTTTGCAGCAATTTTCGAGTGATTTCCAACAATGTTTCAGTCATTTTCAGTGATTTCCAGCGTTTTTAGCGATTTTCCGGTGATTTTTGGCGATTTCCGGCGATTTGTAGGTGAGTTTCAGTGATTTCGACCGTTTTCCGGCGATTTCTGGCAATTTCCGGCGATTTCTGGCA
>CM071860.1:24141335-24163010 GCA_036759665.1 Gynandropsis gynandra
GAGTTAGAAGTTTTACCGTCGGATCGCGTTGCCCGGGAGGTTTCGGGCGCTTTGCCTTTAGAACGCGGGTCAAGTCCTTGTTCTTCCGTGCGAGGCCTCTCGGTTGGCTTCGGTGGGGGTGGATTCCATCGCGTGGTCGGGCGAGGCCTACTGTTTGATGCTTGTTTGGATTTTATTTGCTGCTCGATTTCGACGGCGAGGTGCAGCAAATCGTGCATATCTTGGTACGGTTGCCGTTTCAATTTTCTTGCGATCCTCTCTTAAAGTCCACCAATGAAGTGCGCCATTGTGGTTTCGCGGATTCGTTGAGCTCCAAGCGATGTCGTATATGCTCAAACTCGTTGTAGTAGTCCTCTACGCTCTTCGGACCCTGCACCAACTTACGGTATTGTTGTTGTAAGTCCCTATGGAAATGGTTAGGGACATACCTTTTACGCATTAGATATTTTAGCTATCTCCACGTCGTGATTTGGTCGTATTGTGCCCTACGACGTTCAGCAACTTCGCGATCCCACCAGACCAATGTGTTGTCCGTAAACTGTGCTGCCGCGTATTGCACCTTCTTATGCTCTGAATATTCGTAGCAATCGAATATGTTCTCCATGCGTCGTTCCCATTCGAGATAGGCTTCGAGATCTAACTTTCCTGCGAAACAAGGTGGCTTTAGTTTTAAATCCGTATATGATTGGCGTTGCGGCCTTACCTCGTCGAAACCCTCATCATGGTTCCGTGGTGCTCTACGCCTCGGTGGGGCGTACTCTAGCTCGTCGTCTGAGCTATCTTCGGCCTCCATACGTCGTGGTTGTTCTCTGAGGTGTGGTGCACATCTCGGCCTTAGGTGTTCGTTCGGGGGATATTCAGTGTTTTCCCGTGGTGCGACGAAGCGCTCGGCCTGTGGTCGTCTCGGGCTTCTTCTAGGCGCAAGAGGCGGGAATTCATATCTCGCATGGTCTGTAGTATCTCTGCGAGCGTGTCATTTTGAACGTCTCCGGTTTCGATCATGGTTCTTTTTTTTGAAATTTTCTTTTGTGAATACTGCAATACTAGCAAACGAAATCAAACAACAAAACAAAAATCGAAATGAAATAGAGAGGATAGCGGATACGTTTGTGGCCGAGGACTGGGCTCTGATACCAAAAACTGATACAAGCACCGAAGCTTTAGCCGCAAGTATGGACTGGTTTGAGTCGGTAGAAGGCCTAGGGGCACTCTCTAGCCGAGGCTCGATGATAGTGAAGGCGGACGAAGGGGAACAGGGCAAAAGGGGCGCTCGTTCGGTCCTTCAAAGGAGTGGTGGATGACGGGTGGATCGCGGGACACCACGAAGGCTGCGGATGGGACCTTCGATACAGTCACACGTTCGGCTTGGACTCCCGGAGCACAAGACGAACTAGGGTGCGAAAACTCGCGAGGAAGAAGAAAACTCAGTAATTTTTATTTCGAATTTAAAGATTGTCTTCAACAAACAATAAGCCTCGGTTTTAAAACATGACCGAGAAAGACAAGAAAGGAAACACAATATGGCCGTTGGGGCCTTAATTCGAACAAGGCAAAGAAGGCAAGTGGATCTTGGGTGAAAAAGGAAAGGGCCGTTGGTGCTTGAAATTTGAATTTCAAACGGCTCCATCCAAGTTAAGGCAAGTTGTTGTGCCGGTCTAGATATGGCAAGTCGTTGCTTGTGTTGGTGCTTTTGTTCACGAAGCCACTTGATGGAGTTCCTTGGGCTTCATTGATGACGAAGGGACTTGGCTTTTGGGAAATTGCTGTTGATGTCTCCCTTTTCGTTATTGAACTCCTGACGGTTGTTGAGAAGCACTTGAGCTACGTACGCATTGATTCTTGTACGAAGGCTCTTTGCTCGGGATCTCGTGAGTGGCTTGTCGTGGACCACCGGCATGTCAATGTGTGCTCCGTCTTCTCCTAGCTCTCCATCCACTCCCGTGCTTGTCTCGCCTATGCTAAGCTCGTCCTCGTTGTGATCCATGATCGGCTCATCCTTGATTATATATGTATATATATAAATATATTCACAAACACTAAAATACATGTATATTTATAAGTATATTCTATCACTACAAAAAAAAACATGTTAATATCAAAGGACAGATCAAAGGATCTATCCGTTTAAATATTTACCAATAGACTCCATGGTGAACCGTTGAAAGTCTTTATTCTTTATCAACGGTTGCCCGTTAAAAATTCGGGTATTTAAGATGTTCAACAATTCATTTTCAACATATTCAACAAAGCATTTCAAATCTTATCGAGATCTCTCACAAACCAAATAAACATCATACACTATGATGATTGAATTCACCGGTCATAGAGGATAGTTGGCGAGTTTCGGTGGAGCTCTGCCATAACTCATTTTCGTAATGTCGAGATAGAAAAAGAGGATAATATTTAGATGATTTGTAGGATATATTATTTTATTTCTATAGTTTGTTTTAAATATTAAATTAAATTTTTTGATACATTAATTTTGAATTAATATCTTAAACTTTATTTATTAACATTTTTTATTTTAAATCCACCATAAAATCATCAGATGTCCATTGATTATACAATCATAATATCAACATGCATCCGTTGATATATTTAAAGTTTCTGTTCAAAAGTAACAGCGGACATCCGTTGGCAATTTCCAAATTTTTCGCGAAAATTTTCAATGGATACCCATCATTCCAATGAACATCCGTTGAATTTCTAACATATGCATGTTAAAAATTTCAATAGTTTTATTCATTGAATCCGTTGATATTTTTTCAACGGATTTTGATCGTTGAAACGCCGTTGGAAATTATAACGAATGTGTTTTTTCAATGGTATATTACCAACGATCATGAATCCGTTGAAATCTATTGGAAATGGCTGATTTCAATGAAAAAATTTCCATTTCCAACGGACTTAGCCTTTGAAAATGACATATTCTATTGTAGTGTATTTGTACATATACATATAATATATATATATATATATTTATAATATATGGTGTGTGTATAAAATGTATATATATATATACATGTGCATATATTTACATGTATAAATGTATATATATGTGTGTATGTTTCCATTTGCATGTGTATATGTATTTTTGTATGTGTATGTATGTATATCTATATTATTTATTAATTTTTTAATTTTGAAAACATATTAATTTAATTTTAAAAATTATTTAGAAATTATAATTATTAATAACAATAAAAGTATTTAAAGTGTTATTATTAAAAGTAATAATGTATTAGTGGTAATTCTTCAAAATGCAATCGCACCAATTGTAACACATTCGCTACAACTTTCACTAATTCGCACTCGCTATCAAACACATCGTTATAATCAATCAAACAAAATGCAATAAAACTACCAGCAATCACAAACAAAAACACCACCAATTATTAACACAAAAGTAATGATTTCACCATTCAAGTCATAACTTGTTATATTTAAAAGATTAATCGAGTCAAAATTTCAATATATATATATATATATATTTACTTAAAAAGTATTTGTCTTTTATTTATTTTTTATGTTTGGAAATTTTATAATTTAAATATTTTTTATGTTGTAAGTTTCTTGTATTTTATATTCAAGTAGTTCAATCTTTATGTAAATTATTGTCTTAGAGTGATATATTGCAATATTTTTGTTAGAAATGACATTTATGTAAGGGGATGTGGCATTACATTATGTTATTTTGTGAACTTTTATATATGAAATTGAATAATTCTAAATTTTTTAACTAGTTTTTGGGTTTAGATAGTCACAAGTCTATATTTTAAATGATATCAAAGCTTGTTTCATTGCAATTCGAATATTGCGATATTGAGTCATCGATTGCAAAGTATACGCTTTAGGATCGAGTTTAAACATGAGAAAAATTTTATGTTGTATTTTTCTATATCCGTTAGGACATGAACAGTTGACTCATATAAATGATATTTGACAATCATACGTTCTTGAGAACTTTTGGGTGTAGTTAGGTCCAAACCTTTATTTGATAAAAATACAAATATGTATATATCTTTTCCGCAATATCCTCAATACCCTCTAGTCGGTGCTTCAATACCCTCTAATCGGTGCGTTTAAGTTACAGACGTCCAATTTTCTCTAGAACGCAACAAAGTCCTTCTTTCCCAACACCTTAGTAAATATACTTGCAAGGTGATCGGAAATATGTTGTGCACAATCGTTTCCACGAGCATCACATCTTGAACAAAAGGATAGTCCACTTCAATGTGTAGATCGATGTGTCATAATATAATGAACCCTTGATTATTATAATCTTAATAAGACTCTATTAAAATATCAAATTAGTTATCAAAGACTATAAATGTATCTAATAGTGCAAAATATTTTAAAAGACATATATACGATGTAAAATGAGTCGTTGATCCGCGAGTCAACTCTAGCTCATATCATATTTAAGCGAACCGTACTAGGTATTTTCTAGCTCGTTTAAAAAACGAGCTGGCAAGGTGAGCCGAAAACGAGTCTGAGCTTAGACAAACTAGCTCGCGAGCTGAAAAAAAATCATGTACAAAATCACATAATTTACTTTTTTTGTATATCATATATAATATTGTATTTAATAAAGACTAATATATTGTTTAAACATATATATTATAATGTATTTATTTTCCTTTTTTTAATCATTGATATATTTTAATAACAAAATAAAAAAAATAATATTTAATTTATTTTTCCTTCTTCTTCTTCAACACATCGTGGACTATTCTTCTTCTCTGTGCGCACTGCTCACTCCTCCAAAACAACCACCACTGTCGACTTCTCCTAGACAACAACACCGTCGTCGTCTCCTCACTATAGTTATCTCTGCTGTTCGACGACCACACGTCATCTCCACACTATCGTCGTCTCTCCTAGTTGACGGCCACACGTCCTCTCTCCTGTGCTCACTGCTCCCAGACAACAACACTGCATCAATCTTCTGTCTTCGTTGTTTCCTTCTGTTTGTTTCTTCGTCGTATCAACCTTTTGTCTTCGTTGTTTCCTTTTTGGCGTCGTTCAATGTTCGTCCTGTGCAATTCACTGTCTCGTGAGCCAGTTTATTTTTTTGACGAGTTAGAGATGAGATGAGGTGAGCTGAGCTGAAATTTTCTATCTCGTTTTTTGACAAGCTGAAGGCAAGCTGAACCGAACCAGCTCGTTTTGTACCCCTATACAAAACTTTGAATATAATATATACGTCCAATGAACTACCAAAATAATTCTTACAACCCTTTGCAGAATCTAACAATACACAAGGAAAAAAGTTTAAAGATCCATAACATATATTCATTTTTTCATAAAAAAAAAATTCAAAATTGGAAATTGTTAAATAAAAACATATTGAAATTCATTATAAAAACAAATTGTTTTTTTAAACCTCCCTTATCACATCAAATATATAGAACAAATAATTTTCATATATTTTTATCAATGTTAAATGGAAAATTTTCAGACTATAAGTTTATAAATCTTATTTGGCAATAAATTTTAGTATATATATTATTTAACAATTTAAAAATTAAGACGTAAATAAATACACTTCATAGATTTTTGAGCTTTTCCATCTAATACATGTATATATAAAAACAAATTTCTAGGAGCTGAGTTCTAATCGCAATAACTTAGTTCACCATATGCGTAAAGCATTTGTTATAATTGAGTATTATTTGCGTATGGAAGGTGTTGTTTGGAGATTTTTTGTAGGATTGGAGTAAAAAAATTGTTTCAAATTATATTCAATAAGTTATATGAAAAAAATGGTACGGTATAATTGTAGTCAAAATTTTAAATTATATATTAAAGTTCGTATCCTTTAATTATAATTTTTAATACTTCTAGTGCGAACCATAATATAATTGAATAAACAGTCAAATATAGTTAAAAATTGAAATACACTAGCCGTATTAAGTCGTAGAAGAAAAAAATAGACAATATTATCTTCTCTACAATATAATTTGGGTGAAATACTTAAAATAATTAATTTTAAACCTAAAAAAAATAGAATCTTAAACAATTAAGAAACATAAGTATTAGAAGCGTAGTAAGACTTCTGAATTTGATAAATACAAATATTGAACTCTACAAATTCACAATTCATTTCCATTTTAAAAGAAATACATTCCAATTTATTATATTCTCCAAACATAAATTTTTAAACACTCTAATTATTCTGTGAAAAAAAACATTTTGATTATCCTTTGTGTGTATGAAAAGCAAATAACACTGTTTTTATTTAATTCAAAAATTAATTATTATTATTTTTTCTCTATTTATTTTTTACTTGAAACAAATGAAAAAAGTAAAAAATACAAATAAGATTATACAATACTAAGGTTCAAAAGAGCACTAGCTACTAGATGGTCGGACATCTAACGTCTAGCGTCTAAAGCGTCTAGACGCGGACATTTAGCGCTTAGCATTTAGAACGCCTACGCAATGATTAGGCGGACTAGGAAATATATGTATATATATATATATTATATGTATATAATACACATCAAATTTTTAATTTAAAACATTTATAATGTTTAATTGTTTAAAAACCACACACAAATAAGTAAAATTGAAACAGATAGCAAAAACAAATAAGTGAATTTTTTAACAATCTAATTTCACTTCTCCATATTCTTCATTTAAATGTTCTTCATCGGATTCAAACTCTATATTAATTTCTTCTTCAAAATCAAAATAAGATTCATCAAGCTCTCTAACCATAAGCAAATCATCCACTTGATCTCTTGAACTCTCACACGTTATTACATCTTCTTGGTTTGATTCTTCATTTTTTTCCATTGATTCGTCTCCCGTTTTTCACTATCAACAATTCAATCTTGAACATGATATGGATCATTAAGTAGAAGTATATTCAAAGCTTTGTTCATTTGTTTTTTTCTTTTGAACTATCAACCTCACATTAAATTGAACATAAAACAAGATTGTTCAACCTTTTGGTATCAAGTCAGTTTCGTTTTTCGTATGCACCTACACAAGAACGTGAATGATTATTCATACAAATATAACGAAAAATAAAAAATTATTAATCATTTACTCCTTCAAGAGTACTCTAATTTCGTTCACATCCTGATGAACTAGTTGTTAAAGAAAAAAATCCACATCGCCATTTTTCTCAAATGAGGTGTGCTCGTTCTATAAACATCCCATCAATCGATTACAATGTAAAAAAAATAAAGTTAAAACATTATATATGATTCGAAAGAATGAAATGGATAAATTAAATGTAGAAAACAAACCTTGATCATAACTTTGTTCATTTTTCTTGCATCCTTTGATAGCATATGCTTTTCCAAAATTACGTTCATTTTTTTTGTACTTTGGAAATTCAATATTGATTATTTTCTTGATATAACGAACAAAAAAATTATCTAAAAATTCATTCATAACCAAACATCATACTATAAAAATGATTCCAATTTTGTAAACTTTATTACAGATAAGATTGACAATCTGGTCCTCAAAGATTCAGAGTACCGTATATACCCTATCCATATAACTCGATCATTGTTATAAAAATATTTCATGATTTTCCTAATCCTAACTGATCCATAATCAACAACAACGAAAGAAAATCGTTCGAGAAAACTTACCAAAAGAGGCGATAGTAGGGAGAAGACAAGCGACAAACCAAGATGACAGAGATTGAAGGCGAGCGAGACAACCAAAAGGAGCACAACCAAAATTGAAAACGACAGTAGAGAGGCGACAGTGAGAATGAGAGAGGCGACAGTGAAGAAGACAGGCGACAGCGCTGCAAACCAAGACGATGGAGGCTGAAGGCAAGCGAGACAACCAGAAGAAGCACAACCAAAATTAAGGCGACGACAAGGAAAGAGTCGACGACAGGGAGAGACGCCACAATAGGAGAGAGGCGACGACAAGGACGGGACTTAACCAGATTAAAGAGGCGACAGTCGGAAAGAAGAAGAGAGGCGACGAAACCAAATCAAGTATTTTTTGTTTTTAAGACCAAAACGACATCGTTTTAATAAACACCGAAAAAAGACTATCTAGACGCCGTCAAGCGATTAATCGGTCGCCCAAGCATCCCCTCCATTCTAAAACTCGGATTTGAAGATAATCGAAACATCCGACCTCCGTCCAACATCTAGATCGATTTTTAGAACATTATACAATACAAAAACCAAGATAAATAAATTCAATTTTTGAATTGAATATATAAATTAAATTTTCAAGATAAATTCGGGTTCTATTTTATAGAGAATATATTACAATATTTAAAGAAAAAAATATAATAGATGGAAATTTTGTTAATTTTTTATAAAATATTAAATAATATCGATGAAAACAAATTCTACATGTGGCCACCTAAAACAAAATTCCGTAGCTTACACGTGAATATTGCAAACTTTACGAAGATATATAATAATTGCAAATAATTACATCGAATGACATAATCAATAATAATATATGAGAAAAAAATTACAAGGAAAACTATTATAACAAACAAGATACACTAAGGTTGTTAACAATGCACCATTCCTTATTGTTAAAGGTGAATCCTTTTAGAGTTTTTATATCTTTTATATAAAAGTGTATATAAAATTTGTATAGAAAAAAGATAAAACAATATAATTTATTAAATAATTCTATCTTAACTGTTAATAAAAAAAGTTTGCACAGATTAAACGTTTGAAACTCCGAACAAATGTTAGATATAAAATTGACTAAGTCCGAACTTCCATAACATCAACGAAAAGATGTGATTATGCTAAATTTTTTTTCTTCAAATTTTTTTAAAAAAGTATTATAATATAGAAAGGATTTGTTGATAGGAACACAAGAATGGTCTTATATAATAAATATCAATAAATTCATTGTACAAGTTCCTACTATTATTAACTTCTCACAAGAAAAAAATATTAAATCAGTAGTTATATAACAGCTCCGCTTAACGACGCAATTATAATCTCCAAAATAAAATACAGCAGGAATAATAATAATAATAATAATAATAATAATAATAATAATAATAATAATAATAATAATAATAATAATAATAATAATAATAATAATAATAATAATAATAATAATAATAATAATAATAATAATAATAATAATAATAATAATAATAACAATAACAATAATAATATGGTTCTCTGTTATCTTTAAACATGTTGTGCATTCAAACTTGGAAGCTCTTCACATTGTTACTTTAAAATGATTTAATTCAATAAATATGTTTTTATTAAAAATTCATTTAAAATTATTGGAATACGGTGGATACATTAATTTTGGTTGTAAATAACTTTTTTTATCGAATTTTAAAATACAGTTAATTAATAACATTAATTTTTTCTTTTTATTGTCCAAAATTGTCGTTGATCTTTCAAATTTAATCTTTATCTCAAATATGATCTTCAACCTTTTTATTATTAATCTTTATCTGTATTATTTATTCGTCTTTAAATGTATCACTGTAAATCATGCTACAGAAAAATGAAATGATTGTTGTATATAACATATAATAGATTTCATTATTATATTTTTTCTCTTGTCCATGCTCTATCACTCTATCCACATTGCCCAATTATACTGGATAACAAAGCATTTGCAAACACGAGTTCAAAGCATGGCTTGTCGATTTGCAATTAAAAGACACAATCTTAGCTTCTCCTCTTAAAAAAAATTGTCTTTACAGCAAAAATAATAGCATCATCGCAACACAATATAATATACAACATCTAAATTTGACAAAGGTTTGTCTGATAATAAATTCGAACGAAGATCACCAAATGTTAATTTAACAGAATGTATAAAAAATCTTGTAATTTATCCTTCTTATAATCTTTTTCGAATTGAGTCGTCAACTCACATATTCATTTACCGTATTTACACAAATACAATGGACAAGAATTCGTCAAATCTCTCCAAATATGACTTAGCTTGTCGTAATATGAATCGTTAGGCACCCTCTTTTGTGTACACTACACTAATTCTGCTCGAAGACGCTTGATTTGATGATCGCTCTTTATTGAAAACGATTACGTATATGGTCTTAGAGATCAAAGGGTTTTTCATGATGAGCAACGCCAAAACAAAAATTTGGTTTCAAATATGTTTTTCAATCATGAGACAACCAAATAATTATTTATTTTTTAATATCCAAAATTAGAGAAATCTCAGTGGGGGTTCACGGTATTTCCATCTATAAACCCAAATCTTTTTATGGGACTTCAAAACATTGTAAATATTATTTTTTCAGTCATCATAATTGTCTCCATGAAGGAAAGGATGAGACATAACTAATACTGAATTATTACGCGACTTCAAATCATATATATGGTGAAATTATACGACGCTAAATTGACAAACCTCCATTCATGTTCGATGAAGATATGGACTAACCAATTAGAAAGAGAACAATTAAAATTAAATTGACCATTTATAACCAAAACTAAATTGATATGTTTGTAGAGAAATTGTTCATTTATCTGTCTGGTGAAGAAAAGTCCAGTGAAATAAACTTTTCTATGCATGTCATCGGTTAAATTAACGTCCATAAAATCGAAGATGAGACTGATCGTCTTTTTTGTAAGGTCAATGATATGTCGATAAGATCAATCGTTTTCGGTGGATCTTGTCGATGAGAACAAATGTCATCGTCTTTATCTAGAGTTTAGTGTGTCTGTGTCGTTGTCTCCAAATGGTCGATGACTCTATGTCGTCAAGTTTTTCTTTTTGCAATTTTATCGTAGATTTGTAAGAATAAGATGAGGTTGAGGATGTCAAGGAGGTTGAGTATGTAAGAGAATTTAAGGGGCTCGAGGAGACGATTCAATTGTTGTCATCACTTTTTGGAGACGAGTTCGATGAGAGGATGACTCCTAGGTTGTCGGTGAGAATCCAGAGGCAATGGAGACACATTCGATCACGTCTATGATGTAGAGTAGACAAAAAATGAAAGTTCGTAGAAAAAACATCGATTAAAGATATTATCAGAAAAAAACAAATCCCTGTAAAAATTCTCTAGAAAAAATCGTGATAGAAATTTAACATTAATTTTGATAATATTCTCAAATACGTGTTTGAGCATAATGAATTTTAAAATCTATCTCAAGAAGTTAAAATCTTAAATAATAAATATAAAAATTTATAATTCATATCTTAATCGTTTTGATATAACATAACATAATACTTTCATAAATTAAAAGATGTTTGAATCTTATATTTATATAATTATATAAATTTCTAAAAATCAAATATATTGGAAATTATCATTATAAATGGAATTTGAAAATCTAATATATAAATGACAAAAATATTTGGAATTCAATATATGTAAACTAAAATTATTTTTTGGGTAATTAAGATAGAGGTAGAGTGAAAAAAATTACAAATGCTATTTTATAGCGGAATTACTTGTTACAGTGAAAATGATAAATTAAATTTATTGATGTATACAATTTGAAATGATATTTCAAAATTTTGATATATGGTAAAGAAGATGATTAAATATATTATTTTATTTGGAATAATATATCGGATCGAATAGAAACAAAAGAAAAGTAGCTTTTTTGGGGATTATATTCTATCGTTTATCAAAAGACCAATGGCTAAATTTTAAGATTCCTCCACCTGCAAAAGCAAATGTTTGTTCACCAAAATTACAAAAGAATCTAATTGATTCGGTTTCATTATGAACTTATGCAATTTAATTTAATCCAAAATGGAAAAACAAAAAACATATGAGTTTTTTTGGGAAATTAAAATCGACTGAAAAAATAATTAATAATTTTTTCCATTGATTTAATCTAACACGCAATGAAAAAAATATAGTAAACGTTGCTGATAAGGATTTGTAGAGTTAAAAGTCACAATCCCTTGCAAATATTCTAAACTCACATTTATGGTCCAATAACTTCTCAATTAAAAAAAAAAACACCCCAATTTGTATTATTGGGGATTTTGACCCTTTTTATTTTATCGGGCTATATAGGCCCAACGTGTTATTGGGCTTTAAAGCCGTTGTTGTTCCTTCCGCTGAGAAAGAAATGATTGTTGGTTCTTCGTAAAAACATTGTTCCCCCTACACATTCTCTGCATCACTCGTCGTGGTTCTATTTCGGGACATTTTTCAGTTTTAGGGTTCCTTGTTCGTCAAGATCTCTCTCTCTCTCGTTTCTCATCAGAAATAGAAACATCACCGGCCGAGCCTAAAACAGAAACACTTCCGATTTTTACATTTTTCTTCGGATCGATTCTTGCGTAGTTGATTGTGGTTTCGCCATTTACGATTTTGATATTCTGGGTCGATCTGTTTCATGGAATTTGTTTCGTTCGAATGTAGTTATCAATGTCGTAGACTATGGGGTTTTCGAGTTCGAATTAGACGAATTCGATCTCAGAATTCGAATTTTGGTTCCAGTGTTTTTGTGATTGTTTGGCTTGTCTGCGAAACTGGGAATTTCAATTTTCCGCCTCTGGCTCGTGTTCAATATAATTCTTATCCATTCCATGATGTGGGCATATCTGCTGATAATTCTTAAATCGCTCCCATGCGCCGTGTTGAGTCTCGCCTCTTTCTTGTAGGAAAGAATTTATGCGATTCTTGGCGAGTAGTGTCCTGTGATCCGAAAATAATTTTTGCATGAACCGTTGAAGAATAATTTGACTTCTTATTTCGCACTTTGATGCATTTGCAATAATGAATTCGTTTTATTATCCTCGTAAGTGTCACGTTTTGTCGATCGATTGTGCATGTGTATGTATGAAGTTATTGTAGTTTGGTTTCTTGATTTAGGATTCAAGTTCCCAGCTGATGCTGAGTTTACTGGAATTTTTTTTGGAAGTTTTGATCTGCTTTACCGGTGTTGCAGTCACAATTTGGTTTTATATTTATTCTTTAACATGACAAACCTTCGACATGTTATAGTTTAGTTGGCATTAACATTTTGAAGTTATTCCGGATACTTATTCTCCGTCTTTGAATCTATGTTCGTTTCAGATTCTTAATGGTTAAAGCATATAGACAAGAGCATGTCTACAAGCACCCGTGGGAACGGGTGAGCTCTGCATCATGGAGAAAATTTGTCGACCCTGAAAACAAACGCATCCTCTCTCACATCCTTGAGGTTGACACGGTAAATCGAAAACTTGACACTGAAACCGGGAAACTCTTCACCACACGAGCCCTTACCATCCATGCTCCTGGGCCATGGTTCCTCCACAAGATCGTGGGCCAGGACATCTGTCACTGCGTGGAATCGACAGTTGTGGATGGGAAATCGCGGTCTATGCAGGTACATGCGTGCCAATAAGACATTTTCGTAAACCAATTTGTTTTACCCACGTTTTCTTATGGTTTCTAGTTTTAGAACCTTCTTCAATTAGCCTTTTTGATGGGGAGTTTTTTACTGCAAAATAAGGAAATATGGCTTAGTTTATATAAAATTAAGGAAAAGTCCCATCAAAATATAATAAGTTGTTCCAAAGTGTCAGAATTATGCATTCTTTTTTCATTTATATACATAAACTATCATATTACTTCCAAAATAATACACAAACTGTGAGATGAATACCAAATTAACCCGTGAACGTACACATGACAACTGAAGCGTACGATTAATTGGCATAGATTCATGGGTTAATGTGAAAGCAATTATCATAGTTTGTGTAGTATTTTGGATGTAACATGATAACTCATGAATAAAAATAGAAAAAAAAATGGCATTTTGGAACAAGTTCATCTATTTTTATTAGAAGATTTTGTTCTAAAATTAAAAGGTGAATAACAGTTAACTATTAGATCTGAGTTTTTATTAGCAGGTCCGCTCATCTGGCCCTACAATTTGGTTAGCTAATAGCCATCACAATTTAAAAAATGTTGATGCATTTTGTAATTCGTATGTTATTGATGATTAGAATCCATTGCAGCTTATAACCAAGAACATTAGTCTTCAGAAGTTCATTGAAGTAGAAGAGAGGATAAGGTATGATCCACACCCAGAAAATCCGACAGCTTGGACAATTTGTAGGCAGGAGACAAGCATCCGGATTAAACCCTTGTCGGCTCTGGCCTCAATGGCTGAGAAAGTTGAACAGAAGTGCGCCGAGAAGTTCATGCAGAACAGCGTGAAGGGTCGGGAAGTTATGGAGAGAATTTGTAAGTATCTTGAGGCAGAATCCTCTGGAATCTCAATCTAAAAGTTTTAAACGTTTACATACTGGAATTTGGGGTTTAGAACTCTCTTTCAAAGGTTTTGTAGCTCTTTAGGAATGCTTTTCTGAGCTGGGAATAACAGATAGAGGGGAAGATAATGAACCCTAAAATTTCTGTTTCAGAAGCCTCCATGTGGCGGATTGAAAGTTGAAATTTTGTTGTATTTTTAACCATCGTCAGCGATCGTAGACATCAGAGTGATTTCTCATTAATGTTGTCAGTTGTAGGGTTTAGGGTCATGCATATTTCGACGCCTTTTTGAGACGTTGAAGGCAAACACTTTCATTTCTCCATCATCTGGAATCTGCTCTCTCACGAGAGTGACTCTGCTTCCTTAGTCTTCAGGGCTTAAAACAGAGTAGAGCATCCATCTGTCTATTGGCATCCCGAATGCTCTCTTCTTTAAATGTCTCTGAAATGAAATAAAAGCTAAAGATGAATGTGAAGATGTTACATATGTTCTTCCGCCCAACAAGCTTTTTTCGCCTAAACACATGTCTTTGTTTAGCAGAAAATGGATTCAAGATTGGGAATACCTTTAGAGGGGTTAGGTATTGTTGGTTTCTCCTGGTGAAAGACAGTCAAATGATGATATTGATATATAAGAATGTGACCTTTGTGTGCCACTAGGGGTGGACTCTTACTCCTATATTGCGGACATTAGGAATGCTTATGATTGTTCCTTGCTTGCATGCCACGTTTTGTCTCAACAATCTCCCTCTCCACATGCCTCACAGCCTTTGATCTCTTTGTTACCACATGTTTTATTACATCTTTTGGATTTTGGAAGGATTGTCTTTCAGGAAAGGCTTCCATAGAATGAATTGGATGAACAAAATTATTGGGTTTCTTTGTGTTTTGTGGGGTTTTCTTTTGTTTATCCTCTATGTTATTCTTCCATTAGTTTAATTATAATAGTAATAATAGTATTAGATTCTACACTATTAATACATAAACTCGCAAAGCATATAGCATTTTTTGTTTTAGTTCAAGCAATGTTAGATATTAAAAATATTAGATGATACCCGCGTTACGCGCGGATTTGTGATAATTCAAATATATTTTTATATTTTATATGTAATTCATTTATTTGAACATTGTCATTAGATCTATGCGGTTTGATATAATTAAATTTTATTTTTTTTAAATATTGTACATATTTCATTAATTCAAACATTATTATAAAATTTATTTTATGTATCAGTCAATACAAACAAATGGAAATTATTTTCAATAAAATTTTGAAAATAGATTTATGAGATTTAATGTAAACTAACACTGTGATATAACCTTCCCGATTACCTATTTGTATATCAATTAAGTTTTGCAGCATACGACCAAATCTAATAGAAAACCCAATAGCTTTACGGGTTAAAAAAAACTTGAAAGAATATTGTTTTCAACATAAGAAATGGAATCTCCTTCCATTTCATAAGAGCCCACATTACTCCCACACTAAAATCAAGTCAGTTTTACGTTCAATCGTTGAACTTTTCGCCAACATCATATTTAGACAACAACTATATAAAATCGACTTTCAAATGAACAATTGAATAGAAAAATACCTCTATTAATTATCTAATGAATTATCTGATAGGTATGAAGTTTGAAGTTGGTAGTAGCTTCCCTTTCGTTCCATTTGATGCACATATTACCATAATCCTTAATGTCTAAAAGATTCAAAGTCATTGAAATTGAAAATACCAGATGGAGACTGAGACCTCCATATAACAAATTTCAGCACCAATCACGAAAGAGATAGATTGTATAAAATATAGAACATTAGTTTCTTTTCAAAACTCTTTATGGTTTTCCAAAAAACTGGCCATTTAAGCTTCTTGATATCTAGAACTACCCCTATGAAGCCAACACACTAATGACGAAGAATTTTCCTTACTTTCTCCTTAATACATTTCACCATCTATTAAATAGTGAAATGAAAATGTAGGTTTGGAAAACGAAACAGACATGAAAGAACATCATATAAAGTCTTCCAAACTATCATTAGTCATATGAGACTAAGATATTAACATTTTAAAGTACAATAAATATTTCTTGTATTGCAGATATTATGAGTATATCCATGATATATAAAAAAGGAATGACTCCAAGCAAAAACGAATCTTGTATTGCAGATATTATGAGTATAAATATTGAAAGTGGAGGTTTGAAATTTAAAAAATCATCAATTAAGGAAAAAATGAGCTGCAATCACATAGAAATGACATACAAATAGGTCAGTGTTCAATCCTTGTATTTTTCGTCTTCATCCTGATCACATTTTTAATCATCATATGAGTAGGATGAGGTATTGGAGAACTTATCCCCTCTTAATCTTCATATTAACACGTGGAAAGATCTGAGTGACCCTACATAAGTAACCAACGTAACAGCAAAAATATTGTACCTATAATGTAGAAAGATATGTGAATAATGTCCAATAAACTAATCCATCAAGGCTATAAAAAACACAGTGACCTTTAATGTGTAGCCAACCTTGTAGAGGGCACTTTTGAGCAATTGAAGGCACGCCTTGTTTACCAGAACCACACAAAAGGCGATTGCATACGTAAAATGAGATGCAGTTTCATATGGATAAAAGTTAAGCCTTTACCTGATTGTTTAGTGCAAATTCACCTTCGTCATCGACGTTTGTTGCATTCTAACCATCGTGCTTAATAACATACTCGATGAATATATGACAATACGAAGATAGTTAGGTTACATAGAAAGAAGTTTTCAATACAGTTTCCATACAAAATCCTTCAATACCCTCGATACATAGTATCAAATAGCGAATATCTAATCTACCAACATCACATTTCGACAACCAAATCCTAACACCGGAACAGAAAACATGTGGCTTTTAATTTAAAATGGGGTACCAATATTTTGTTTAGAGAACTTCCTCTCAAGTTGTCTGCTATCGAACCCCAAGAAAACGAAACACGATCACATTTCATCCACCACATTTAATTTAATCCATAAAGGCCTAAACAATATCACCATAATCTTAGAGTTTACCTCCCATCCTGAGAATGATCATCAGCTCAGGCTCTGCTGCCCCTATAGGACATTAAGGGATGAATCAATTTATATTCTAGCACCATAACAATTAAATAGATGGCCAAGTTCAATCAGGTTCAGAATATTCTTAGGCTAAATATTTTTCAGAGGAAATTTAACCTATTCTTCAAAGAAAAAAAACTCCATCGGAATATAATTGATATTTTTTGAAATATCAGCTCTTTTAATATTGAGTTCAAGGCAAAAGGCGATACATATAGTTCAGATTTGAAAAAAATTACCGTGATGAAGAATGTCCATAATCTTCAAAGGTTCGGTCTCTGTCAGAACTTCTACTTCTTGATCCATCTTGGTGATCAACACTTTTGCTCCTTTCACAGTTATCATAAGTCCTGTATCCATCTATTCCATACGGATCTGTAGACTCGCTGGAGTAACGTGATATGGCTTTTCAAGTATACACGAGAAGGAAAATCAAGAAGAAGAGCCAAGAGGAGCAAGCTGGAACGTCTTGATAGGACTTTTGATATTGAACTATTAATTGTGATTGTGTATTGCTGTATTTTGTGTTTTGTGGTGCAGGTTGTTGTTGACTATAGTTAGGATTAGTGTTAGTTATGGTTAGTTAACTCAAGTTGTAAACCTTCATATGAAAGGTATAAGTAGGGGGAAGGGGGGCTTAGATGGAGTTATCGGAAAATTGAATAGGATTTGTAAAGGGGAGAGCTGGGCAACTCTTCAAAGGCTCTGTACGTTTTACTTTCGTGAAATAAACTAGGTCAGTTCGTTCATAACAGATTTATAATATGAATATCATTTGGTCTTAAATTGTATAGTCCACTTCAACGAAATTGTATATGTGGGTTATTTGTGATGAATCATTGTACAACAATGTTCAACCATAATTCTTTATTAATCTCTATAATATAAATATCGAACCATAATCTCAAATCAGATCGATGGTGTTTCTAATCCAAGACACGATAATAGGGGTGAGCGCAGGCTGGGTATCCGAAAATTTTAAGATATCCGAATTCGAACGCGTAGTGTGTTTTATACTCAAATTTGATTTTTTTTAATATATAGCTTATGTTGGTTTCGGGTTGGATCTGGTTTGAGTTCAGATATTCAACTCATATCAAGCCTAACAATATCTAGCTTCATTGAAATTTTGTATTCTTTTTAATTTATATTTTTTACATTAAGTTTAACCATAAAGACCTGACAGAGGAAAACGCATTCTTGTTCCTGGAGAATTTTGTTCGACTGGAGTATTTCATTCGACAGAAGGCTGGCAGTCGAGCCAAACCTTCGACGCGAATAGGTTTCCGACGGTCAGTGGAGCTCAGGCGACGGCGACGTCAGCAAGAAACTTTCCGGTTGGACTTGGTCAACAGGAGGAGGCTGTACGATTCACGGCAGAAGGGATTACTGCGGGGGTCGAGGGCCAGAGGTTCATCGGAGACGCTGCGACAATGCTGCAGAAGATAGAGATGCCTATCTTCGACGGATTCAACATCTCCGGTTGGCTGGTTCGAGCGGAGAGATATTTCCGTTTTGGCCACTGCACCGACGCCGAAAAATTGAGATTAGCGGCAATGGCTATCGACGGCAAAGCTTTGAATTGGTTCCAATGGCAAATCAGCAAAAGACCATTTCATTCTTGGACAGATTTTAGAGAAAGAGTGCTAGAACGGTTTGGGCACGGCTCCTACGACGAAGCCGGAGCCAAATTGTTTTCGATGAAACAAACAGGTTTGTTTACTGACTATTTGTTTGAATTTGAAGAACTGATGCCGCAATTGCAGGGAATTCCGGACAGCGTATTAGAGAATACATTCAAGAACGGGTTGAAACCTGAACTCCAGGAGATGATACGTATTTTTCGTCCGGTGGGGTTAGAGGCAGTAATCTCCCTGGCACTACGACTTGCTGCAGATCCTGCGGACGGCTCTACCGCATCAAGTAGTTCAGGAACGCTACGGAACATGGGTAACAATCTCGCTTTAACTTCTCGATCTAACCATGATAATGGGAAACTTATTGAGAAACAGGGATTTAGCAAGGAAAGGGCTGTTGTTCGCTCTTTTTAGAACAGAGGAAACAACTCGTTTCCTTTGACAGATTCATCAGGCACGAGGAGGAATAAAGGGCTACCGTTTAAACGTTTGATCGATGCTGAGGCCGATGAACGAAGGCGAAAAGGGCTATGTTTTCGGTGTGATGAGCATTATTTTGTAGGTCATCGATGTAAAAATAAGGAGCTGCAAGTCATCATTGTTTAGGAAGGGGATTCCATTGATATTACTGATAGTGACACAGAAGATCAGTTGGTTGAAATTGGTGAGCCTACTCCGATGAGTGAATTAGCGGAATTATCCATGAATTCCGTTATCGGACTTTCTACACCTCAAACGCTGAAAATTAAAGGGAGAATCGGAGATCAAGAAGTCGTTGTGATGATTGACAGCGGAGCGACTCATAATTTCATTTCAATTGAGGTACTACACCGTCTGAAGCTTAAAACGGAAGGAACTACCGGGTATGGCGTATTCTTAGGTACTGGGGTTACCGTCAAGGGAGAGGGAATCTGTAAGAATGTGGCCTTATTGTTACAAAATTTAGAGTTTAGAGTTGACTTGCTTCCATTGGAGTTAGGTAGTGCTGATGTGATATTGGGGATACAATGGTTAAGGACCCTAGGCAAGATACAGTTTGATTTCGAAGGTTTAGAGATGAAATTTTGCAGAAACAGGGTTTGGTATACGTTCAAAGGGGATCCAACACTACACAACTCATTAGTCACTCTTAAAACATTGTGGAAATCCGTTGAGGAGGGTCATCAAGGGTACGTAGTTGATTTGTGTTCCATGGCAGTAGTTAAGGAAAATACAGATAAAATACCTCCAGAATTTTCTGCCATCTTGGACAAGTTTAAGGACATCTTTAAGACGCCTACGGATCTACCTCCACTAAGAGGTAGTGAACATTTCATTACACTTAAGGCAGAGGATGGACACGTGAATGTAAGACCGTACAGGTACCCCCACGCGCATAAGGAGGAGATCGAGAAACTCGTGCGTGAGATGCTACAAGCTGGCCTAATCCGTCCAAGTCGCAGTCCGTTCTCAAGCCCGGTGTTGCTAGTTAGAAAAAAAGACGGAAGTTGGAGATTTTGCGTTGACTACCGAGCTTTGAATCGAGCGACAGTTCCAGATAAATTCCCGATCCCCATGATAGATGAGTTGTTAGATGAGTTACATGGAGCAGTTGTATTCTCCAAATTGGATTTGCGATCGGGGTATCATCAAATCCGAATGAATGAGGAAGACATTAAAAAAACAGCCTTTCGGACGCACGATGGGCACTATGAATTCGTGGTCATGCCATTCGGATTAACCAATGCTCCCGCTACCTTTCAAGCGCTTATGAATGAGATTTCAGACCCTATTTGTGCAGGTTTGTCCTTGTTTTTTTTATGATATCTTGGTTTACAGCTCAACTTTGCAGGAACATTTGGAGCATCTTTCGATAGTCTTGGAGAAACTACTGGATCACCAATTGTATGCAAATGCCAAGAAGTGTCTGTTTGGACAGTCACAAATAGAATATTTGGGACGCGTCATATCGAGTGAAGGGGTGTCAACGGACACAAACAAAATTACAGCAGTTTCCAACTGGCCATGTCCACGGAATGTCAAGGAGTTACGAGGATTTTTGGGTTTGACAGGCTACTATAGGAGGTTTGTACAAAATTATGGTATAATTGCAAAACCTCTTACAGAGTTATTAAAAAAAGATGCTTTTAGATGGACGGAAGAGGCGGAATCAGCTTTTAATGAACTCAAGAAGGCTATGGTGACAGCTCCTGTTTTAGGATTACCTAACTTTAAGGATGTTTTTGTAGTTGAATCTGATGCTTCAGGTGGAGGTTTGGGAGCGGTGCTCATGCAAAACCAGCGACCAATTACTTATTATAGTCTGAGTTTATCTAGTTCGGAACGTCTGAAGTCGGTATATGAAAGAGAATTGATGGCCATAGTATGCTCAATAATGAAATGGCGACATTACTTAATGGGCAGAAAATTTCTGGTTTATACGGATCAGAGGAGTCTGAAATTTTTGTTGGAACAACGAGAGGTTAATTATGAGTATAGGAAATGGTTGATCAAACTGTTGGGTTTTGACTTTGATATTGTTTACAAACCAGGAAAAGAGAACCGAGTAGCTGATGGTTTGTCCAGAATTCCGGAACAACCAAGTTTATCAGGTATTTGTTTGTTTACCGCTATTTCGATTCCGGAATCAATACAGGTGGAGGAAATAACAAAAGCTGTTGAAAAGGATCCAACTTTCAGTCCCATAAAACAACAACTACAAGATAATTTGGAGGCTCCGATTGGGTATAGATTGGTAAAAGGTAGACTGTTGTTCAAAGACCG
>CM071860.1:24163102-24194959 GCA_036759665.1 Gynandropsis gynandra
TGTCAAAAACAAAAATATTCGACTTTATCTCCTGCAGGTTTATTACAACCTCTACCTATTCCCACGAGGATTTGGGAGGAGTTGTCAATGGATTTTATCGAAGGCTTGCCAAAGTCACAAGGAGTCAATGTTATTTGGGTGGTAGTTGATCGATTGAGTAAATATGCCCATTTTATTACATTAACTCACCCATATACCTCTTGTGATGTAGCTAGACGATTCATTAAGGAGATTGTGAGACTACATGGATTCCCTAAATCCATTGTTACAGATAGAGATAATGTATTTATGAATCAATTTTGGAAAGAATTTTTTCGTCTCGCAGGTACACATTTGAAGTATAGCACGGCATTCCATCCCCAAACGGACGGCCAAACTGAGGTGCTTAATAGGAGTTTGGAGACCTACCTACGATGTTACGCAAATGCACATCCAAAGGCTTGGGCTAAATATTTGGTATGGGCTGAATTTTCATATAATTCTTCTTTTCATACTTCTCTTAATGCTACCCCATTCCAAGTGGTTTATGGAAGAGAACCCAAATACGTTAAGCCCGAACCGAGGCCTCCTCCTTTGCCATTTCCTCAATGTCAACGCAAAAAGAACGGTGGCTTATCGGTTAACTCTACCCCCTGGTTCAAAAATACATCTTGTTTTTCATGTATCCCAATTAAAAAAAGCTATAGGTAGCAACTTCGTACCGACCAAATTCCCGACCAGCTACAAGCAGATTTGCAGCTGACGGTCACTCCAGCAGCAATTTTGGACACAAGATATTCAGATACGGGAGCTTTGGAGGTACTTGTACAGTGGGAATCTCTACCTTTCCATGAAGCGTCGTGGGAAAAAGCACAAAAATTGGCGCGTCAATTTCCAGCATTCCAACTTGAGGACAAGCTACGTTTTAATGGGGGAGGTACTGATATGGCTTTTGAAGTATACACGAGAAGGAAAATCAAGAGGAAGAGCCAAGAGGAACAAGCTGGAACGTCTTGATAGGACTTTTGATATTGAACTATTAATTGTGATTGTGTATTGCTGTATTTTGTGGTGTAGGTTGTTGTTGACTATAGTTAGGAATAGTGATAGTTATGGTTAGTTAACTCAAGTTGTAAACCTTCGTATGAAAGGTATAAGTAGAGGGAAGGGGGGCTTAGATGGAGTTGTCGGAAAATTGAATAGGATTTATAAAAGGGAGAGCTGGGCAACTCTTCAAAGGCTCCAAAGTGTACGATTTTCTTTCGTGAAATAAACTAGGTCAGTTCGTTCATAACATAACGATCTCCATCACGGCTATATCTATCATCATCCCTATAGCCATATTCCCTTTCTCTTCCATAACGACTACGCTCTTTGTCCCTACTTCCATATCGGCTGTCATAATCGAATCTATCACCATATCTTCCTGAAGGCCTATACTTCTGACCTGCCGTTGAGCCTCGAAACCTGCCGTACAATTTTGTCCAAGATTTACCATGTTCATGGATTGAAACAGTAGTTTTCTAATAACTTTATCCTTAGCATATAGTTTCACAAGTCAAAACTGTGACCACATGTATTTCCCAATAAACTGAATGCAGTCAATAGCCATACCTTCCTTTCTTAGAACAGGTTGATTCAAAATTTGAAAAATTATCAATAAATTGAAGGTAAGACTATGTATAGGCCACTGAGAAAAGGTAAATAATTCAGTTCAAAACCTAGAGAGCATTGGTGGCGTAAAATTCCAATAAAAGCTTGATATAAAGCTAGCAGAAATCAAAGAAATGGCCAAGCCAGAAAGAAAATTATTAAAAGATTACAGAAAGGAAATGATTAAAAGATTACATGCATATCAAACTTACTTGCCCCCTTTGGCAGCTACCTTCGCTCTGACCTCCGCTATCCTTTCTCTGTCATTCACCAAGGCCATAAGGCTCTGTGACTTCTTTCTAACATTACTACCTTGATCCTTACCACTGGAATCAATATATTGAAAATCGACCAAGGTCTGCCAAACAGTAAAGAGAAATATTTCTTGAGTAGGATAATCCACTGTTGAGATACAGCTAATGTTTCTCTTGTTGATGACCATTTCCAAAATGTGTTACTATGAACAATCATGACCGATATTTGATATGAATGCTCTCGATCTCATCTATGATGCGTTCTGACCCATGGTCTACCATGTATTCCAAGACTGTCAAAGCCTGAAGTGAGTGGAGAAGATAAACCAATAAGAATGTCTCATTCACTGTTAAAGCAGAATGAAAAGTACAAAATGCAGAAAGAAATTTATTCTTGACCTTATAAACATGCCGCCAATTTTTCCACTGTCACTGAGACGTTTCCATACGACCCCCATGATCATCTGGTACTCATGACTGCAGGGAAACAATCATATTACAACTTCATAATATAGTGCGTCCACAAAAAAATACAAAACAAATAGAAATCTAAGCTTACTAATTTCTTGAGACTTGCGCAATATCAGCAAGATGTGATCCATGTGGACCCCATGGCTCATTGCTTGTAGCATCCAGGACCTGAAGGGAAAGAATTAATTCAACCAGCTTATTAGAGGAAAAGAATTAGTTCAATTACTTCCAGAGAACTATAATCAACCAGGGACAAAGGCCACTCCAGGATTGTATAAAATGTAGTAAAATCGAAAACAGAAAAGAAATAAACTGCTTGCTATACCTTTTGTTCTATTCGGAGAACCTTGAGAAATTTCTTGTTAACCCCTCTTTCACTGGAGGATTTTATTCAAACAAAACATATGGACAAATTTAGTGACAAATAAACGATATATACATAGACCCACTTAGATGGATTGCAGTTAACGACTGGATGCTCTAATGCACACAACTTACATGTCTTTGACAGTTTGACCAAAGACTTTCTTCATCTCGGTAGATGTTCAAAACAGAAGAGCCAGGTGCACACTGCTTTTCTGTGAATCTTCTAAGCACTGTCACTGCCTACAGATCATACATCATCAGAACAGGATATCATAAAGAGTCGTATCAATACAAAAATCTTGCAATCCAAACGGGGCAAAAAAGAATGCAAAAGTGGAGATCCAAGGACAACCAAAATTTAAAATCACCAAGTAATATGGTTGAGAAGTAAACCAATGATGAACCATACATGAAATTTATCATAGAAAATGAAGACATCAGATATGCCAAGCGCAACAAACCACTAAGATAAGAATGCAGAAGAAGAAAACCGAGTTGCCTAAGCCATTACTGGCCTTCGGTCAGCTGAATAACGGACATAAATTGAAGTTTATACAATTCTTGCAACGAAAAGTTGAATCATGGGAGCAATAATCATAACGTGAAGATGGTAATGGAGGGTGTTGTTGGGAACATAGTCATATACAAGCAATTTGAGAGTTTACCTCCCATCCTGAGAATGATCATCAGCTCAGGCTCTGCTGCCCCTATAGGACATTAAGGGATGAATCAATTTATATTCTAGCACCATAACAGTTAAATAGATGGCCAGGTTCAATGAGGTTCAGAAAATTCTTAGGTTAAGTATTTTTCATAGGAAATTTAACATCTTCTTCAAAGAAAAAAACTCGATCGAAATATAATTGATCTTTTTTGAAATATCAGCTATTTTATTCTTGAGTTCAAGGCAAAAGGCAATACATAAAGTTTAGATTTGAAAAAATTTACCGCGATGAAGAATGTCCATCATGCTCAAAGGTTCGGTCTCTGTCAGAACTTCTACTTCTTGATCCATCTTGGTGATCAACACTTCTGTTTTTTCACGGTTATCATCATTCCCGTATCCATATCTTCCATACCGATCTTCAAAATCTCTAGAGTAACGATCTCTAGCAAGACTATATCTATCATCATCCCTATAACCATATTCTCTTTCTCTTCCATAACCACTATGCTCTTCATCCCTACTTACATATCGGCTGTCATAATCGAATCTATCACCATATCCTTCTGAAGGCCTATACATCTTATCTACCGTTGAGCCCCGAAGCCTGTCGTACAATAGTGTCCAAGATTTACCATGTTCATGGATTGAAACAGTGGTTTTCTCATAACTTCATTCTTAACATATAGTTTCACAAGCCAAACTGTGACCACATGTATTTCCCAACAAACTGAATGTAGCCAAAAGCCATGACTTCCTTTCTTAGAACAGGTTGATTCAGAATTTGAAAAATTATCAATAAATTGAAGCTAAGACTATGTAAAGGCCACAGAGAAAATGTAAATACTTCAGTTCGAAACCTAGAGAGCAATGGTGGTGTAAAATTCCAATAAAAGCTTGATATAAAGCTAGCATAAATCAAAGAAATGGCCAAGCCAGAAAGAAAATGATTAAAAGATTATAGAAAGCAAATGATTAAAAGATTACATGCATATCAAACTTACTTGTCCGTTTGGCAGCTGCCTTCGCCCTGACCTCCGCTATTCTTTCTTTGCCATTCACCAAGGCCATAAGGCTCTGTGACTTCTTTCTAACATTGCTACCTTGATCCTTACCACTGGAATCAATATATTGAAAATCGGCTAAGGTATGCCAAACGGTAAAGAGAAATATTTTTTAGAAGGATAATCGACTATTGAGATACAACTAATGTTTCTCTTGTTGATGACCATTTCCAAAATGCGTTACTATGAACAATCATTACCGATATTTGATATGCATGCTCTCGATCTCATCTATGACGCGCAGTGAGCCATGGCCTACCATGTATTCCAAGACTGTCAGAGCCTGACGTGAGTGGAGAAGATAAACCAATAAGAATGTCTCATTCACTGTTAAAGCAGAATGAAAAGTACAAAATGCAGAAAGAAATTTATTCTTGACCTTATAAACATGCCGCCAATTTTTCCGCTGTACTTGAGACGTTTCCATATGACAGCCATGATCATCTCGTATTCATGACTGCAGGGAAACAAACACATTACAACTTCATAGTATAGTGCTCCCATAAAAAATACAAAACAAATAGAAATCTAAGCTTACTAATTTCTTGAGACTTGCGCAATATCAGCAAGATGTGATCCATGTGGACCCCATGGCTCATTGCTTGTAGCATCCAGGACCTGAAGGGAAAGAATTAATTCAACCAGCTTATTAGAGGAAAAGAATTAGCTCAATTACTTCCAGAGAACTATAATCAACCAGGGATAAATGCCCTCCAGGATTGTAAAAAATATAGTAAAATCGAAAACAGAAAAGAAATAAATAGCTCGTTGTACCGTTTGTTCTATTCGAGAACCTTGAGCACTTTCTTGTTAACCCCTCTTTTACTGGAGGATTTTATTCAAACAAAACATATGGACAAATTTAGTGACAAATAAACGATATATACATAGACTCACTTAGATGGATTGTAGTTAACGACTGGATGCTCTAATTCACACAACTTACATGTCTCTGACAGTTTGACCAAATACATTCTTCATCTCGGTAGATGTTCAAAACAGAAGAGCCAGGTGCACTCTGCTTTTCTGTGTATCTTCTAAGCACTGTCACTACCTACAGATCATACATCATCAGAACATGATATCATAAAGAGTTCTATAAATACAAAAGCTTGCAATCCAAATGGCGCAAAAAAGAATGTAAAATGGAGATCCAAGGACAATCAAAATTTAAAATCGCCAAGTAATATGGTCGAGAAGTAAACCAATGATGAACCATACAGGCAATTGATCACAGAAAACGAACACATCAGATATGCCAAGCGCAACAAACCATTAAGATAAGAATGCAGAAGAAGAAAACCGAGTTGCCCAAGCCATTACTGGCCTTCCGTCAGCTGTATAAAGGACATAGAGTGAAGTTTATACAATTTCTCGCAAAGAAAAGTTAAATCATGGGAGCAATTATCATACCGCGAAGATGGTCATGGAGGGTGTTACTGGGCACATAATCATATACAAGCAATTTGAGATTTGATGCTAACCTTGCTTGTCGAATCTCCCCACTGTCCTCATCTTCGCTTGTCGCTTTTTTCTCGCTCCAATCCCCGAGAACGAAGGCTCCTGCACACCATTTGTCATTGATTTGTTCTTAGTCTTCGATTGAGCCGGCGGTTATCTGCTCGAATCGGTCTGAAAAAGACCCAAATCTATGCTTCACGGAGGAAAAAGCCCCTCACCCTTCATCCTCGACTCTTCGCCTCTTCGCATCGGGCAGTAGTTTTCCACAGATTCATCCTCGACTCTTCACCTCCTCCTAATTTTTCCACAGAAACGTCCTCTCTGCCCGAGGAGTAGAAGGCGATGGATGCGTGTCTGGACAGTGGAATCGATTCGCTCTCCTCCGAAGTCGTCGACGATAAACCATCCTTGCATTTGCCTAGCCTCGTTTGTCGAATCTCCTCGCTGTCCTCGCCCACGCTTGACGCTTCTTCTCGCTCCAATCCTCGAGAGCGAGGCTCCTGGACACCATTCGACAGCCATTTGTTCTCAGTCTCGGATTGAGCCGGCGGTTGTCTACGCGAATCGGTGTGAAAAAGACCCAAATCTATGCTTCAATCCTTCAACCTCCTCCAGGAGCAGCAATACACACGGTTCCGATTAAGGAAATGGTATATGGGTAGGTCATCGAACAGGTGCAAGGATTGTTGTGGGTATTAGGGTTCATCTGGTCTAAAAACGGGGACACAAAAACCATAAAAAAATAGACAAATCTCGGAAAAAAACCACATTCGAGGAAGAACGAATACCTTGTTTAAACCCTAGACCACCGTTGAACCTCGTCGCCGAGATGCCGAGCCATCATCAACACACAACAATGGGAATCTACAGAACTGATTCGAGGGAGGCGTGAATTGGTCGATTCACGTTCGGTTTAGAGAGCACTTTTTCGATGAGAATTCCCCGCTCCCTTTCGAGGCAACAACAGCGGAAATCGGTGCGTTGCTCGTCGCTGCTCCAGTTTGTCTTAGCGCCCCTGCTACCGGCGGTTCAGTCCGATCAGTGAGGAGGAAGAAGCAAGTGATTCCCGCCCGGGGCGAGCAACGATTCCTCCCCCGCAGCGACGTTCGGATCAGCAGTCGATTCGAAAGCATAATTGCTCACCGCTTCTTCGGTTTGTCCTAGCGCCCCTGCTATCGGCGGTTCTGTGCGATCAGTGAGGAGGAAGAAGCAAGAGCTTTCGAGCCCGCTGCCAGCGATTCCTCTCCCGCAGAGCCATTCAGATAATTGAAGGCGTAATGTATGAGAAAGGGAAATGAATGAGGAAATTATTGATGGGAGAGACTGTTTCGGAAGGAATGAAGGGGTTTTTCCTCCATAGCTGACGTGGCAGAGGAAGAAAAAACCTCCCTTTTGTAATATATGTGTTGTGTGTTAATAGCATAAATGTTATTAGTTCTCATATTACTAATTTATCTTTTATCAATACATATTAACGAGTTTGTGCATATAAAACCCAAAACATAACTGAGTTAGTCTTTTTAGGCTTTTATGCCTGTAAGATATTAAAGGTGTGGATATTAAAATATAAATTTAAAATATTTAGTATTAATTATTTTTTCGGTATTCTCTTTACATTTATTGGATTGGAACCATATATATATAATGGTTTAGGTAATCTCTTTTCAACAAATGTCACATGATCTTTTCCTTGCTTAACACTAACCAACAAATTAGGGTTTAAGAAGAAAAAATAACAATAAAAAATGCCATAATGATTTATCAATTTTAGAAGGCAAGAATTATCGTATTATAAATGAGACTTATTTGTTTTTTTTTTTTTGTAAAAGAAGAAAAAGATAAAAAAATCTTAATATGAATTTGGATATAAAATGTATCATATTATTTTTTAAGCATATAAAATATAATAGTTAATATAAAATATTCAAAATGATTTAGTTTAATAGATAAACGAATAATATAAAATATCTTTTCCATTCAAATTCGAATATCATTTTTAAAGAAACTATTTCTATTAATCAAAACTATAGGATATAAATCTAAGAACTTTCCCTAAAATTTAGAACAAAAAAAATCATATGATGTAGGAACATTTGGTTCGCGAAAAACATTTTGAACAAAGTTTTTTTGTCATGGATGTTAATTATTGGGCGGCTAGATATTTGAGATAGACTTCTCTAATGCCATTTTGTCTTAGATTAGTAATTCATGTTCACATTTTCTTTGAGTGCAACTTCCGTTTGGAGCTTATGTTGGGATCACATATCAGGCTCGCTCGTAAGGCTACTCATCGCCTTGTTGATTATGCAAGTTAGAAACCTCTTTTGAATACTCTTGAATTACACTTACTTTATTTTCGATGAAACTTACTTTATTTGGTAAAAATTAAATACGCGTGTGTTTTGCCAAAGATTACCGGTTAAACGAGTGTCACTATTAGGAATTTAGGAATTTTTTGAAAGATCCATGAAAATTTTCGGACGAGTTTGGGGTTTTATCCCTGATCCATCTTTCAAAATTATTCATGTTTGTTTGCATTTTAATTTCTATAAACAAAAAACATTGGTAAACGAACGATTAGACATAATCAAGATATTGTCTATCCGCTCGGTCATATTAATTACGGTCGAGCAATTTCAGGGCTTTACTAAATTTCTGCATGAGGGAGCAAATACGTACACACCCCCACGGCATTTCGAAAACACACCTAGACGTTTGGCACCCATTAAGCATTGGCATTTTCCATTGTGACATTTCTCCAATCCTTTACTTTCGTTTTATGCTTTATTATTACTAGATGATACCCGCGCGTTGCGCGGTCTTTCATTATCACATTGTATGTTTTTTAAACGTTATTCATAATTCATTAATTCATTTTTTATGTTTGATATATGGATCGATCAACACAAACGAATAGATTCTAATTTCAATGTAGAAATTTAAATAATAGATTTATAAGATGTAATGTAAACTAACTATGACATTTGTTCATAATATCTTTGAAATTTTAAAACGTAAAACGTAATCCATTGGAGATAGTGATTGCATGATTTGGACTGAATTTTTAAAACTAAAAAAGAAAACGACGAATGATGTAATTCAAGTTCGAATACTCGAATAATATTGGATACCCAAAAACCGGATACCCATGTATGACGAATTCGACTTCAAATACTAAAATCTTGAAACTCATGAGTCGGATACCCTAAAAATCCCAAATATCCAACTCGTGTTTGACCCTAATTGAAATATTGAATTGATAAAAATCGTTATTGCAACATTTTTTTTAAATAAGGCAACTTGAGCTTGCGACTAAATGCATAGGCGAGTGGTGGAAGGGTAGCGTTTCCAATCTATCGGTCCTTGTGCTAAATATTCTCTGAGAATTGATAGCTATCCGGAAACCCTGCGTTTTTTATTTTAACACCAAGCCATCAAACAACAATGTTCATCAGTAAAATTGTTCATACGAATCACCATGTGGGACAAACATGCTACCAAACAAATCCAAAATACTTAATTATTTTTTAATCAATAACCTATATCTGATATCAGAAGTCTAATATCTAAATGATTATTTTTATCTGTTTGATTTGATCAACTTGGTGGATCATGTTTCCTAAGAAAACATCCTCAATCTGACAAGTACAAGAGTTTGTATACATAAAGACATGAAAGTTCACCATGGTATCAAATCTACCAGTTGACCAATTGATAATTTGACCAAGAAAGAAATGATTTTAAAATAAACGGACAAACACAATAAAATGACAAACACCAATACAACCGATATGCATAGCAAATGAAGACACTTTCGGCGTTAAGGAGGGTGCGAAATAGAGGAAGTTAGTGACTCGGTTTTAGGTCTGACCATTGATACAAGTCGGTATCTAGGGGTCGGGTCATCACATTCGTATAGCAAGCTGAAATCTATTTCTGTATCCAAAGCATTTGTTGTTGCATATATCTATTTCTTGTTCTCGTTCTTTTCCCATTCAAGTGCTTAGGTTGAAACACCATAAGATACCAGATTTATTGTATGATATTGAAATTTATCTTAACATTTCATGATCATGACACCCACTGATGATGAATATAACTGGATATCTTATTAAAAACACGTCGTACATTGTTCTTTTTGCCACAAGCTCACGACATATCTTGTACTCCATCCTAATGACCTAATGAGTTTAGGGATATTCTCAATCTTCATACCCTCTTTCAAAATACACTAATTGCCCCTCATAAAATTTTATCTCATTAGCGAATACCTTTTCAGCTCCTATGTTTCTGTCCCAAACATTGCACAGCTTGCATCAGCAATGGTCCACACAACATTTGAAATAGAAGGCAAATCTGAAGCTGCACCAGATTCTTCTATCTTTGCAGTTAGAAAAACTACTTTATCATGCAGAATTCTCTGCACATGATAGCAATAATATGGATAAGAATGACATTGCAGTTGTTAACAAACACCAAAGTTGGAAATATGTGCTGTTGGGGAAGACATAGAGGAGAGAGAAGATACTATCTGGTCGGAAACCGCCATGGATGAGGAGCTCGAACTTGAACTGAAACCAGAAGAAGCGTTTTGAGTCATCATGGTTGGAAACCACCATAGACCAGATCGTGATGAAACTGTGGAGTCTTCATGGGGGTTCATAAAAAATGTTGACTTTACCACACTTTCTATAAGATTTGGTTGATTGGATAAGGAATAATGTTTGGATTCTGATGTTGTCTGCTTCTTCTGGTCTGTGGGATTATTATTACATTGAAGCTCCATCAATGGTTTATGTGTAATCGGATCTATCCCCTTTTGCTTCAGCTTCTTCTTAAGACTCGAGTTCCAAAAGTTCGTTATCTCATTTTCTGTTCTGCTAGGCAACCGAGTGGCTATCTGAGACCACCTGCAAATACATATATTCACCAAATTCAAAATCCAAAGTAACCCAAAGAAAGTTAAAGATATATATATATATATATGTATGTATATATACATGTATATATACATCCTCAACGTTAGAATTTCATGATTTACCTATTACCAAGCACGAAATAGAGCTCAATGATCAAGTTTTCTTCTTCTTGAGAGAAAGCTCCTCTTTTCAAGTCAGGTCGCAAGTAGTGTATCCTCCTTAATCTATAGCTCTTTCCACATCTTTGCAAACCTGTGAATTAAGACAAATGATTTGATGAACTTTAATGTAGAAAACCAAAAAAGAAAAGGTAAAATTGTTACTATGTTAAGACACAAACCTGCAAGTTTATAAGAAGAAGATAGAAGCAGTAATGGTTGCCATCAAATAAGATTTTCAAAACCAAGACAAAATATATACATAATACATGTCACGACACCAAAATCAAACTATTCAAATTCTCTATGTTTTTACCGCCTTTGCACCACATAAGCATATTCAAGCAGAAAATGTGGCATAAATTGAGCACATCAATAAGTGTTTCAAGATTCCCATCCAAATGAACAGTAGAACAAAAATGTAAGGTTTTTTATATTTCTCTATGGAAGTTGCATTTAGAAAGTCAGAAAAAAAAGGGAGAAACAAACCTCAAAATCTAAGCCTCAAAACAAATGGGTTAGAAACAAACGACCATCTGGAGGTAGTGAGGAAGCTAACCTGAAAAATTTGAAGATGACAATAAAATAAAGAGAAAAACCCCAATATGCTTATGCAAGGACAAAAAATATTTGAACCTAGCAGCCATTATATCCTTCATTCATCACTTTATCTGGACAATCTCTACATCTTTATAAGGAGAACAATGGTTGCCATCAAATCAGATTTCCAAAACAAAGACAGATCTATACATAAAACATGTCACGACACAAAAAATGCAAACTATTCAAATGCTCCATGTTGTTATTGCCCTATGCACCACAGAAGCGGATCAAAGCAGCAAATATGACGTAAATTCAACACAAATCACAATTTGTTTCATTTGACTGATATTAATATCATACTTTATCCAAAATTGGTAGTGTAGAAAAGATCATCAATGCAAGAACTTACACAGGAGCAATTTCACGTTTATGTTCTTTTGACAAACATGAGTGAAAAGAAAAACGGCTAACGCAACAAAAAAATGCAATATCATTCCTGGCTACAATGCTCTACATGACATCGCTCGTTTCCTGCACAATGAATATAGGTGAATGGGAAGGGTATTGCATTTACTTGAAGTGTAAATGCGAGAAACAGAATGACAAACCAAATAAAACATACCAGTAGCAAAATTATCCATCTTCAGAAGCATTTAAAAACTAATTGCAATAGATTTAGTTTTGCCATTAGAATACATTGATTTTATGAAGGTAAAGAGCATTCTAGAATAATCCCATCAGTAGAGAAGATGTGTTTGACTCTAACTTTCTCAGGGTTACAAATCATTAACCGCTAGGTATAAAGCAAAAAACGAAACCCAGAATTCAAATAACACTAAACTTACCAATGAACGCGGTTGAGATTGGAGACGCGTCCTTCGAGAGAGGTCAAAGAAAGGGTAAAACCGAGAGGAGCACCACTGGACCCTCTTAAGAGCCATTGCCATCGACATTCGAAACCAACGCCTCGCTCTCCCCGATCCACTGGTAAATCACCGTGAAGCAACAAACACGCTGAAAAACCACTTTCCGATGACAAAGCTAAAGCACAAGAAGCACATTCAGAGAAATGACGAATCAAACAAACTATAATTTATCCCATCTCGTCACTAATCAACCCAAAATCTCCAACTACAAGCCAATAGCATTCTTACACAGATACATAGATCAAGCAAACTCTAAATCATCCATCTCATCAATAAAGAACCCCAAATCTCCAAATGACTACAAAAAGCATCCATAGATTGATACCCTTGTACGAATATATCTGAAAATGCTAGAAGAGACATTTAGGGCTTTGCAATTTTGTGAGAAGAAGGGTAAAAGCAATACGAAGAAACTTACCAACGAACGCGGCGGAGATTGAATACAGATCAGTAGAGTGTAATGGCCATCGCTGTCCACCTCCGCTCGGCAACCCCTCGTCCCGAATTCCATATGATAGGGCATCCTCCGGACCGTCCTCCGCTCAACATCACTCCTAATCGCGCACCAGTTTAGTCACCTTAGTAGCCCCTCGTATCGTTTGCCGCTGCTCTCCGCCTCCGCTCGCCAACCCCTCGTCACAAAACATGGAATCGAGATTCCATATGATTTCGGAATCCGCTGATTCTAATAAAAAAAAGAGGAGGTGAGAGGCTTTTGATAGGTTTTCGCGTCGTCAGATAGTGAATTATCAGGTACAGGAACATCGCTTTAAAAAATGTATTAATAGCCCCTCATGAAATTTTATCTCATTAGCAAATACCTTTTCAGCGCCAATGTTTCTGTCCCTAACATTTCACAGCTTGCATCAACAATGTTCGACACAACATTTGAAATGGAAGGAAAATCTGAAGCTGCACCAGACTCTTCTATCTTTGCAGTTATAAAAACGACTTTGTCATTCAGAATTCTCTGCACATGATAACCATAATATGGACAGGGAAAAAAAATGTGGTATCGGATTTTCCATTATACATTCATCTTAATCGGATGTTCAACATCCTCAGAAGTGGAGATACATTCATCTAAATCTCCACATTTCTCCATTATAGCCCTGCAGAAAATACCAGCATCAGATTAGCGGGTGTAAATTAATTATAAAGATGAATTATGCAGCATCTTGTCACCTTGTTTACCAAAGAATGACATTGCACTTGTTAACAAACACGGAAGTTGGAACTCTACATTTTTGGGGGAGACATAGAGGAGAGAGAAGATACTATCTGGTCGGAAACCGCCATGGATGGGGAGATCGAACTTGAACTTAAGCAAGATGAAGCGTTTTGAGTCATCATGGTTGGAAACCACCATAGACCAGATTGTGATGAAACCGTGGAGTCTTCATGAGGGTTCATAAAAAATGTTGACTTTACCACACTTTCTATAAGATTTGGTTGATTGGATAAGGAATAATGTTTGGATTCTGATGGCGTCTGGATCTTCTGGTCTGTGGGATTATTATTACATTGAAGCTCAATCAATGGTTTATGGGTAATCGAATCTATCCCCTTTTGCTTCAGCTTCTTCTTAAGACTCGAGTTCCAAAAGTGCTTTATCTCATTGTCTGTTCTTCTAGGCAATTGAGTGGCTATCTGAGACCACCTGCAAATACATATATTCACCAAATTCAAAATCCAAAGTCACCCAAAGAAAGTTAAAGATATATATATATATATGTATGTATATATACGTCTTCAACGTTAGAATTTCATGATTTATCTATTCCCACGCACAGAATGGAGTTCAATGATCAAGTTTTCTTCTTCTTGAGAGAAAGCTCCTCTTTTCAAGTCAGGTCTGAAGTAGTGTATCCACCTTAATCCACAGCTCTTTCCTCATCTTTGCAAACCTGTGAATTAAGACAAATGATTTGATGAACTTTAAAGTAGAAAACCAAAAAAAAAGGTAGAAAACAAAAAAAAGGGTAAAATTGTTACTATGTTAAGACACAAACCTGGAAGTTTATAAGAAGAAGATAAAAGCAGTAATGGTTGCCATCAAATAAGATTTTCAAAACCAAGACAAAATCTATACATAATACATGTCACGACACTAAAAGCAAACTATTCAAATTCTCCATGTTGTTACCGCCCTTTTGCACCACATAAGCATATTCAAGCAGAAAATATGGCATAAAATGAGTACATAGCAATAATTGTTTCAAGATTCCTATCCAAATGATTAATAGAACAAAAATGTAAGGTTTTTTATAATTCTCTATCGAAGTTTCATTTATAAAGTGAGAAAAAAAAGGAAGAAACAAACCTCAAAATCTAAGCCTCAAAACAAATGGGTTAGAAACAAACGACCATCTGGAGGTAATGAGGAAGCTAACGTGGAAAATTTGGAGATGACAAAAAAACAAAGAGAAAAACCCCAATATGCTTATGCAAGGACAAAAGATATTTGAACCTAGCAGCCATTATATATGGAGGTAATGAGGAAGCTAACCTGGAAAATTTGGAGATGACAAAAAAAACAAAGAGAAAAACCCCAATATGCTTATGCAAGGACAAAAGATATTTGAACCTAGCAGCCATTATATCCTACATTCATCACTTTATTAGGACAATCTCTACATCTTTATAAGAAGGGGAACAATGGCTGCCAGCAAATCAGATTTCCAATAGAAAGATAAATCTATACATAAAACATGTCATGACACTAAACATGCAAACTATTCAAATTCTCCATGTTGATATTGCTTTACTTGAAGTGTAAATGCGAGACACAGAATAAGGAACCAAATAAACTATCTCAGTAGCAAAATTAGCCACCTTCAGCACCATTTAAAAACTAATTGCAATAGATTTAGTTTTTCCATTAGAAGCATTTTCCACTTTCTCAGGGTTAGAAATCATTAAATACAGATCAGTAGATTCGATCGGCAAACTGGACAAAGCATCGACGCAAACCCTAGGTATAAATCAAAGAACGCAACCCATAATTCAAATAACACTATTCTTACCAATGAACGCGGCTGAGATTGGAGACGCGTCCTGCTAGAAAGGTCTGAGAAAGGGTAAAATCGAGAGGAGCACTGAATCCATAAATTCAGAGTGGACCCTCTGAAGAGCCATTGCCATCGACATTGGAAACTGACGCCTCGCTCTCCCCGTTCCATTGGTGAATCACCGTGAAGCAACAAACACGCTGAAGAACCACTTTCAGATGACAAAGCTACAGCACAAGAAGCACATTCAGAGAAATGACGAATCAAACAAACTCTAATTTATCCCATCTTGTCACTAATCAACCATAAATCTCCAACTACAAGCCAGTAGCATTCTTACACAGATACATAGATCAAGCAAACTCTAAATCATCCATTTCATCAATAAAGAACCCCAAATCTCCAACTAACTACCAAAAGCATCCATAGATTGATACCCTTGTACAACTATGTCTGAAAATGGTAGAAGAGAAATTTAGGGCTTTGCAATATTGTGAGAAGAAAGGTGAAAGCAATACGAAGAAATTTACCAACGAACGCGGCGGAGATTGAACACAGATCAGTAGAGTGTAACCGCCGCTGCTTTCCGCCTCCTCTCGTTCCTCTCCGTACTCGCCGCTGCTCTCCGCTTTCGTAGCCTCGCCTCCACTCGCTCGCCGCTGCTCTCCGCCTCCACTCGATCGCTGCTGCTCTCCGTCTCTACTCGCTGCTGCTCCCCGCTTTCGTAGCCCCTCACGTTTCGTAGCCCCTCACCTTTGCTGTAATTCCATCTGTTTCTGGGTCCAATTTTTCCTCTCCTCACGTTTGCTCGCCGCTGTTCTCCGCCTCCACTCACTCTCCGCTGCTCTCCGTCTCCACTTGCCGATGCTCTCCGCTTTCGTAGCCCCTCACGTTTCGTAGCCGCGCCTCCACTCGCTCGCCGCTGCTCTCCGCCTCTACTCGCCGTTGCTCTCCGCTTTCGTAGCCCCTCACGTTTCGTAGCCCCTCACGTTTGCTCTAATTCCATCTGTTTCTGGGTCTAATTTTTCCTCCGCATCACCATAGCTTAGCCCTTTCTGATTCCAACCGACAGCTGGCGTATAAAAGAATACATTGCAATGAAGATGAGAATTACTACCGTAGAAGATGAGATGTTTTTTCCTCTCTCTGACGTGGCAGTATGGGAAGAGAGGAAAAAAACCTTTCTTTTATATATATAATTTTCTCAATAAGTTGTAGTAAGCTATTTTAAATTTATGAACGAACGCTTCGTCCGGAATCTATGTATAATTATCGACACCTTGTGGGACATAGAGTTGGTTCGTGATTCTAATATATACAGGGACGAGTTACACTCGTATATGCTCATCTAAATTCACCTTTTATCTAATAGTGTGTGTTTTATGATTTATAGACGCGTGCATGATAAGATTTTACCCCTTCACCAATCCGATTAGAGTGGTCATAGAAGATGTTGATTTTTTGTTTCAATGCTCGAGATAATATCCCCTTTAGCATTCTAAGTTGTTGTTTTGGTTTCTTTTATTTTTATGACAATTGAATTGATGGGCTTTTGACATCAATTTTATGTGTGTTTCCATTAAAAAGTTGATGTTTGACTATTCTATTTTATATTCAAAATAACACTAATGTATACAAGGATATTATTAAAGATATAATTGTAGATTATTCTTATAATTAAATTGACTTTGTCTCTAATCTTATATTTATAATAACATCTCATGCATTACAAATTATATATCTTTAAATTTTTTTTATATGGTATCAGAGCATTAGGTTCAATTTCTAACCGCATAAGTTTTTTTCTTTATTTCTTCTAGTCACCACCCTTTTCGGCATTTTCATTTCCGCTCCAATCTTCATCCTCTTTAGTTGCCATCATTCACCCCGACCACCACAGTGTTGTTGCCCATCACTTTGCTCTTGGTCGACCGTCAAAAGTCCTTGCTTTGTCGTTGATCTGTTAACATGTCGTGGATCTCTCTTCTCTACTCTCATCGATAACCTCCGTCTATAGTCGTGAATCTCTTGGCCATCAAAGCCATAAAATGTAGTATCGTTCTCAATGACAACCTATGTTTATACTCGCGTTGCACTGCTGCTCGGGATGGATTGGTGTTGTTCCTCTACGCCTAGAACACCAGAATATCGAACCATGAACGAAGAAAGGCATGCGAGAAAAGCATATTGGCTAGTGATTGTGAGACTCCAATTCTTGACTAGAGGGGACACCAAAGACCTCCGCCCCTCCATCCCCCTTGGATAGAAGGGCAAGGCAAAATTTTTGGTTTTTTCGTGTCGAACTCGTGCACAGACCGTTGACCCATTGCTCTACACGTCGGATGTCTCACTGCTCTCTCTCTCTCTCTCTCATGGCTATCTCCATAAATGGTTACAAAGCGTGATCGCATCGCCACCGTCACGTGCAAGCCCAGTTGTCGTCAGTTATCTCTCTTCTCTACTCTCGCCCATCTACTTGTGTTACCATTGTCGTGTGGCACATGTTAGTCATCCGTCTTCAGCTAGTCATCGTCTCTCCACTGCCTAGATCTTCCCGCCAAATCTGTCCGATCAGACCTCATTTACAACTCTAATAGTCAGATTCACTACCTTTCACGACACTTACTATGTAGTCTAGTTCTTCCACGATTCCTTTGACAACCACAAAGCATAGTCTTGTGTTTAATCCCGTTGAACTTAATCATGCATTGCTCTTGGTCAATATGAACAATGTTACCAAGCTCATGACTTCCAATATAATGCGAGGTTGGATCGTACGTTTCACACGGTTGTGCGGATGAATGCCTTTGAACCCATAGACGGATACATGCTGAAAAACGTTGGCCCAAATCTCAGTGAGGCCGTCCAAAACCCTTAAACATATGAACCTCTGAACTCTCCGGACGATAGAAGACGCCACAAGCAATCATGGTTCGTTGCTTGATAAGTCGAGTCGAGCAAGTCTCCGACTTGATCAATTTGTGTGAGATGAATCTCTGAATCTCAATAACAAAGCTAAGCTCATTTGATCTGTATTTTGTTCGAAAATCACTTATTGATGTGTTATTTATGCGTGCGTTTTTTAAAAAGGAAAAAGACCAAAACAAAATCTCCACATTACACTCCTATTCAAACGCCTAAGCTTCTTATTAATCCTAATTTTCCTAGATTCTAGTCCTAAAGACTATGCATGAAATAAGCCATAAATGACAGGTGTTCTTGAATTCAAATTTGAATTTGAATGACACAAATCCAAGACACTTCCTCTTGATGGGTCTTTGTGTGGTCTATGGGCTTGTGAGGTTCTAAACCCTTCAAATGATCCTGTTGTTCAATCTCTTGGACTTCTAAGATGTCTTGAACCTTTTCATGCAGTCTCTTGGTCTTGGATCTAGTCCAAGGCCCCTTTAGCATGCTTGAAATCTCTGAATTTGGCTCTAAATGTGCATTAGGGGTCTCGTCGAAAAAGTCGCCAGAATTTCGCCGGAAAAGTGACGTTCTAGCGGTGATTCGGTACTCGTCTGAAAGATCTTTGAGTGCTTGCTGGTTCCAATGGTCTTGGTTTCATCAAATTTGGACTTCGAGAAGTCCTCCATGTTAAGAATTAATTCTACATATATGAGATTAATGATATATGGATAGATTAGTTCTTAATAATCTCCTACGGATTAAATAAAACACACACAACTATATTTGGTAGTCAAAGGTGGCCGTTGGAAGGAAGGAAAGGGATGTTGCTATTTTTGAGTAAGTAGAATCACATGTGCAACTCAAGAAACCAAGCAACAAGGAGCTGTCCCTTTCTCCTCTTTAGCCGTGTAAGATGAGGACAAATTCATTAATTATGTTGTACTTGTTTACTCCTAATTGTAGTTTAAATTCAGCTCATGGTCTCTATATATATAACCACTTATGTAATGCTTAAACTCATGGAATGAATTAAAGTCTATTCCTAATTCTTCTTTCTATTCTCTTAGTTCTACAAACATCTTATTCTCTTCTTAAACACTTAAATTCTAACATTGTATCAGAGCGTTTTTAATTTATTCTCTCATCATTCTCTTGTGTTTCTAAGCTCAAACTCTCGATCTCTCTTCTTCATATCTGTATTTTCTTTTCAGTTTACGGACCTATTCTTATTCTTTTTGCATTCATGTACTTGATTAGTTGTCACCTTGTTTTCTTCTTTGGATTTTGTGATTCTTTTTCACAGGTTTTCCAACGTCCATATCATCCTTGAGGAGGAGACGCGTACAACGTCCAGCCGCATCACCAACTCGGGACAGCAAGAGACACAAGGTGCAAACGTTCTAACCCTATTTTCCCGTAGTTTGTTATGCAAGAATTTCTCTTAGGTCTTGAACACCGGAACAGTGTTTCATTCAAGTCCGGGGGAGTACTCGTCGAGTAACATGCATGTGATTAGGATTAGATCTTGAGTTTTTTTCTTTAATAATAAACGAATGGATACCTAGTACGAAGTTTCGAGCTTTAGTCAGTATTTTTTGACTTTTTCGAATCGTAAACAATAGTCTAGGTTTGCTAAGAAGTCTTTAGGATACCGATTAGTCAAGTAGTTGTGCTTTAAACCATGATCTATAGTTGCATTCACCTCCTAGGTTTCAGTACCAAGTATCCATATCTCCGTGTATACAGGTTATCCCTTGCTTTGTTTGATATATTTTACCGTTCATGGATTATTAGATTCCACACACTTATACTCCGATGTCACCTTGGATAAGTTTCTAACTATTTTGGGTGTACATTGACATGAGTACATTCTGAGTCTTTTGTTTGTTTTTTGTTTTCTTCATTTTTTCTTTTATTTTGAGTCATTACAATTCTTCCGAACTAAGCATTTGTTTGTTGTTTTCCTAAGCGCAGATTACTCGGTTTATGTCTAGGAGTTCAAGAGGCAAAGAACTTCTCTTTGATCCCGATATTGACAAAACCACCCGAGCATTGAGAAGACAGCAAAAATCAAGACGTAGTGGTTCCGAGAATATTGAGGAAACGACAAGTGAGTAAGAAACAGTTTTATCTAGTGAAGAAGAGATGGCACATGAGGAAGCAATGGAAACTTATGGGGCGTACACAGCGCCTAAACACACGCAGCTTCTCTCCTGCATTTGAAGGCCTGAGATATGTTAATAATTAATTCTACATATATGAGATTAATCATATATGGATATATTAGTTCTTAATAATCTCCTAAGGATTAAATAAAACACACACAACTATATTTGGTAGTCAAAGGTGGCTGTTGGAAGGAAGGAAAGGGATGTTGCTATTTTTGAGTAAGTAGATACACACGTGCAACTCTAGAAACCAAGCAACAAGGAGCTGTCCCTTTCTCCTCTTTAGCCGTGAAAGATGAGGACAAATTCATTAATTATGTTGTACTTGTTTACTTCTAATTGTAGTTTAAATTCAGCTCATGGTCTCTATATATAGAACCACTTATGTAATGCTTAAACTCATGGAATGAATTCAAGTTTGTTCCTAATTCTTCTTTCTATTCTCTTAGTTCTACAAACATCTTATTCTCTTCTTAAACACTCAAATTCTAACATGGTATCAGAGCGGTTTTAATTTATTCTCTCATCATTCTCTTGTGTTTCTAAGCTCAAACTCTCGATCTCTCTTCTTCTTCTTCATATCACTAAAATCTCTTTACAAGCAAAATGGATATGGAAGGCACAAAAATGGTTGTTCCCATAATCCTCAAAGGTCCAAACTACCTATTATGGTCAAGATTAATCAAATCAGCCCTAGGAGGCAAAGGACTTTGGAAGCATATTGAAGAAAATGAAGCTCCAAAGGTAACATCTCACGGTGAAGATGGAAAAGAAATTATCACCATGGACTTGGAAAAGTGGACACAAGAAGATCAAGCCGTCCTATCTTTCCTTCAAAACTCCCTTGAGCCATCAATCCTTGAAGTCTATTCCTATTGTGAAAGTGCATAGGAATTATGGGACATCCTCAAGAAGGTTTTCGGCAACATCTCCAATATAAGCGGATTTATGAAGTGAAAAGAGAAATCAACAATCTCACACAAGAAGGGATGACCATCAACAAACATTTTGGGTGGTTTAGGTCCTTATGGGTGGAGCTAGACATCTTAAGGCCGAGCTCCATTGATCCAAAAGTTCTCAATGAGAGGAAAGAACAAGATAAAGTCTTTAGTCTCCTCTTCACCCTAAGTCCCGCCTATAATGATGTTATCAAGCACATCCTTAGGTCCGACACTCTACCAAGCCTAGAGGATGTGTGTGCTCAAATTCAAAAAGAAGAAGGGTCACTTGGCTTATTTGGAGGCAAAGGCGAGATGATTCAACTAGCAAACAAGGGACATTTTCAACAAGGAAGCGTTGGAGGCTTTGGCGGTTCAAAAAATGTGTGTATTGCAAAAAGGAAGGACACACTAAAGAGGAATGTTGGATCCTTCATCCCCACCTCAAGCCACCAAGGAACAATAATTTCAAGAACCAAAGAGCTCACTTTTCCATCAAAACACAAGGAGAGCCGACCGGTGCATCTTCTTCTCAAAATCATGGGGATGAATTCAAGACTATGGCCGCCTACATGATGAATGCTCAAGCTGAGATGGTCAGGAAGTCCGACATTGAAGCACTCATCAAAGCCGGAGAATTCCGGTAACGGTAATAAAAAAGGTTTTCTTGCATCTAAAAATACTAAACCGTTATTAGTTGATTCTGGAGCTTCTCATCATATGATTAGTGATGCTAATGCTAATAGAAATATTAAACCGGCCTTAGGTAGTGTCATAGTACAAATGGTTACAAGGTTCCAATAGAAGGTGAAGGAATTCTTAATTTATTTGAAAAATATACAAAAGCATTATACTTGCCTAAGTTTACATCAAATTTGTTATCGGTTAAAAGAACCACAAATGATTTAAATTGTAATGTGATTTTTAGTCCTAATGAGGTTTCTTTTCAGGATAATAATACAAGGAAAATATTTGGCAAAGGAGTCACCAAGGATGATTTATACATGCTTGAAGACACCAAGTCTTTTTCGGATGTTTCTAATGCTTCTAATATTTTCAAAACTTTTTCAGTCTCTTATGATGATGTTATTTGGCATGCTAGATTAGGACATCCACATGTTCGTGCCTTAAGCTTAATGTTGCCTAATGTTTCTTTTAAATCGGATGAATGTGAGGCTTGTATTCTAGGAAAACATTGTCGAACTGTTTTTTCTAAATCTCTCACAAACTATGAAAATTGTTTTGATCTTGTGCATTCTGATGTGTGGATAGCCCCATGCCTATCTAGAGAAAACCATAAATATTTTGTCACTTTTATAGATGAAAAATCAAAGTATACATGGATTACTTTGTTACAATCTAAGGATAGGGTGCTAGAAGCATTTATAAATTTTCAAAACTATGTTACTAACCATTTTAATGCCAAGATTAAAATTTTTAGATCGGATAATGGTGGAGAATATATGAGCACAACCTTCAAATTACATCTATCTAAGCATGGCATAATCCACCAAAAAAGTTGTCCATCTACTCCCCAACAAAATGGTGTAGCCGAGAGGAAAAATAGACATCTAATGGAGGTGGCAAGGTCTATGATGTTCCATACAAGTGTACCAAAAAGGTTTTGGGGAGATGCGGTTTTAACCGCATGCTATCTTATAAACCGAACCCCTACAAAAGTCCTACAAGATCTCTCCCCATTTGAGGTATTAAACAAAACTAAACCTCTTATTAACCACTTGCGAGTTTTTGGTTGTGTATGTTTTGTATTAGTACCCGGGGAACAAAGAAACAAACTAGAGGCGAGAAGCACAAAGGCTATGTTCATTGGATATTCTACTACCCAAAAGGGGTATAAGTGTTATGATCCCTCTACACGGCGAGTTCTAGTATCCAAAGATGTCAAGTTCATGGAAGACAAAGGGTTCTATGATGAGAAAAATTGGGAAAGTATAAAGGACTTGGCTAGTTCACCTTCGGACCGAGCTAACAACCTCAAGAAAATTTTGGAGACACTTGGGTTGGGAACCGTTGAACTACCAAGAAGGAACGCAACCATCCATCTAACACCAAGAAGCGCCGGACTTGAGGAAGAAAGAGCCGGACTTGAGGAAGAAAGATCACAAGAAGGCAATACCGTTGATCATGAAGGGGGAAATGAAAATGGACACTGATATAAATGCCATGGATGAGATGAACTTTCAAGAGGAAGAACATCAAGCTCATGATCAGGGAATTGTCGAGGTACAAGAAGTACAAGATGTAAATGAGGCCGAGGTACAAGAGGAGCCGAGGGTTGAAACACAAGAAGTGGTACAAGGATTGAGAAGAAGTGCAAGGCTAAGGAAGGTAAAAAGAGTGTATTACAATTGTGAAGTGGTAGCTCATCCAATTCAAGCAACATGCTCTCTAGCCGTGTACCCTCATGAACATCAAGTCTTCATGGCCAACTTGGATGAGGAGTACATCCCGAAGACATATGAAGAAGCCAAAGAGCATAAAGTGTGGAGAGATGCCGTGGGGAATGAGCACAAAGCAATGGAGATAAATGGAACTTGGTTTGAGTCGGAATTACCTAAAGGAAAGAAAGACGTCTCAAGCAAATGGGTGTTCACGATCAAATACAATAGTGATGGGTCCATAGAAAGGCACAAAGCAAGACTCGTGGCAAGAGGATTCACACAAGTGTATGGAGAAGACTATGTAGATACATTTGCTCCCGTTGCAAAGCTCCATACTATTCGGATCATACTCTCCCTTGCCGTGAACCTTGAGTGGAATCTTTGGCAAATAGATGTCAAAAATGCATTTCTACAAGGGGAATTAGAAGATGAGGTCTACATGTATCCACCTCCAGGGCTAGAACACATAGTGAAACCGGGAAATGTTTTAAGACTTAGAAAGGCGATCTATGGTCTTAAACAATCCCCAAGGGCGTGGTACCACAAGCTTAGCACAACACTAAATGGACATGGCTTTAGAAGATCCGAGGCCGATCATACTCTATTCACATTGCCAAGCTCAAAGGGAAGGGTGGTGGTGCTTGTCTATGTTGATGATATAATCATCACGGGAAGTGACATAGAAGGCGTGGAAGCCACTAAGGTATATCTTAAAACTATGTTTGATATTAAGGATTTAGGAGAACTAAAGTACTTTCTAGGAATAGAAATATGTCGTTCTAAGGAAGGACTATTTCTATCCCAAAGAAAGTACACCCTTGATATGTTGAATGAGCGAGGTACAATGGAAGGAAGAATAGCAAGAACTCCACTAGAAGATGGATACAAAGTGATGCGTAAGGGGGAGATAGATGATGAGCCGTTTGAAGACCCTAAACTCTATAGGAGAATGGTTGGGAAATTGATCTATCTCACCATAACAAGGCCGGACATTTGTTTTGCGGTGAACCAAGTGAGCCAATATATGCAAGATCCAACAACTTATCATTGGAAGATGGTTGAACGGATCCTAAGCTATTTAAGTGGAACAAAGGATCAAGGAGTAAAACAGAAAATGCTCTCTAGGGTGATTCCTAGGGTGATTTCCGGCGAGCTTTCCGGCGACCATAACTAGGGTTCCGGCGAGCCTTCCGGCGGCGTTCCTAGGGTTCCGAAGAAGTGAAGATCAATTGGCTGACATTTTCACCAAGGCTACAAGCAAGAAGATTTGTGAGTCCATATTCCCTCGGCTTGGACTCACAAACATTCGGACATGATATGTCTAACATGGCAATGAATTGTACTCTTTTTCCTAAGTGTGGTTTTGTCCCATTGGGTTTTCCCACTTAGGTTTTAATGAGGCAAGGAGCCATGGGTCAAGCTTATCAATAGTAGTACACTATAGTTAAGCTTGAGGGGGAGTGTTAAGAATTAATTCTACATATATGAGATTAATGATATATGGATAGATTAGTTCTTAATAATCTCCTAATGATTAAATAAAACACACACAACTATATTTGGTAGTTAAAGGTGGCCGTTGGAAGGAAGGAAATGGATGTTGCTGTTTTTGAGAAACCAAGCAATAAGGAGCTGTCCCTTTCTCCTCTTTAGCCGTGTAAGATGAGGACAAATTCATTAATTATGTTGTACTTGTTTACTCCTAATTATAGTTTAAATTCAGCTCATGGTCTCTATATATAGAACCACTTATGTAATGTTTAAACTTATAGAATGAATTAAAGTCTATTCCTAATTCTTCTTTCTATTCTCTTAGTTCTACAAACATCTTATTCTCTTCTTAAACACTCAAATTCTAACACTCCATTTGGGTGTTTTCACAAAAAGTCTCATTCCTGAATTCGATGGCCCGCGAATCTCGGACGCGACCGGTTGCCCATGAGTCGCAGACGCGATCCATCCATCGGTCAATGCATCCTCATCAGCGTCCCACGTATCTGCATCCTCGTCAGCATCCCGCGCATCCTCTTCAGTGTCATGTGCGTCCATGTTATCTGCTTCCTCTCCAAGGCCTTTGTCTTGCCCGTTCGATCCGTTTGTTCTGTCCGTCTGTTAGAGGCTTGCTTTCTTTGTGATGCCCTCATCATTCCCTCTCCCTTGAAAATGATTTTCCCTCAAATCCGCTTCATCTGTAACATAAGGGCTAAGATCAGTGATATTGAATGATGAGCTAATGTTGTACTTACCTCGAAGATCAAGTTGATAGGCGTTATCATTGATCCTCATCAATACTTCGAATGGCTCATCTCCTCGAGGTAAAAGCTTGCTTTTCCTTTGTTCGGCAAACCTCTCCTTGCGAAAATGAATCCACACTTGATCTCCTGGTTGGAAGACTCGCTTCTTCCTTGTTTGGTTGACTCGTTCCACAATTTGATTTGTCCTATGCTCAATGGTCTCCCGTACCTTCTCGTGGATCCTCTTTACGAATTCTGCCTTTTACTTACCATCAAAGTTAAGAAACTCATCCAAAGGTAAAGACATTAGATCCAAAGGGGTTAATGGTTTCAACCCATAAACAATCTCAAAGGGAAAAAACTTAGATGCACTATGCACAAAACGATTATATGCAAACTCAATATGGGGCAAACAATCTTTCCAAGACCTATGGTTTCCTCTAACCATAGCATGCAATAAAGTGGATAGGGTCCCATTGACCACTTCGGTTTGACCGTCAGTTTGAGGATGACACGCTTTTTAAAATAATAGTTTGGTCCCTAGCTTCCCCCACAATGTCTTCCAAAAATAGCTCAAAAATTTGGAATCCCGATTCGACACTATGGTCCTAGGCATGCCATTGAATCTCACTACTTCCCTAAAGAAGAGATTAGCTACATGTGATGCATCATCGATCTTCCTACATGCAATGAAATGCGCCATCTTGGAGAACCTATCAACCACCACAAAAATGGAATCATGACCATACCTAGTCCTAGGCAATCCTAACACAAAGTCCATAGAAAGATGGACCCAAGGCTCACTAGGTATGGGTAAGGGCATGTAAGGCCCTTGAGGTTGCAACCTAGACTTAGACTTCCTACACGCGCTGCAACGCTCGCAAATTCGTTCAACATCTCAGATCATATGAGGCCAATAAAAGTGCTCATACAAGTATGTTAATGTCTTAGCTACCCCAAAATGACCCATCAAACCTCCCCCATGTGCCTCACGCACCAATAAATCTCTAATAGAACTATGGAGAATGCAAAGCTTGTTCCTACAGAATAGAAACCCTTCATGCAAATAGTATTCCTTGCTAGGTGCCCCAAGACAAGATTCATAGAGTTCTCTAAAGTCTAGATCAACTTCATACAATTCCTTGATAAACTCAAACCCTATAATCTTAGCATCCATAATCGATATCAAGGCAACTCTCCTACAAAATGCATCAGCTACTATGTTTTCCCTATCTTGCTTATACCGTACGAAAACAATCGGCCGGTTTGCGAGTAATGCCTTCTTGGAACCCTTGGTGATGATGAGCAACTTGTTGGGTTCCTCATCCTTCCTAGCTTGCTACACGATGTGAAGGTGATCTTCGTTGTCTTGCTTCAGCAACAAGGGCAATAGGTTGATCTTATTGCCCTTGTGTTGGATGGAATATCGGTTGGTGTAGCCGTCGTGCTGCGCCTTCGCATGTACTGCCACGGACGGTCAAGCAAGAGATGACTTGCTTGCATGGGTACCACATCACAAAGGATCTTATCCTCGTATCTTCCAATCCGAAATAGTACCCGAATTTGCTTGGTGACTTTCGTCTCTCCGCTATCGTTGAGCCATTGGAGCTTGTATGGTTTCGGATGCTTGAGGGTGGGGAGTCCGATCTTCTCCACTAGAATGGTGCTCGCGANTGTATGGTTTCGGATGCTTGAGGGTGGGGAGTCCGATCTTCTCCACTAGAATGGTGCTCGCGAAGTTGGTACAGCTCCCACTGTCGATGATGATGTTGTATATCTTGTCGTGGATTTGGCCTTGGGTGTGGAAGATGTTCTCCCGTTGTTCGACCGCATCGTCCTTAGGTTGTGTGCTAAGGACCCGTCATGTCACCAAAAGTCCTCCAAGCGTTTGTTCCTCGTATATCTCCTCCTCTGAGCTTATTTCCTTTGCGTCTTGCTCTCAATCGGATGAATGATCAGACTCGATATCGTCGTTTTTTAGAATTACCATGGAACATCGGTTTGGGCAATTCCGCGTGTAACACCCTTGTCCAGAACACTGAAAACAAGTGATGTCTCAGGTTCGAAGTGTTTGTGGGTCTGTGTTCCCTCTCCTAGGCTATTGGAAGTTGGGTATGGGATCGAGCCTCGGTGCTCAGTCGCTTCCCCTCGAATTTTGCCCGAGTCGTGGTTTTGACTGTTGTACCCGGTCCGTGCTAGGTGGTGCCCTGTCCGGGCGCACGTCTGAGTGTGCGGGTCACTACTCTGCCCGATCAGGTCTCCAGGTTGCCCGATCTGGACAACAGTCTGCTCGGTCTGAGCGGTTTTTTTGCGAAAACTTTTGCCGCATGTTTGAGCTGATTCCTCTGTACCGTTGGTGCCTCGACCTTCGCAATGGCTATCTATCATATAATATGGCGAGATCCAACAGTTCGTTGAGTGTTTGACACCGATGTGGCTCACTTGCTCCAAAATATTGATGTTGAGGCCCCCTTTGAAGTGTCTGATAACACTGAAAGTGTATCAATATTAGGATAGGTTTTAGCATCATTTTCGCATATATCTTATGTATAGATTTACATATCCGATAAGATTACGAGCTTCACACACCCGTTTTGTTGGTTTTCAGGTTTTTAGGCGACAAGGCCTAAATGAGTTTAAAATGATGGATTCCTGATCAAAACCACATGATCTAATGATATATCTACTTAGAGCTAAGAACGAGCTTCAGAACCCAAAGGAACACCCGATCAACGAGCGGGAAAGAGAAATTCCAAAGAGACAAGGGTGCCCGGTCGGGCACCATACTCCACCCGCTGGGGTAAAACCTACGGGGTTTTATCCGCACACCCTGCACGACCCGGGCACAAAGGCAACGAGATCGGGTAGCCTTACTCGATCGGGCGCAAGACGAAAACCCGCTCGGGCGTTCACCCGCTCGGGTAAAACCTACGGGGTTTTATCCGCACACCCTGCACGACCCGGGCACAAAGGCAACGAGATCGGGTAGCCTTACTCGATCGGGCGCAAGACGAAAACCCGCTCGGGCGTTAATTCATCCAATTTGCCCCGATAGTTTGCACGACTCGAGCCGCTCAACCACGCGATCGGGTGATTGATACCCGATCGGGCACTATGAAGGAACACGACCGGGCGAGCCTCTGCACGACCGGGCAACACTTGTGCCCGAGCGGGCCGTGTATTTCGCAACAACCTAGATCTAACATTCAAACGAGCGAATTTAAGGAACATAACAGATCTAGAGCAAGGGGGCGACGTACAGGGCAAGGAAAGGGTGGAAAAACATCTGGAAAGGCTCGGGAGGCATCGGAGAAAAAGAGAAGCATCAATCCTTACACCGGTAACACGATAGGGAAGGTCGAGGCATCGAATTCCTTAGAGTCTATCATGTATAGGGTTATATTATCTTTGCCTTTTATTTTCTCCATGAGTGAGTATAGTCCTTACTGCGGGTAGGGATATCAGATTTGTATTGGATGAACAATGATTTGCGTTAATGCTTAGTTCTATCGATTTATTCTTGATTTTCGGTTCTACACTTAGCATTATCATTCCTACGCTAGTGCTGACCGCTCAGCGATATAGGATTTCAGACTTTGCTGGAAGGTTAAAGGATGAATTCGGACCTGTTAAGTTGTAGATTAAGATTGGCTAATGAGAATCTGACCGGCCGATTAGTCATCTTAGGGATAATGATTGCGTTCGTAATGCTGCCATGGTACGTGTAAATCACTGTTGGAAGGTAGGGTTGCACGTATCCATTGTTAGGAGGTTTAGGCTCGGAAGAATCATTCCTCACCTTAGGGCATGAATTTCCCGTTGTCAAGAATAGTTGATAGATCTATGATCCTTAGTTGTTTCATCTATGCAATTCCCGGTATCCCGTACACCCGTAGTGTTTGCCATATCCAACTTTATCCCTAACCTAATATCGTTGTCACCATTTAGGTTAGTTTAGGAATTTAGAATCACATCCCTTGCTATCCTTTTCAGTCTTAGTTTAGTTTTATTCTTAGTTTAGCTGCTTTAGTCCCTAGAGATCGACCCGGGTACTACACGATCCGTATACTTGCGGTGAAGTGGTCTAGGAATATTTATAACTCGTGTTTCCAGCACATCAAGTTTTTGGCGCCGTTGCCGGGGACTAAAAACGGCCTAGACTAGGAATTAGCTAGATTAAGATCTAGTTCTTTCCGAAGTCTTCTTTTATTTTTCGTATTTTTGTTTTTTCTTTTGTTTTTCTTTTCTTTAATAGAGTCAAAAAATGAAAAAAAAAAGTAATTTACCTCACAGAGCTTAATCGAGTTTGATGCCCTTTATCTTACGAGGTAACATGGACGACTTCAACCCTTCGGGTGCCAACATAGCTGAATTGAAGTATCAGATTTCCGAGTTTCGTTGTAAGTTCTCCGAATTATACCATCCGCAATACTCAGAGCGATCATGGGAACGAAACGTTTGGGAGTATGAAGAGGAGATCTATGACAGCTACGCTCATCCTTACGAGAATACCTACAATCGCGAATGGAACGATTACGCATACTTCCCGTATAGGAACACCGAGAGTATGGTGAATGCACAACCATCGTTTGGGAATTTCCAGCCATGGACGGAACCCCAAACTCAGAGCAATCAATCCTATGTGCCTCAGCCATACTCGACTCAATCCGTAGCGGCCCACGAATATCCCGCCATGTAACACTACCTCCGTGAAATGCTTAAGAATCGAGACTATTTATTCATGGGAGTGGAGGCGGAACAAGAAAGCACTAATGAGCAGATAGGCGATTTATTTGGATCATTGGGCGTGCAAGCTTCAGAAGTTGCACAAGGGGCATTGCAACCGCAAGAGGTTGCATCGGAAAGTTCGGAATATTATCCTCGTGAATATGTCAGCGAGATCTACCTAAGAGATGGTGAGACGGTAGATCAGCCAAGTCTGTCATTGATTGAAATAGAAGATGAATCTAACACGACAATGGATGAGGCTACGGACATTGACGAGTACACGAAGAAACCCGAGGTAGAAGAAGAATTCAGCTTAGTGGACACGATTGAGCAACCATGCCATATCGATTTCGTGTTCCCCGAGGGCAGTTTTGAAGGTTTAGCCGAGGAGACTTGTGAGGAAGCTCAGATCAAGGATTCCTTAGATTTGAATCGCGTAGCGGTTGAGGAAGGTAGCTACAAGGTACCAACCAAGCCGATCAATAACGAAAGGAAAGAGGAATCCTCCAACCATGACTCACACACAAGCCGAGCTAATTGCGGTGTAAGGCAATACATAAACGATCCTAAGATGCCGAGATGCTGCACCAAATGTCCAACTCATAATTGGGGCATCGACAAAGCTCTCAGGGTAAAGATGAAGCCTTTACCCGAAGGGCTTACATGCACAACATTTCTGGAAAAGCTGAAGGAAACGAACGAAAAACGTCTAACCGGTTGCATGGAGTATTTAACCGGACCTAGGAGCAGCTCAACCAGAATGTTTGGACAACACGATCTAGCCCCGAACATAGAGAGTATTATGGACGATCTTAGGGATGAGAACACCGATCGTGCGAGGAATTCGGAAATTTCGCGTGCCACACCATATCGAGCACATATTGCACGCGGAACGCAACAGACAAGGCGACGTCGAGGACGTCCACCTGATAAGTAGCGTGCTTTGGTCAGGCTCGCGACCTTAAACAAGCGCTTCTCGGGAGGCAAACCGAGCCCCATATCCTTTTT
>CM071860.1:24207761-24223161 GCA_036759665.1 Gynandropsis gynandra
ATTATTCAGGAAGAAATTTATAATCGTACCTCGTAAAAAGAAGAACAAAAAAAAAATACAATTCAAAGTTGGTTTATGAACCTCTAAAATATCTTTTAGATCCTCCATCGAATCAAATTTACCAAAGGTGTGCGTTTATCAGTCCTTCCTTGATATCTCATCATAGAGATAAAACAGTTATAAAACATTATTCTTTTATTTGTAACGAGTTTAACATTATTATTATTATAACTAGAAAAAATCTCGCGCGATGCGCGGGCGATGATTTGTATAATTTTTTTACAAATATGTTGGAATTATGTAAGAATTTTTAATAAAATTCAATTATGCTATATATTTATCTTTTGTAGTGGAAGATATGTATGAATGGGAAAAAACAATGATATCATATGAAAATATGAGAAGTTACAGCCAAATGAGGTTATAAGAAACTAACAATTAAATTGTAATTTTGTTTGGAAAATTAAAAAATTGAGATATTATATTAATATTTATATAATTGTCAATAATGATATTAATATTGGTATATATTAATTTGGTTTAAAATTCACATATTTTGAGTATTTTTTTAATTTTAAAAAATATAAATTTTTTATATTTAAGATATAAATTCCTCGTAAAACCACCTGAGTAAGGATTATTAAATATAACAAAAAATTTTTTCAAAAAAAAAACCTTTTCATCTCACCTATTTATATTTTATTTAATTTTAATAATAAAAAATTAATGATTTTTATATTTAAGATATGAATTTCTTTGCAAGGATTATTATATATATAATTTTAAAAATTATTAATTTTTGTTGTTAAAATTAAATGAATTATAAATACGTGAGATGAAGAAATTTTTTCGTGAAGAAATTTTTTTGTGATATTTAATAAATTTTGATGAGGTAGATTTACGGATACAACTTCGTAATGATTATTGTATATATAAAGTATATATATTATATCCACTATGCTTCGATGTTAATTCATCAATTAACGTGCCAAGAACAACCTAACCATTTGTCAATTCTTTCTAAAATTAACAGAAAATTGAATTATTGTTAATCCTTAATTTATCATGAATTATAGAATATGTCTACAAAAAATAAATAACAGTTTTTTTGTTGCATATTATATATTTTGAGATAAAATTAAGGATTACAAATAATTACATTTTCTATTTTTTTTAAAAGTAGGTAAATTAGATACATGTGTATTTGACCAAAGGTTCAATACTTCATCAAACGGTGCAGTATAACATATAGGTTATCAACTTTTTAGTACGAGCCGGTAATCGGTCACCGGTTCTTCTCGCTAATTTCTCTCCTAACAAATAACCAAAACAAATAAAATAATGCTTGTACCGGTTTCCCGGTTTTCTTTTACCATGAAAACGACACGTAGCATTGGATCCCACATCGGTTTCTGAAGGTTATCATACTGTAACACGCCCGTTACCGCCATTACGTGACAGCTTCTGCCTCTCTCTTTTTCTTCTTCTTCTGTTTTTTCACTATTTGTTGCAGTTCACTTGTCACCGGGATTATTGGTAACAGCACGTGATAAGGATATAATATTATTTATTAATAATAAATACTATAACTTGAATACCGAATGTTATTCTGTAAGCGAAACACTCGATCACTGCTCGAGGGACGAACTCGGCTTAATCCATAGTTCCCATACATCACCTTTCGATTCAGATCAGATCAGAAAAAGAATTATCTGTTTACAAAATTTCAGTTAATATAAATACCTTTTAAAGATGATAATTTCAAATTTGAAATGAATAAATTTATATATTTCATTCACTAATTGAAATTATATTTTCAATCACACATTTATATTTTATAATCTTAAGAAAATAAAAAAATGGTTAAAAAATCTTTGAAATAACAATAAATTTCAGTTTATATATATTAATTAATATTGAAATATTTTATCACTAATAACAATATTTTAAGATTTTTGAAATTATTCTTGAATAACAAAAGACAATGGTAATCATATAAGAATAATATATTTTTATATAAAAAAGCTAAAATACCAATGATGGAGCCCAAAGAAATAAAGAAATTAAGATATATTTGTGATAATATTGATTATTAACATTTAAAATCACATTAAAATATGGTGAAAAAATGTTTTAACCATAATGTAAAAAGAGAGATTCTTAAGACTATATTAAAGACAGAAAATATAAAAAGAGCCGACATAAATCGCTTTTTATAGAACTCCCTTCCTTCCTCAGAGATTCCTTTTTCCCCTTTCTTCTCAACATTTAATTCCCTAAAAAACATTTACATTATAGCTTTTAATTTTTTAATATGCGTAATTTACGGATGGGAGAAAATGCTGGATTTTTAGTTTAATTTTATATTTAGATAATAAAAAACGATTTAAACAGAGAAGTTTTGGAGATATATGTTTAATACATTTCGTTCCTTAATACTTCTGTCAGCTACATTTTTCTGGTAATTAGTTATTCTAATTCCTTATATTAATTGATATTGTAAAATTGTCTAAAAATGATTTATGTTTGTGACTAAACCTTTAAACTATTATAATTGTCAAATATATGTAAACAAAATTTTACTTAAAAGTATATACTTTCAAATTTTACCCTATCATTTTCACCATACGTCAACAAAAATAAAGATGTTATCGTTCATATGCGAAATATGATATGATAACTTTTTAAATAATTTTCATCTCGGTATTATATCTTTGTTTTGTTTATTATGCGTTATCGAGAAAGAATATGGTAAAAATTTTAAATTTATAAATCTTTTAATTAATGTTTTGTGATTCTTTGACAAATGTAATTAAAATAGTTAAATGGCAAAAATAAATTACTTTACGTGAATACGTTCTTTATATAAATAGTCTATTTGATTCTCCCACCTGATCCACTCGTCTCATTTTCCTACTGCATTTTCCCGAGAAAATCGCATTCACGGGAAATCACAAAAAAAGAAAAAAAAGAAACTGATATTATTTCAGAGAAATTTCCTATGCTTCGTTTGAGTTCCTATAGATCGTTAGTCATTCAATGACATGCTTTTGAGCCTTTGATTTCTCTGTGTGCTTGCCGGGAAAAGCAGGTAGGATTTGAGTCCCTCGTCTATTTCCTTGATTTTTTTTTTCCGTGGCTCGGTTGTACGAATCTGAGATATTATGTTAATGTGAACTGGAAATATTGATTTCCTGCTTTCCTCGGGGGCCAAACAGAAAAATTTCTGAAAAACAGGATCTGAGCTCAAGCGAGGAGGGTAGGTTTCTTCGAAATCTGAGGATTTTCCGCTCGAAAATGATTGTTTCTTGGTCTAAATCCAATCTATCTGTTAAATATTTTGAGCCCTCCATTTTTGTTTGTATAGCTAGTTTTCGTGCTCGTGTTCATTAATGAATAGTTTAAGCAAGATTCCGAAGGCAGAATCTCCTGGATCTTACATTTTTTGTTATTTTTTAATCAATTGTCGTAATGCGGAAAATGACCAAACTCTGTTGTTCAATTTGATATCCCAACGAGAATGAGTCTGAAAGAAGCAAGGTACATTGATCATCATCACTCTTTTTGCTTCACAGAGAAAGGTGGGATTATCAGAAAAGCTAAATTGGGATTCTTTGTTCGTCGAGCTTCGGGATAAATCTGGGACGTATCGGTGAGAAATCTTGTTTGTCTTGATATATATATATATATATATATATATAAATTGTTTGACTAATTGGGGATGAAATATCCATCTTGACATTTTAGTTGATTATTTCATGTGGGATTTGCCTTTTGCAGATTCGTTGATCCCAAAATGAATTGGACCCCGCATTTGGAACCTCATCACCTTAGCACCAGTTACCCTTACAATAGTGCTGGTAGCTTCATGGAATACGTCGAAGGTCTAACATATGATCACGTAAATTTCATTTTTGACGGCGCAACACATGCGCAGGTAAACTGCTGAAAGGATTTATTTCCCTTCTGGATCTTGGGATGCTTTAGTTTTAATCTGTTCCAAGCTTAGTTTTGAATCACATCTATCATTTGCAGTTATGACCATTGTGAGGTTTCCTCTGAAAAGTTCATTTGTTCTTGTTTATGTATTCAGCTGTATTATGTAACTCTGAATTTTAAGCTTTTCGGGTTCTAGATGCTAGAAATGAGTTTTGGAATAAGACTTGCTGTCTGGATTCTTTCTAGAACTTAAAACATGGTTTTGCACCATGCAGGACAGCTTATACCCATTGAATGCAAGCTATTACAAGTTTGGGTTGTCTGATCCTGGGAGTTTCTCTTGTTACAACCATGGACATTATTCATTCCATGATCAACCACCAATTTTTGATGATCATGAGTCTGCATTTGATGAATATAGGAGGCCTGTTAGCAGCTCTTCCTCCATGACTATTGCACCGAACATAGAGGTCAATGTGGGCTTGGGAGGAAATTTGAGTATGGCGTCTCATGAAAATCCTGTTGAATGTGAGTTTTCATTCATGGAAATTTGTGTTTGCCTTTGGGACAACATGGTGACTGATTCGTTAGTGGCATTTTCATTTGCTATCATTACCATGGATTCGAGGCTCGTGTTGGATTCCCTGTCGATTGAATATTGACGTGATTTCTGAGAAGAATAACCATTCTTTGCTTTCTTTCTTTTATTTTCAAAGATAGAGCATTGCAGTACGATATGGTAGAAGTTGGGACATCTGTAGGAATAGACTAACTAATACTGCCTCATCAATACCAACAACCTGTTTACTAATTCCATTTCTCATTGTAAGCTTGTGGTGCTTGGTCAGTTCAAAAGCTTCATAGAAGTATGGTAATATTAGGAGAGCAGTATTCTAGTTCAGTGTTTGTGTCTGATTGGATGAAAAAACTGATATTTATGCCATGGAACCGCAATGAAACAACGAGATGTTTGAACACAGGATGTCTTAATTGTCTCACACGATTACCCAAACAGGTTGTTCTAAACTTCAACGCTCCTATCATCTCTTCAACTGTTTATTGCCCCTATCAGTTGACTCTAGTCAGTTGCAGATTAGAGCTCCTGACTTTCAGTATTGTTCTGTTTATCATATTTTTTTTCTTTTGCCCTCTAATATGCATTTGGAATAATAAATCTCACTTCTGCTTGGTTATATTTGTTTCCCAGGTTTGCGAAGACATCCTAATGGTAATGACTTTCAGGTGCGTGGTTTCAATAGTTTCCTTAAGCTTATTATTGGATATATTAGCCATTTCTTCTGCATCCCAATCGTTTTTAGTTAATTAAAATAATGACTTTTTAAAATTTTGACTCATGCTCTCTATCTTTCAGGTGGCATGGCAGGACACCCTCGACCTGGATAATATGACTTATGAGGTAAGAGCTTGTCCTTGATAATTTCACTCCACCATTATGAGATTGAACTCTCGTTCTCTTCTGTTACATGCTTCATTTTTTACAAGCCTTAAGTCCAACTGTGAGAAACTGATTGGATGATTAGATCTAAGAAATTGCGAGGGACAAAGTTCTAACATGCAGTCTTCGCATAGTGGTTTAGGATGCTTTTGAATCTGAAGTATTGGTCACTTATTTTCCGTTTTTCTGTGTGTAGGAATTACTTGAGTTGGGTGAGACGGTTGGAACGCAAAGCAGAGGACTCTCTCAAGACCTTATTTCTCTACTTCCGATTTCAAAATACAAATGCAGTTTATTCATAAGAAAGAAATCAGGAAAAGATAGGTACTTCATTGGAGTTTCTTATTTCTTTTTGTATTCCGCAATTAGAAATAGTGGTTTAACTTGTGGGTTTGCCGCAGATGTGTGATCTGTCAAATGGAGTACAAAAGAAGAGAACGGCAGATAACCCTCCCATGCAAGCATGCCTATCACGTCGAGTGCGGCTCCAAATGGCTTAGCATTAACAAGGTAAAAAGAATGGCTTATTGCATTTCTTTTCTCGACGAAAACAAGAAGTAAATTGTTTTCACCCAACCGTTTTTCCCTTCTTCATAGGCATGCCCAATATGTTACACTGAGGTCTTTGGCGATGCATCAAAATAGTAAAAGGTTACTTTCCAACTCGACCTGCAATCAAATACATATCTTCACGGCATCACTGCCTGGATCTTTATACCAATCCTTTTATTTTCCCGAAAGTTTGTACTGCCTTGTTTCCTTCTCGAGCATTTTCCCATAGGATGATTTAGAATTAGGGTTTGGAACTCTTACACCAAATGCGGATGTATTAAAATATGGAGAAAGAGAACCCCAAGAGATTGTATAGAAATTTTTATGCCTCCTTTGAAATTTTGGTCATTCGTTTGGTCTCAAAATTTGTATAACCAAGGTGCATGTTGGTTGTCAATGTCATGTGATCGTTGGCTAACGCTGCATTTTCCGAATGGATGGCGGTAATAATGAGCAATCATACTCTGTTCTAACTTGCCCCAATCCAACCACTCCTCTTCTAATGCGTTTGCGTTAGCGGGTGACCCTTGTTGAGCTTATATCTTGTTTCGAGGTCCATATTGCTCATCCCCAAAACAAGTCTTACACTTTATCGGATAAAACAGTCTTTTAATAAATTCTATAAGGTGTTATACTTTGAATTTAGAAACATATTAAATTTAGAAACTTAGATATTTAGGATTTTGTTGAATTAACCGTGTATGAATTTGACCACTTGGAAAAGGGTATTTTCCATTAGTTAGAAATTGCACCAAAAAGATAATATGTCTTAAGATTTATATAAACAAGTTGTGAATCAAGCAACAACTATAGACGTGATCCTAGATCGAAATTTCCTATTAAATTGTGAAATTATTTCCTCACTTATTAATTAGAAATAACAAATTAGATCACACAATTTACGATAACGATGATTAGTCCTTCGAATAACTCGGATTAGTAATTAACGGATGCTGAAGGATGCCATAAAATCGTGTGAAATCGATACTAAGTTGTGTATTACAAAAGTAAAAATGAAAAATCTAGAACTTAACTAAAATAATAAATGAAACTACAAAGTTTGATACGATAAAATGATAAAAGGTAGGTTGACTTTTGTGGTTTTTCATTATGGTGTATCTTCCATGTGATTGTAGATTCTCATGCATTAAAACTGGTACAGAATTTATGTCATTTTGACTTATCAATAAATTATAATTTTTCATTGTTTTGGACTTGAATAAAATACACCATTTCGAGTTTCCTTCTTTGCCTTGATCCGTCTTTACCTTGTTGCACAAGGCGTTGAATATTTCTTGACCACGTATGCTTGAAGCTACTTCGTTCGAGCTCCCGTGATTGGTTTCTTCAATACCACATCGTCCATTTGACTGTTGACGAGGTCATCATTCTCTTCTTGAAAAATCCTCAAATCTAGTCCATCTGCAACAAAATGAGCTAAGTCAGAAATATGAAAGGTTTTGCTAACGCGATACTCACTTAGAAGGTCGATTTGGTAGGTGTTATTGTTAATCCATGATAAAACTTTGAATGGACCAATCACTCTCGTCATAAGCTTAAAATTCTACTCAGTTGGGAACTTTCCTTTTGCATGTGGACCCAGACCAGATCAACAATCTCGAACACAACCACTTTTCGACCTTTATTTGTGTGTTTGGCGTATTGTTTTGTTCGTTCCTTAATGTATTTTTTTTGTCTTAGCATCGATCTGCTTAATAAAATTAGCCTTTTTTTTCTCTCTATCAAGGTTAGCACAGTCATCCATAGGTAGTGGTGTACGCCAAATAAAACCGTAAACGAGTTCAAAAGGTGAAAATTTTGTCGCTGAATGAGTAGCTCGATTATATGCAAATTCAATATGTCTTCCCATGATTTATGTTCTTCCGGACTAAGTTTTGTAATAATGTAGACAATGTTGGATTAACAATCCCAGTTTGTCAGTCAGTTTGCGGATGATACGTTGTGGAAAACAACAACTTTGTTCCTAGTTTCGACCATAAAATTTTCCAAAAATAGCTAAAAATTTAACATCACGGTCAGAAACTATGATACTAGGAATGTTATGCAAACGAGAAATTTATTTAAAGAAAATATTAGCTATGTGTGATGCATCATCAATTTTGTCGCAGACGATGAAATGTGTCATTGTTTAAAATCGATCAACTATCACAAAAAATACATCATTATAAATTCAAAACCATTGATATATCTACCTAGGGATGATCAGGAATAGGAAATAGAGTGTATAAATAGTGGGAATGAAGTCGAGATTTTTGCATGTGATGTACCTTGCACATATTCGTTCAACATCTCGCTTGAGGTACGACCAATAGAAATATTCCTGCAAAATTGATAAACACTTGGCCACTCCAAAGTTTCCTATTAGTCCACCACTATGTGCCTCATGAATGAAAAGATTATCACACAAATTATTTTTACGGAAAATAAAACCTTCATACATATAGTGATCTCCAATATGAACCTTGTGCGACCCCTCAATTGGATTAAATTAGAATCAAGTTTAAACAGGAACATATCTGACCCAAGACTCGTGCCTTACGACCCATGCGACTCATGTGACCCGTCGTTGCAATGCGAGACTCATGTCTTCGGACCCATGTGACTCTTGTGACTCGTCATTTCAATGTCAGACTCCTGTCTTCCGACTCATGTGACCCTTTCGACCCATGTGACTTTTTTGACTCGTCGTTTTATTGTCAGACTCCTTTCTTCCCACCCATGTCTATAATATACGTCTACGTCTCTTCTCTTAGTATGCGTCTCTAACCCAAATTCTATGAAAAATCTTTGTCACCTTTGTGACCTTCGTTACGAAGGTGACATGGTGGATGCAGGGCATTGTGTTGTCTATGTGTTACTCAAGGTCTTGGTAATCGGAAGACTCGGTCTCTATCCAGTCACTCACGAGTTGCGTTGGTGACCTAGGTAACAGTGTTGGGTCACTCTTGAAATGTGACTGGAATACGAAGCACATGGCTAGAGATAACTCTAGACTGCAATACCAAACAAGAAAAAAGTAAAAGACTGGAAGACAAAGGTCATGGCAGAAGATATATCTCGGCTAATGAACTATCGACATTAAGAATAAATGTAGACAATAATATCAATAATATCGACATTTGAACAAATGTTAAAGTCTTTGTTTCACGCTTTTGTTATCGATATTAAGAATCAATGTAGACACTAATATCAATAATATTGATATTTAGACAAATGTTAAATGTATTGTTTTTATTGGTTTTTGTCCTTTTATCGTTATAAATCCATAAATTCATCGAGTTTGCATCTATTGATCCATATATACGACCTATGCGACCCATACGACCCTCAATTGGCATTAATTAGTTTAACATTGTATATGTATTATTTTTATTGGTTTTCGTCCTTTAATCTTTATAAATCCATAAATTCGTCGAGTTAGCATCTATTGACCTATATATGCGACCAAGCGACCCATGCGACTCATGCTTTTCTTTTTAAAATGCCATTATCAAAATATTTGAGTTGTAGATGTCTAATTAAGAATCAATGTAGACAATATCAATAATATCGAGATTTGAACAAATCTTAACTGTACTTTTTTTAGATTTTCTCAAACCCATCCGATGTGTACTTAAAACACTAATATCACTTTTGAAACTAATCTGTTGATCCATATATACGACCAAACGACCCATGCGACCCATGCAACTCTCAATTGGCATTAACTAGTTTGACGCTGTAAATGTATTATTTTGACTGGTTTTTGTCCTTTAATCCTTATAAATCCATAAATTCGTCGAGTTAGCATCTATTGATCCATATATACGACCATACGACCCATGCGACCCTCAATTGGCATAAATTAGTTTGAAGTTGTAAATGTATTATTTTTATTGGTTTTATCTTTTAATTCTTATAAATCCATAAATTCTTCGAGTTCGCATCTGTTGATCCATACATGTGACCAAACGACCCATACAACGCTATAAATGTAATATTTTCACCATGTGACCCATAAATTAGTTTGACGTTGTAAATGTATTATTTTCACCAAAACTCTTGCCGAACGTTTCACCAAAATTTCAAGAAACATAATAGTGTGATCAAAGTTGGTCCAACCTTTCTCTTCCATCGATTTGATGTTAGGGTCCTGTCTTTTTCGAATTCCAACTGTTCCTTTTTTTCGGATAATGTCACACTCTCTCTCTAACTCTTATCATCTTCCACACATCTTTCACTCTAACACTCATAATCTCCCGACTTCGAAAATACCAAATTTCCTTCATTTCGTCTAACTCATTCTTTCGAGCTATCTTGAAAACTACCTTGTAATCTCGTTCATTTGTCTCTTTTTCGGTATGTTACATGAAGAGAATGTAGAGATTTGATTTTGTTTTGCTTTTTTGTTACCAGACATTCCGACGAAGTTCTTCAATGAGCATATTGACGGGAAAATGAGGAACAAGAACACAACAATGCTTACATCGGATGTGTCTTACAAAATATGGGAAATCAAGTTGGATGGCTCTCAATTCACTAATGGATGGAAAGATTCCCAACATGTGCGACCCTTGCAACCCGTGCGACCCCTGCGATCCATTTGATCCTTGCCACCCAACATGCGAACCTACATACACGACCCATTCGGATCAAGTTCAAAAAATATGAATAAAATTTTATATAAAAAAAATATCAAGTTATATAAAAATAATATGAATCAAGTTCAAAGATGGCATGATGGGATGCCATTAGTCTCGGGTTACATCGATACTTCTTCCATTCGTAAATACATCAGCAGTCATCTTCTCACACATGGAAGCAACCTTCTCGTCGTAAATTTCGTGGAACTTCTCTTCATTTTTCATTACAGCAGATTCTAAGAATTTGAAGGCGTAAACACCATAGTCACTCGAGCTTTTGTTCTGTGCCAAACCTTCATAATACTTGTACTGCCATTCATCTTCTCCAGAAGTCAAGGAATGAAATTGTCTGAGTCGAAACATCTTGGGCAAAATTGTTCTTATAATCTCCATCACCAGATCAATATGCGACTCCTTCAACCTTCTCTAGCAGTCGTATACCATGATGCATCGGGTTTTGAAATCCACTTTCATGGCTACCCAATGACAACGATATATCAATTTGAGGGTGATGGAATATTCACAATGGAGACCAAGCCATCGTACTCCTCCATTGTTTTGAACTTATGTCTGAATGGATAGATGTTATTCAGATAATTAATAAAAGTTTCTGACAATTCTTCCATATCCTCGTACATCCACATCGTGAGCGTCTACATAAAGCAATAGGACAAACATAATAAGTGCGATTAGTGCTTCGAATATGCTAATGCGATCATACAGCTCGAACAACACCTCATCGAATTGCTGCAAAAAAATTAACGCACATGAATACATATAACCCAAAATAACCTTTGTGACCTTTGTAACTTTCATGACTAAGGGTTAAAAAAAACTTACATCATCTTCAAGACATACGTCAGCCTTTAATATGATCTCCCAAAATTATGGCCCTTGGGTACAATCTAGGTCACATATTCACCAATGCTCTTGGCGAGATTTCATCATAAATCTATATAGATTAATCAATTTCAGACCACTAGCGTCAATGAACGAATGTTCTCGGGTTATCTTGCCCGCTTCCAATCCTTTAGGCTTCCACACAAAATGTCGATTCTCGGTAGGTTCTTGAACCACTTCTTCTGCGGGTTTTTGAACCACCTCTTCTACGGGATCTTCACCTACATCTTCTGCAGCAATAGCTTTCCCTCGCTCTCGCTCTCACCCTCTCCCCCTTCCTCTCCCTGCCCATGTTGTTGGTCCACCTCGTGGGTTTTGTTTCCCAACTGTTTTTGCTTTTTTCGTCGATGGAGGTTCAACATATGGCTCTTGTCTTGCCTTTCGTGGTCTTAACTTTCGTTTAATTACTGTTAGACTATCACACTCATCTGTTAAAGCTCCAGCATCTGCATAAACATTACTTCGTTAGATTCATCCTTCGTGACCCATGGGACATATGCTACCCATACGACCCTTGGAAATATACCACTCATTGGACATATGCGACCCATGCGATCTTGCGACCCATATGACCCATGGGACATATGCGACCCCTGCGACCATGTCGACCCATGCCACCAATGGGACATATGCGACCTTGTGACCCATGCGACCTTTTGTGACCCGTACGACCCATGCGACCTTTGTGACTCAATACTTACTTGGTGGTACTTCGATCTCTTTGACAAGAACTTCTGGAGTTTCCTCGACACCAACATTAGTGGTGACCTCTTCAACCGGACCCAATGGAGTATCCTTGGCAGGAACCTCCTCAGGAACACCAACGACAACATCTGCATAAAAATTACTTCATTCATTAGACTCATCCTTCGTGACATTGATGCGACACATGCGATATTTGCAACATATGCGACCCATCGGACATATACGACCCTTGCAGCATATGTGACCCTTGCGACCTTTGTGACCCATTCGACCCTTTGTGACCCAATATTATTTACTCGGTGGTACTTTCACCTCTTTGACTGGAACTTCTGAAGTTCCCCCAACACCAACATCAACGATGATCTCTTCGACAAGATCTACTAGAGTATACTGGGCAGGAACCTTCTCAGGAACACAAACGACAACATCTACATAAAATTTACTTCATTCGTTATATTCATCCTTCGTTACATTGATACGACCCATATGATATCTGCTACATATGTGACCCATGAGAACCATGCGACCCTTGCGACCCATGCGATCCATGGCGACTCATGTGACCTTTTGACTCAAATGAACTTTTTGACTCAATATTACTTACTTGGTGGAACTTCGACAAGAGTAACCAGTAGAGGAACCTCTTCGGAAATGTATTCAATTAGAGGAATACTAGCGGCAGATGTAATATTTTCAATTAATCTTGAAATGAAACCCGACATCCCTTAGAATGTCTCTTACGGCGTTGATGATTCTTTCTCCAACTTCTTTATTTCCTTTATTAATTTCTATTCCAGTGTCAGAGGGACTGCAACTTCTTCTCCTTCAGCTTCAACTTCACCATCACCTTCTTCTTTAACTTCAGCTTTAGCTTCAGCATCACCTTCTCTTTCTTCATAAGCTTCAGCAACACCTACACATCATTCCTCTTTGTTAGCTTCAGATATGGGTGGAACATCTATAAACTCTATTGCTTTCTCACCCATTCTCTTCTTCCTCTTAGTCCCATTTCCTTTCCCTTTCTGTTTATCACCAAGAGCTGCTTTTCGCGTCAGCAGTTTTTACTTACAGACGTCCTCCTAACAAATATCCTTTGGATTTCTATTTAGATGTTCCATCCATATCTGAACATCAAAATCGTTGCATCCCTCGTAATCCTCCAGATAAAAAAATTAAGCTTCCTCGTCATGTTCAACATGAAGAATACTTCGAATATCCTGCAAAAACAAAAAATAACAATTATGACCCTTGTGTAATTATTATCTTAGAATCTCTCATCTGCCTCATCATGTCTACATACTTCGGGGTTAAAATTAGATTTAACCCTCTTCTTGCACATCCTTGGACATGATGGATCGACATTCATAACATCAACATACCATCCGTTTTCGCTCAAACTAAGGATGGTTTCGAATGGAAGTAACTGAAACATTAAAATAAAATGATAGAATGCAAAAAGTACGAAAACATTCATGTTATTCGAATAATATATACATCTTACCATTAGTGGGATCATGAAAACCACCACAATGCCATTTTGGTTTCGGTGATTTTCCATTAATGTGCTTGTGACAAGTATCCACAAGCTTCTTTAATGTGTAAAGCCCCCATGGAAAGCCTTCATAAAATTTCAAGTCTTCAAACCATGACAATGAGATCATGGATGATAAAATTGTCTGCTGAAGGCTTGTGATCTAGAATTTTCCTCAACAATATCAAAGTTTCCAACCTCGTCCGATCGGTGGAATTCTTCGCCTTCACAAGCTTTTCACTCATTTGTACGGTGGTCACCTTTCCACGATCGAAATTCTTCAGTCTGAATGTATCATCCTTTTTGGACTCCCATCCTCTAGGATAGGGTCCGCAATTCAATCCGGTAATTAGTAGATGTTCCACTATAGATTACCGGATGGGAACACCGTTTACGACGAACCACAATTCCTTCTTGTCCCGTACAATCACAGAGTGATTTAATAGGACATATATTTGAACCTTCGACAATGTGGACTCACATTGGAAATAGAATAAAGGCCTAAATTGTGACTCCTTGTTGAAGTAATGCAACTCATTTTCATCTAAGATTCCTCTCAACTTCTTTATTGTCTCGTGAGGATAACACTTTGTGGTGATCTTTGGCATTCAGTCCATGTGTTTGAATTCATAAAGAAACTTCGGCTTTGGCGGCACCTGCAAAATGACCAATTAAGAATGATTTCTACCGACTCAAGTGACCCTTGCGACTCAATTGACCCTTGCGACTTAAGCGACCCAAGCGACCCATGCGATTCAAGCGGCCCTTGCGACTCAACCGATCCTTGCGACTTAAGCGACCTATGCCACTCAAGCGACCCAAGCCACTCGAGCGACCCTTGTGAATCAATGAGACTCAAGCAAGCCTTGCGACTCAAGCAACCCTTGAGACCCAATGAGTCGCTTGAGTCGAAAAGGGTCATGAGTCTCAAGCGACTCACTAAGACTCAAGCGACTCAGTGAAACTCAACCGACTCAACTGACTCACTGAGATTCACACCCATTTCAAATCAACAAATAATTTTACTTTAACAGTCTGATCTCTAATATATTTCATCTGAAATGTAAAACCTAAAAATCGATCTATTTACAGACGTCATTGAAAATTGACTCGTGCTCGCTTCTTCACTTCTGATTCTCACCATTTCTTTCTAACTTTAAAATTTCATTGGTCTTATCTTGATTTTTTTTTCTTGTTTATTTTAAACTCGATCATTTCTCTCAACTTCAAAATCTCCTCTCGCTATTAACTTTGAAACAAACAGTTTTTCATTTCGAAAAGTGGTTAAATCATTTGTTTTAACGTGCGAAAATTAAAGACAAATTTATCGTTTCTCCAATTTTTTTTTTCCAATTTAATAATTATTTTTATGAGATTGACGTGAACGTATTTTGATATTCTCCCTTTTAGATTTTCAAATGTTTTTCAATTATTTGTGAATTTGAACAGGGGTAACTTCAAAAATACCCTCGTAGGGCTAAAACACTTCAAAAATACCCTTCCCGGAAAAGAAAATATTTCTAACTTCAAAAGTACCCGTATAAATGTTGATATTCCCAAAATACCCCTGCGACTTTACGACCCAGTTTGACCCAGTGACCCAGTTTGACCCTGCGACCCTTGTCCCTCTGCGACCCTTGTTCCTCTGCGACCCTTGTTCCTCTGCGACCCTTG
>CM071860.1:24230452-24242756 GCA_036759665.1 Gynandropsis gynandra
CACCCATTTCAAATCAATAAACCATTTTGTGACTCGAAAGCTTGCAAAACCCTAGAAATCGAACTACTTACACTTATTGACGCCATTGAAGATTGACTCGTGCTCTCTTCGTGCTCTCTTCGCCAGTTTCCTTCTCGCCAACTTCAAATCGTTCGCCAACTTCAAATCGTTCCCTCTCAAGTTCGAAATCACTTATTTCTTTCTTGCTATCAACTTTTAAACAGGTTTCACGGCGAAAAACTGTTCGGCTTTCTCGTTTTCGGCAGTTTTTCACGTCGAAAAACTGCCGAACTTCTATTTTTCCACGTTCCAACGTTAAGGGCAAATTTGTCTTTTCCTCAGTTTTTATTTTTCGGATTTAATAATTATTTTGGGGAAGAGTATTTTTGAAGTGATTTAGCCCGTATTTCTGATATTCCCCGTTTGAACATAAGGAAGCCAAGCTTTCTGCAGTTCTTCTCGGGCTACTTCTTACCTTTGAAACGCGCCTGTAACAGAAACGTCAGGGGCGTGAGAAGCACGTGATGATAACGATCGATATCGACGTTCACGGCCTATAAATACTAATCCTCTTCTTCACCCACTCACACTGCTAATCACGCTTCATCATCGCGGCAGCATAGATCTCTGGCGAATCAGCGAGACAAATAGCGAACGGCATCCTGCTATTGGAAGGTGAAGGATATGGCGAATCTTCCTCCGCCATTCTCGTTGAAGCTTGCTTTTGGCGGCAGCGGAGTTGGTGCAGCTGGCTCGTCGGCGGGCAGTGCTGGGCTTGCCGGAGCTGGGAAGAGAGCGGAGCAGTTGGTGCTCGATCTCAGTAATCCTGAACTCAGGGAGAATGCTCTCCTCGAATTGTCGAAGGTAATTCGTTGGATTTTTCTGTTTGATAGATAATTCATTGGGGTTTTAGTTATTTGGATGTTTATTTTTTCCGATTTCTTCGAGTAATGTTTGAGTAAATTTATTATCTTTGGAGGTTTTTTTAGTGAAATTTCTGAAATCTAGAAATGAATTGGATATGAGAGGAACAGTTGAGATTAGGTTCGTTTGATGTGTTTTGCCTTCTCTGGGAACATTGTAGTATATTCGGTTGTTGACTGAAGTGTAATAGGGTATGAAGGAAGAATGAATGTGGAAATTTTCATAAAATTCAGCAGTGGTTAATATGTGTAGCAACTGCGAAATTCTCGTGCAGAGGTGAAAGTTTCAGGGTTTTGTAATGTGATGACTTGTAATGCATCGAGTTGCCCACGAAAAGTGTTCATCTAGCTTACACAATCTTAGTAAAGTATTTAGTGTCCAGTTCAGGATTTTTGAGCAAATTGGTAAGGGTTGCTATATTCTGATCATTTCGAGCATTGAATAAATCATTTCACGCTATCAGTGGCACTTTAAGATTCATAATAGATTCATTGTTATTGACACAATGTAGGTAGCATGTACATTGTTGTAAATGATGAAACCTTGATATCTTGCTTTAAACTGGTCTGTTTCTAGTTTATCTAATGACTGATGATACTGAAATAGTTGTGAACTATCCTGTTCTTGCCTCCATTGTAAGCAGAATGGAAAGCACGTGTTTTCTGAATTGTTGCATGCTTTAGTGACGATTTGTGCTTCGGACACAAGTATCGTCTAACATTTTGTTTCCCTTTTCCTCTTCAATTTTGTGCCTATGCTTTCTTGCCTTAGTTGCAAAGAATAAGAGAAAGAAAGATGAGAAATGGAAAAATCCCATGTTTATGTATTAGATTTTTTTGTCAACTGTTTGATAGGGTCCTTTTATCACTATATGATTTGCAAATATCTTTCAGTGACATATGATATGAGAATATCCTGTTCACTCGTAGTTGTCTCCCCTCTTTGTTTAACGTGGTAACGATTGCAGATTTGAGAGTCTTAACGTGTGACTCTTTACTTTAGTCCCATAGGGAGTGCAGATACTTCCAGGATATCAAACTTGTAAATGTGGGCTTTTTTATGCATAGATGTTACATGTTTATGCTTTAAATATGCTGATTCTACTTCCAATTGCATATATGATAAAATACGGAATATTGCTGTATGATCCTAGGTCAATATTTTCTACCACCTGACAAGCAAATCGTACATTTTTATATTGTCAGAACATTCGTATTACCGGCATTGTTCATAGTTGGTCCAATGGATGATGGTGCAAGGATTTTTTGCGGCTCTTGAATTCCTAAACAGTTGAAAAGACTAAATGATTTGATGTTAGTTATTCTTTGTTTTGTTATCTGTTGACCTCAATTGCTTGTAATTTCAGACTTTTTAAGATTTTATGAGATATCTGGTCTTCAAGCAAAATCTAATCTGCGGTATACCTATTTCCTGTGCTTTTTCTTAGAGTGTTTTTTCATCTTGATTTTTCAGAAGAGGGAAATCTTCCAAGATTTGGCTCCGCTTTTGTGGAATTCTTTTGGAACCATTGCTGCCCTTTTACAGGTATTTTCTCCGTGCTTTCTGGGCTTACTTCTGTCCCTCCTTTCTCTGTTCTTCAGAAGTAAGGAATTAGTACTTAATGATTTCTCAATTGTACTGATTTCTTCCTAACATTATATCTTTGGGATCAGATGTACACTGTAGTAGATTTGATTCAGTACTTTGTTCTCCTTTCCTCTTTTCAGGAAATTGTTGGAGTCTACCCTGTTCTTTCACCTCCAACATTAAATCCTGCTCAATCAAACAGGGTCTGCAATGCACTTGCACTTCTTCAGGTGAATAAAACCTTTTAGTATTTTTCTTGGTTGTTTGGTGTTTGTGTTTTCTTTATCAAGAAATATTGGGCAGCTTTTCATCTGCTTCTGTATTGGAGATGTTAATGTTCCTTTCCTGTTTAATCCCTTTTCTTTTATCGCAGTGTGTTGCTTCTCATGCGGAAACAAGAATGCTGTTCCTTAAGGGTAGATCCTTTGTCAGCCAATGAATACAAGATGATTAGGTTTTTCTGAGTCTTGCATGTGTAAAAAGTTTCTGAATCTTATTAGCTTTAGCATGTATCTGCTCAGTTGTCAGCTTATTCCAAAAGTCGTGTCTCTACTATGCTGGTGCTATAGTAGTCCAGTTTGCATTAAATAGGACTAAACGTGTTATAAAACAGCTTCTACGAGTGATCTGTGCTTCCTCTCTGTTTGAACTTGAGCAATCATTTATTCCGCTCTTGCATATGTGTTCAATTTAATTGAGTGACTCTTTGAACTACAGCTCACATACCACTATATCTGTATCCTTTCTTGAACACAACAAGCAAGTCGAGACCCTTCGAGTACCTACGGCTGACTAGCTTGGGGGTTATCGGTGCACTTGTCAAGGTAGTGTTTTTTAATTTTATGATGCATCATTGATTTATCAGATATACTTGTTTATGTTGACAAGGCACGGTGAATGCATTTGCGTGCCAAGAACATGTCATTCAGGTTCTTGAGGGTATGTCTTCATTTAACAAACAGTGATCTGCAATACCAATTGCATACGATCTTAACAATGGTGTTATGGTTTTCCTTATCCTGTGGAAGTCCCTTATTCCTTTTTAGGGAATTTGCCAGATCAAGACATGATAGAATCGTTGATGTTGGGATGATTATCAATAATATATTTTCTCTGGTTTGGCAGGTTGATGATACTGAAGTTATCAGATTCCTTCTTTCAACTGAGATTATTCCTCTGTGCCTTCGGACAATGGAAATGGGCAGCGAGCTGTCAAGGACTGTAAGTGTGCTAGTCTCAAGCTTCCTGAACTACTGAAATCATGTGTGCTTTAGATCCATATATTCTTAAAACTTGTAGATGTCATAATCTCCATTACTACAATTATATCTATAATTTTGGAATCATTTGTTCAGGTTAATTTTTACCCAATTCATGAGAAATCCTACAAGCTGCATGAACACTTTATGTATCAAGATTCTATATCGAGACTTAAGATGTGGATAACTAGACTCACAAAATTATTTCATGCATTTTGACGCTTCTTATAATATGTCTGCCACACATCTCATGTGTCTGACACACATCTCATGTGTCTGACACAAACAGTGGTATTTGAGACTGCAATACTTATCGGATTGTTGAATGATAGTTCCATCTAATGTCAGGTGGCTACCTTTATTGTTCAAAAGATACTGTTGGACGATGTAGGACTCGAGTATATGTGCACCACAGCTGAGAGATTCTTCGCTCTTGGTCGGGTGCTTGCAAGTATGGTTGCCTCACTTGCAGAGCAACCCTCCCCGAGGTTATTGAAACATATAATCCGCTGTTATCTTCGGTTGACAGACAACCCGAGGTCAAATTTTCATTCCCTTTTCCCTAGTATTGGACAATTGTATTCTTTTGCTTATGCTATAGCTATTGATGTCATTCAGGGCATGTGAAGCACTGGGAAGTTGCCTCCCAGATCTTCTAAGGGATGCTTCCTTCAGCTCTTGCCTCTTTGTAAGCACTATATATCTCCCTTATTGAATCTAATACTATACTTACCAACACTACACGAACTGTAATGACAACAGTAAGTTGTGATTTAGACTATTCGTTGTGTCATACCTCGGAATACAGTGAAAGTCGATGGCTTCACAATCTGTGTGGCATCTTGACTCTGCAACCAAAACGAAAAACTTAACCCTGTGTTACTCACTAACTGATGCTTGTTTATCTATTACTTGTCTTCGCTTTTATCGGAAATTATTCATCTTGGCAGTAGGATCTAATTGTGCCTTTCCATTTATACATACAGGATGACCAAGTAGCAACATCTTGGCTGCAGCAACTTCTCCATAGCGTTGGTGTTGTCAGACATCCGCGGATGCAGACTGGAGGATTCGAGCACATGCTGGTGAATTGAACAAATGCCGAAGCTCATCGTTGGTAAAAATTAACCCATACGATATATCTTGTTTACTTGGATAGAGGCTATATAGGGAGCCAGATGGGCATGGTTATTTTTCTCAGCTAAGTCCTGAGATCAAAACTACAGATCAAGAATTATATTTTACCATTTTACTATGTCTTTCAATCACCATAGTTTATATCTTCTGCATTTAAATATTAAACCCTCCTATTGCAGAATCAAATACAGAATGCAACACTAGGCTGATCAATTTTTTCATGCATAACAAATAACATTGTTCTGGTTTCCCCAACTCAACTGGAAAGAAAATACAGTGAAACTATTACAGCTGCAAGACCTGGCTAAAGCATGCTGTCGGATCTTGCGGGGAGCCTCCGGAAGAAGTTGAGTGGTGCGGATGGGAGCTTGTACCTGAAGCGTGGGTGTCGCAGCACGTAAATCCCCACGAGAAGTGCCACGACCTGGAATGGGGTAACATATAGCACGATGGCTGCAACCAGACAGAACATCACGAACAGTGTAGTCGCTCTCGGGTCACGCCAGCTGAGCAATGACTGGAACCGCTCCCCCTGAGTAGCTAGATCTCCAATCACTGTCTGCACCCTCCCCGCAATGCTCCTGAGCCGATCATATCTCATCCTCACAATATCTGAGGGCCTAGACGTCGGGAATGTGTCAAACTCCTCATCAAGCTCGTCAGGGTGGACAGCATCTGCGTGGGAGAGCCGTGTATCCATGTGAGGCGGATGCCTCGGCCTCCAGCGAAAGTTCCAGATTCCGATCAAGAAGAGGTATAAGAAGACGGTTGGGAGGATGAGTTCAGGGTAAAGAACCAAGATAATGAAGAGTACATGAATGAGAAATGTGGTTATAGGATTTCTCCAGTTGCAGATCTGATCGAACCATTTCCCAACGGCGATGAAGCCGCTTAAAACTCCCATTATACGGAAGAAATTGGCTTTGCTCCTCCTCATGCTCCACATGTGTGAGTCGACATCGAGCATGTACTCTACAACCTCCTTGCGAAGCGGTGGCTCAGCCCGGTTCAGCCTCATTGAGACAATGTTCATCGCCTGGTGCCTCAGGCTGTCTAGTTGGAGAACCGATAAAGGGTGAATGTAATGCATTTTGGGCAAGAGTGGCTGAGAATACATGTGAAGCATGTTGATGAGAGATGAGCAAGTGAACCGCACGGCTAATTGAATTTCGCCCATTTTCTTCACACCCGAAGGATGAAAGACTAGCAACGGATAAGAATGAGTGTAGACCCTATCGGCTTCAAGGGTCGACAGTCGGATTCTCACTTTCCCGATTCTTAAATCTTTTCCTCCACCTCCTCCAATGTGTCCATTGTGAAACACTCCAATGGTTATCACAGTGCAAGGATCAAACACTTCCCATGTGTACTGTTCGTTCCATTTCGGTATGGAACTGTCCACAATGGTTCTTGTTCGAACCCACTTCTGTCCATACTTGGCCACACAATAGGCATCTGTCGTTCCTCTCCCGTCTTTTGCCTTCATCGGCATCAAGCCATGAGCGCTTATAATCCCAACTTCGAGTATTCCGATGTTTGGCCTCCATAGTTGCTTCGCTGTTGGCCTCAGATCGCTGCTGTAATGAGTCGATTCATCGAGAACATGGTAGCCACCCTCCAAAAAGATTCTCAGGTGAATCCTACTGGCAAATTTCGTCTCCTTTTTCTCTCCATCAACTATAATGTGTTTCTCGAGATTGAACCACCTCGAATTCAATGGCCTGTGGTCTAACCTCCTCTGAACATTCTGCAATGGGATCATACAATGCCCAAGCGTTTCATCTTTATTCGGCGCAACCCTATCTTCCAATGAGAGTATCAGTGGCTCCTCGAAAGGCTCAGCCACCACAAACATCAGATCTTCATTCCACATCGGGTTTAGGGTTTTGGTCTGAGATATTCGGGTCCTCAAACCCTGGTTTCCGAGCATGGCTTTCACATATACCTCAGGGTATCTGGTTTTATCATGAGGTACGAGGTCCTGAGCCTCGATGACGTTGACTCTCACATACCATAACTTTGGCGAAAGATAAACCTTCGACCTTATGTTCGCCACACCATCAGGTCCCACTGTGGCTGCATCAGAGTGCCAAGCGTCAGGGAAAGCTTCATCAGCTTGTGTCCCCATCCAGACAGCAAGCATGAGCTCTCCCTTAACCTTATTGCCATGGCGATCCTCCAACCGATACCACTGAGGAGCCAAAGGGCTATCTGGCGGAACCCGTTTAGGAATATCATTAAGATCAAACAATGCTCTACCGATCAGATCATCAAGCACCACATCTTTGTCTTTCACGATGACCTCCAAGATTGAAGCTTGGATCCTGTCCTTGGAGAAGGCGAACACTTGGTTCCACTCGGGATTCGCTTTCTTCTCGAAATGCTTTGTTACACCCTTGTAGTTTCCTAGCTTCACTTCCACGTAAGGGTCACAACTTCCCGTCATATCTTTTCCCGGCAGATCTTTGGCCTTGACAACCCGAACATAGAGGTAATGCATCTGCTCAACGAGATCATATGTGGACGAGAGTTTATCTCCCGCCATAGCACCCGCCCCAATCTTTGGCGCAGTCTCTTTCAGTGCAAAGTCTATGTTCTGTGGTGGCTTCTGCATCTTTTCGGAATCTGAAAACAATGCTGCAACTCAAACAACCACAGATTTCAGGCAACACTATCTAACACCCAAAATCTATGTTTAATTAGGAGGAGAGATCCAAGAACCTTATAAGCAAGGACCAAGAACAGTGAGGTCAAGCTCTAAGCAGTTTCAGGTTCAATTCTTGCTTCAGTCAAATATGGAACCTGCAAAAACAACAAAGCAAAAAGACATCATTGAGATTGAGCCCAACTCATAAAAGAACTCATAATGATTAGAAAGTCAATTTGGAATTTGAGATCTGTAACTGTAAACAATGAGAAAAGAATCATGAAGCATCATTAAATGTTCTTTGCTATTAGACAATGGAGGTTTTGAAGTTTTCTCAGCTAACAAACATCTAATAAGAAGTACGGACAAAGAAGAGAAGCAAACCAAGCATTGCATGAAAGAAAAAAAAAACATTATTTTCATCATCAACAGATTCAGAAGAACCTCACGGAGCTCTCTTCGAATGGGTTTCAAACAAAATACAGAGAGAGAGAGAGAGAGAGAGAGAGAGACCCATTAATTTAAACAAGAAGATGCATCTGTAGCATTACAAAAGATTAAATCTTTGAGAAACAGCTAAATCTGACAAGAAATGTACTGTCTCAAAGTCTTTAGTCTTGATGTCATTTTTACTTGAGAAAATTAACAAAAACAACTCATTTTTTCAAGACTCTACAACTACCCATATCTAACCCATATATATATATATATATATACATTGGAAATCCAGAAGAAAAATGTACCTCAAGGAAATAGGTCTCTTGAGGGAGGGAGAAGAAATGGATAAAAGAAATCACAGTGAGAGCTCCTGAAGAAGAAGAAGGAGAAGAAGAAGAAGTGAGAGCTCCTGAAGAAGAAGAAGAAGAAGAAGAGTGTACAGCAAAAATATGGGTACATGTGGGTGTTGAGATCTGCTGCTTTTAGTGGACCTGCTCTTTGGACCAGTTCTTTTTTAAAAATAATAATATTTGTTATATTTTAGATACTTTATTACCAATATTAGTGAATATAATAATTAGTACAATAAATGCAAGAGACTAATGTTGTCGAACTTGCATGTTTTTCTGTCTTTAGTTGTTTCAACAGATTTTGATACAAATATGGGTTGAGATTAAAGAAACTACTAATATATTGCCACTCCATAATTATATGATAATTTATAGAAATAGATTTGTATAAATGTTATCAGTTTTTTTAACAGATCCAATTGTAAATTTTAATAATTTAAATCTGGAAAAAAAACTAATTCCCTTTCAAATTGAAATTTGTTATAACAAAATATTTGATCACGGGATCGAACCTCCATCACGCAGTGACCTGTTCAATTTATAGATTTCAGATTTTTATAGTTATAAAAAAATCATATATTATTATAAGAAAACTAAACAGTTTGAACCAAATTGGATAAGAAACAAATTCGACCCTTTTAATATTTAAGCTGCCAACTATATAGGTAGAAATTTTAAAAGTGGGGTAGAGTACCTCTAGTGATTATTTACTTGGAATCGTACTATCATATAAGTATCAGAAATAAACCTTGCTCTGCATTATGCATTTAGCTATATATATATTATTTATATATTATTTATTTTGACATAAATATTATTTAATATATTTTCTAGATTTATAATATATTTGATTCGGAGGACAAGGCACACGTACGATGACCGTGGTCGGTAATCACATGCGCCATGCGAGGGCAACCTTTTTGCTCTTCTTTTTTCTTTTCTTTGTATCTTTAAACTAATATTTTATCACAAATATTTAATTTGTTTTCTTCCAGCAAAAGTCGCAAATATTGATTTACAACTTATTACATTATGGAAGACATCAAATATATTTTATTTAATTTTTCGTATTTCAATTTTAAATTAAAATCGATTATTCCACTTACAAATATAAATATATATAAGATGAATTAATTTAAATGTCCAGTGAATAACATAAAATATATATTCCATTATTGTTTCGGATTATCATATTGGAGGTAGGATGATATTTGCATTAACCAAAACTCAAATCAAATAAAATGCAATGATCTTAAAAGTTATAATCTTTTTTAATTGAATATATAAAACAGTAAATGATATAAAATCCATATGTTTAATGATTGCAAACGCATTGATGGAATAAACAAAAGGTGGTTAGTTTGGTAAAGCTATAAAACCTATGAAAAAAATCCATCCACATCAAGATTATTATTATTATTATTATTGTTATTATTATTATTATTATTTTATTATTATTATTATTATTATTATTATTATTATTATTATTTATATAAACTTTCTTTTCTGTTCCTTGTAGCAGTTAAATTTTCTGAATATTTCTCGTGTAGTGTGATATTTATGTTTTCGCGAAAAAACCTCTTTGACTAAGTCAATCGTACCCAATTTTGGTTTTTAAAAAACTCTATCCTATCCTAATTTGTGGATAATAAAATGTAATATTTAGGCTAAATGGGCGGAATATCATATATATTTTTGTAGGGTTAAAACGTTCAAAAAATATCCTTCCCTAAAATAATTATTTAATCGGAAAAAAAAATTGGAGAAAAGACAAATTTACTCTTAATTTTCCAACGTGAAAAAACTCGCATTCTGGGAGAGTAAAAGCCAAACCCGCATTCTGGGAGAGTAAAAGACAAGAAAGAACAAGTGATTTCGAACTTGAGAGGGATCAATTCGAAGTTGGTAAGAAGAAGAGAGCACGAGTCAATCTTCAATGGCGTCAATAAGTGTAAGTAGATCGATTTCTAGGGTTTTGCAGGATGTCGAGTCCCAAAATGGTTTATTGATTTGAAATGGGAGTGATCTTTAATGGCGTCAATAAGTGTAAGTAGATCGATTTCTAGGGTTTTGGAGGATGTCGAGTCCCAAAATGGTTTATTGATTTGAAATGGGTGTGAGTTGTCAAGAGTCGGTTGAGTCTCAGTGAGTCGGTTGAGTCGCAAGAGTCGGTTGTCTCAGTGAGTCGGTTTGGGTCGCGATAGTCGGTTGAGCGTCGATTTCTAGGGTTTTGCAGGCTGTCGAGTCCTATAATGGTTTATTGATTTGAAATGGGTGTGAGTGTCAGTGAGTCTGTTGAGTCTGACTGAGTCGATTTGGGTCGCAATGGTCGCTTCAGCGTCGCAGGGAGTCTAAGGGTCCTTTGAGTCGGTTGTCTCAGTGAGTCGGTTTGGGTCGCAATCGTCGCTTGAGCGTCGCAGGGGGTCTAAGGGTCGTTTGAGTCGGTTGTCTTAATGAGTCGGTTTGGGTCGCATGGGTCAGTTGAGTCGCATGGGTCGGTTGAGTCGGATGGGTCGGTTGAGTCGCACGGGACGGTTGAGTCGCATGGGTCGCTTGAGTCGCATGAGTCGCTTGAGTCGGTAGAAGTATAATGTATTCTTTAATTAATTGGTCATTTTGCAGGTGGCCACAAAGCCGAAGTTTGTGTATGAATTCAAACACATGGACAGAATGCCAAAGATCACCACCAAGTGTTATCCTCACGAGACAATAACGAAGCTGAGAGGAATCTTAGATGAATACGACTTGCATTATTTCGAGAAGGAATCGCAATTTAAGCATTTATTCCATTTCCAATGTGAATTCCATTTCCAATGTGACTCCACATTGACTAAGGTTCAAATGTCTATCCTCCTAAATCACTCAGTGATTGTACGGGACAAGAAGGAGTTGTGGTTCGTCTTAAACGGTGTTCCCATCCGGTACTCTATAGTGGAGCACACACTAATATACGGATTGAACTGCGGACCATATACCAAAGGATGGGAGTCCAAAAGGGGCGATACATTCAGGCGGAAGAATTTCGGCCGTGGAAAGGTGACCCCCGCACAAATCATTGGAAAACTTGTTAATACGGTTTAGTTTTTTATCTGGACGACTATGAGGTATGCCACGATCCCGATGTTCAGATATGGATGGAACATATTCGTAGAAATCCGAAGGGACTTTGTTGGGAGGACATCCGTGAGAAAGAACTGCTGAGGTGAAAAACAGTTCTTGGTGATCAAAAGAAGGAGAAAGGGAAGGGGAAAGGGAATGGGAAGGGGACTAAGAGGAAAAAGAGCGTGGGGGAAAATGATGGAGCTTGAAGATGATGAAGCTGATGCTGAAGCTGATGCTGAAGCTGATGAAGAAAGAGATGGTGATGCTGAAGTTGAAAGAGAAGGCGAGGATGAAGATGAAGCTGAAGGAAACAGTCGGTCCTATCGAAGAGGCCCCCCCTAAGGAGGTTCCTTCCGAGGAACCTACAGTCAGTCTTGTCGAAAAGGCCCCCCTAAAGAGGTTCCTTCCGAGGAACCTACAGTCGGTCCTGTCGAAGAGGCCCCCCCTAAAGAGGTTCCTTCCGAGGAACCTATAGTTGGTCCTGTCGAAGAGGCCCCCTCTAAGGATAAGGAGGTTCCACCAAGTAAGTACGGTCTTTTGAGTCACGATGGTCGCATTGGTCGCATTGGTCTTATGGGTAGAATGGGTCACAAAAGGTTGTCTGGGTCGAATGGGTCACAAAAGGTCGAATGGATTGTATGGGTCGAATGGGTATACAAGGTCGTATGGGTCGAATGGGTCACAAAAGGTCAAATGGGTCGTATGGGTTTGCATAGGTCGCATGGGTCGCAGGGTCGCATTGGTCGCCATATGTTAAATGAAGTAAATTTTATGCAGGTGCTGGACCTTTATCGAAGGATTCTCCGCCGGTTCGTAAACGAGTTTTAAGACCACGGAAGGCATATGTTGATCCTCCGCCG
>CM071860.1:24250418-24276222 GCA_036759665.1 Gynandropsis gynandra
TCATGGCACACCCACATTCTTCTCTTAACCCGCTTGTATGTTCACTATCAGAATCATCCGAATCCAAAATATCTATTGTCTCCGGATTACTCTCATCAACTCTACTTTTATCTAGATCTACAATAACACAGTCATCATAATCTACAACACCTCGATCCTCACCTTCTTTAGCAATGCTTCCAAAAGCCGGAATTAGAGGCTCAATTTCCCTCTCAAAAGCAGGAATTAGAGGCTCAATTTCCCTTTCAAAAGCAGGAATTAGAGGCTCAATTTCCCTTTCAAAAGCAGGAATTAGAGGCTCAATTTCCCTTTCAAAAGCAGGAATTAGAGGCTCAATTTCCCTTTCAAAAGCAGGAATTAGAGGCTCAATTTCCCTTTCAAAAGCAGGAATTAGAGGCTCAATTTCCCTTTCAAAAGCAGGAATTAGAGGCTCAATTTCCCTCTCAAAAGCAGGAATTAGAGGCTCAATTTCCCTCTCAATTTCGATTTCACACTTCACACATGTCTATTTTATCTCCACATACAATAGTGGTCGAATTCCTCTTATGCGATCGAACAGATAACAAATAAGATGTTTGTCATTCATTATATATGTCGGCTTCCTATTTTCACAAATATTGGACAAATAGCTTAACTTCAACTTCGTTGTATTCCCACCATCATCTCTGCGCATAACTCATCAATCAGTTGCTGGTATGTCAGACTAACCGGAGGACATAAGAAAAATACTCTCTGGTTTTCCTGAACTCTACCAAGCCATTCAGATTCTCCATTTGGGTTTTTTTTCCCATTTACCATCATACGAAAAATAAATCAGTGTGATTTTCTCATCCACCGTATCCATTACACCTGTAACAAAAACATAAAAATAGGGGTAAATTCTGTGACCCACAGTGACCGTGCGACCCTTAGACCCCTGCGACTCTTGGACCCCTACGACCCTTTCAACCCTTTGCGACCCTTGTACCCCTGCGACCCTTTCAACCCTTTGCGACCCTTTCAACCCTTTACGACCCCTTTCCCATGCGACCCCTTTACCTCTGCGACCCTTGGACCCCTGCGGCCCTTGCGACCCTTGGACCCCTGCGGCCCTTGCGACCCTTGGACCCCTACGACCCTTGCGACCCTTACGACCCTTGCACATCCGACCCTTGGACCCCTGCGACCCTTTGACCCTTTGCGACCCCTTTACCCTTGGACCCCTGCGACGACCTTTGATCACTTTGACCCCTCGATGAGACTCTGTGACCCACTGCGACCATACGACTCTGTGACCCACTCTGTCACCTTTGACATTGCAATAAATATGACTCGTTTAGACTCGTTTTCAATAATTGCAATAAACACAAGAGAAACACGAAAAACTCACTATACATACCTGGTTTTTTTGCGGAACGTGCTTAATTGCAAGCTTCTTTGTTGACAACAAAGGATTTCAACCTATTGGCAGCGAATCTGATACCGATTTCAAGCTACTGTCGCCGAATCTGTTGTGGTGTGGGGGAACAGTAATTTTCGCGCCACAGGAGAGAGAGAATTAGAGGTGCTCTAGAGGAGAGAGAAAAATTGTCGTCAAGGGTAATATGGGATTATCAATATTTTAAAGGTAGATTTGAAGTTGAAAATTTTTTTTTCAGCCAAGGGTATTTTTGAAGCACTTTACCCCTACAGGGGTATTTTTAAAGTTCCCCGGCTAAATGACTGTAACAAATGTAATATCTATCCCTAATTTTCAAATGAATTTTTATCTAACTTTAAATTTAAAAATATATTTTTTATTTGTTTCTAGTTTTTAATTTTCCATAGATACAGATGACATATTTCGGATTTAATCCGTCACTAATTTAATATTTTTAAACGAAAAATAAAATTTAAATTGAAAATAATAATTATTATTATTATTATTATTATTATTATTATTATTATTTTGGGAATATAGAATAAAAAATATTCAACTATTTTATTTTAGCCTATAAAACATGAATTATTATTTTCAATCTAAAAAAGTCAAATTTATTTTTTTGCCTTAACTTTAAGAATATAGTGTAAAATTACCAAACTTTTTAATTTTTTCCTATAAAACACAAATTATTACTTTTAACCTAAAATTTTTGAATTTTTAAGGTTTGTCTAGAAAAACATAAACTTATCAAATTAATCATATACATACACAAACACAAACACTAAATCATATTTTAACTCTTTGAATTTTTAAGCGTTGTCTAAAAAACACAAACATATCAAATTAATCATATCCATACACAAACATTAACTCTTGGTAACCCCAATTTTAACCCGATTTCAAAATCTGAATCCGAATTAAAAAAATCCAAATTTGAATAACTTTCAACTTGAAATCTGAATTCAACCCAATTTCAAACCGTTTGCAACCGAAAATCCAAATTTCATCCAATTTGAACAAGAATTTTAATCCAATTTCAACTCAAAATCCAATTTCAACATAGTTTCAACCGAATATCCGAATTCCATCCAATTTTAGTAAGCATTTCAACAAAAAATCCAAATTCGAATAATTTCAACTTGAAATTTGAATAAACCTAATTTCAACCCGATTTCAACCGAAAATCCGATTGAATTTGGATGCCCTATTGACTATCTATGGGCACCTTATGATCTACACTATTCACAGAGCCGAAAATCCGATTGAATTTGGATTTTCGGGTTGAAATGTTATTGAAATACTTACTAAAATTTGGTGGAATTTGAATTTTCGGTTGAAATTGGGTTGAATTCGGATTTCGGATTGACATTGGGTTGAAATTCTTGTTGAAATTAGGTGAAATTCTGATTTTCGGTTGAAATCAGGTTAAAATTGGTTTGAATTCGAATTTTCGGTTGAAATTTGTTTGAATTTGGATTTCTTACAAAAATTGAAATTGAACTGAAATTCTTTCTAAATTTGGATGGAATTCGAATTTTCAATGAAAATTATGTTGAAATTTCGGTTGTCTTTTGGTTGAATTTTGATTTCGGCTTGAAATTCTTATTGAAATCGGGTAAAATTCGGATTTTACTTTGAAAATCGGTTGAAACTCTATTGAAAAATAATTCTACATAATAACACTAAAGGAAGTTTTCAAGAGTTAGTGTTGGTGTATGGATATGATTAATTTGATAAGTTTGTGTTTTTTAGACAAAACTTAAAAATTCAAAATTTCTAGATTAAAAGTAATAATTTGTGTTTTATAGATAAAAATTAAAAAGTTTGGTATTCTTTACACTATATTTTTAAAGTTAGTGTTTTTAAAACAAAAAAATAAATTAATTTTTTGTTGAAAATAATAATTCATATTTTATAAACTAAAATAAAATAATTGGATATTTTTATACTATATTCTCTATTATTTTTAAAAGACATACAATATATTACAAATATATATGATCATATGTCAACTGAAAATCAATTTAGTCACTTCATCGTTGTTTTTTTAATATCCAAAAGTTATCTCTATTAACTGGGATAATATATATATATTTATATTTTTTTTGTAATTTAAATTTATTCTTCCATATTTTTTTATATGGGTATTATTATAATAATTTAGACTATATTTTTATAATTTAAAACTAAAACTGTAGGAACACGAATATACTTATGCAGTTTTCGTTTGATACTTTTCAATGTTGTCTTTTTACATATACACATGCATATTATACATATATATACATGTGTATATAGCATACGTGGCGTTATAAGGTTAGCCTATTAAGTTAGAACGTGTCTGAGATCTTTGATTCTTATTCATTGTGGGATTTTTCTCACTTATGAAGGGGTTTAACAATTGTTGGTATAATATACAAATTATACAGGTCAGGTATTTAACTCCAAGCTAAATTATAAAGAGCTTTTTTTTTTGTAAAATTCAATATTTACAGTTATTTTTGAAGTGTAAGAAAAATAAAAACTCTTATAAGAATTTCATATATATTGTTTTTTACCTTTCTAAAATTGTTTTGAGTATTAAAAATAAATTTAAGAACGTTTTTAAGTTAAAATTTTTATAAAAAAAGTCCTCGTATATATTGTTTTTACCTTTTTAATATTGTTTGAGATTTAAATTTAAGAACATTTTAAGTTAAAATAAGATAGTTATTATTCTATGTAGGAGTAAATATATCAAAATAATTCAAGATAAGTTATCTCAAACGGTAAAAAAATATACAAAGAATACTTATCATGAAAATAATTCGAATTTTATTTGATCGAGTTCTAATCAAAAGAAGATAATGAAATGTAAAATCTATAATTTTCTTGGAAATATGAAAACATTAAAAGTGGAAACTACAAATTTTATATATACATATTACATAGATTTCAGTAAAAAAGTTACGAAAACACAAATTTGTGTTGGAAGATTTTTATTTCTATTGGAAATTAATGTTTCCAACGCTAAATCAATACCAAATTTGCATTTGCTAGCATATCGTTGGTAACCAAAAGCGTCGTTTCGATGTTAGATTGAGTAAAGCTATTGTGACGCAAATCCACGTTAACAACGCTAATGCAATTCCTATGCTAATATGTCATGAATTGTAAAGCAATGGGAGTTGAAGTTATCATCAAAATTTTTTTCGACGAAGTTAACTAAAGTTTACATCACAAATTGTAACGCTATTACAACACCTATTTGCGTTACAATGCTAACTCCATCTGAATGGAAGTTTGCTCTAAAATTAGCTACGTCGTTAACACGCAAAGAGCATTAAAAATACCAACACAAATTGTGTCGGAAATTTTAATTTTTTAAATAAACTTTAAATACATACAAAATAATATAAAAATTTAAAAAATACTTAACTTAATTCTCATTTAATAGGTCTTCTAATCGCGCAATTTGGATTTACGAAGATGAAAAAGTCTGTGATCCAGAAGCGGGAGCAAAAATGTGATATTGATTGATGGATGAGCTTTATAACTAATTCGAGATCGACTATTATCGCCTTGCATCTCACGAGCTTGGTTTGGCGCGATGATCTGAGTTTGTTATGCCTCCACTAACATCATGAGATCATCCATCGTTATACAAGGCCCATAGCCTCTCGCATACCTATGGGCATCCTGTCGCCCGGAATCCTGATTATCTAGAATTTCAACGTGTTTAAAGCGACTATACACCAATTGATTTTGCTGGACGATTTATAATAAAATATATTGTTATTAAATAATAAATATTTTCAAATAGTCAAATTTGGTTCTATACTTCCATAAATGTGAACCTCATCGAGCATGAATTCAATGATCTATAGACTCGACCCTCGTCTTGATCGATGATCCCTCTTGGGATTGCGTTAAATCTTCATGTTGTTTGAAATAAATTAATTAAAATTTTCATATATAAATCAAAACTATTTAATTATAAAGTGAATTTTGTGTATCTTTTTTTACCTCAATCGCTACTTCTTTCATTTGTCCGTGGACTACCATTTTGTCTTATTTCTTGTGGATCTTCTGCAAAAACTCCAATAAACTCGAAGGTCGCATGTATTCTTGTTAGTAAAAAGAAAATGGTAAAACAAAATATTATAATGAAAAAACTAAATAAAATATTCAATATTTTAAAATAACTTACCAAGTGGTAAAAGAATTTTGCGCGCGAGTTCTCCTTCTGGCTTGTGATCAATGATTTTAGCCGTTTTGCCACTAGATCTTTATGTTGGTTATTTACCATATTATTGTGTTAGAGTTTCCAATATAATTCTTGTTGATAAATAACATATTAAAAAAATAATAATAAATTTCAATTATAATGCTAAGTAGTACTTACACGAAAAAAATACACCAATAGTTTTTGGTGGATCGTGGGGTCAACATCTGGTCATGTACATACTGAAAAAGTTAGTCTTCATACAATACATAATGTTGTTGTCAAATAATTTTTATCTATATTCATAAAATTTACACACATTATTATAATCTCTAAATCCTTCGCATCTGACAGTTCATCTGCCGCACAAAGCCGCATTAGGAGTTTCAGTTCAATTGTGTTGGATATATCCATTCGAGAGATTTATTCTTCATCTGAAGAAAAAAAAAACCAAACGAAAAAGCTCGTCCAGAGGGTTCAATTGTGGAACAAAATGTGAGATATTGTTCTTCACTTCTTACTATTTCGAGCCACATGTTCAAACACGAAATAGAAATTCAGAAGATGTTTTGATGATGGTGTGGAATTTTCATATCCAGTATCAGATGTTCCAGATATATTTCGCAGAATTGGTCGAACTGCTAGTAAGGTGAAAGATCTATGGCTATCACAATGAGATCTACACATTGCGTATACGTATGTTTTACTCAACTGTGAATATCTACGGCCTTTTGAAAGGTAACATACTATAAATATGGAGTCAATGTATACGTATTTTATTTGTCTAACATTTTACATGATATTTGATGATATATTGAAGAATATATATGTGAACATTGATGAATCTTAACTCCAGGAACTTAAAAAAAGAGATTTCTCCTCATGGATCAAACAATATGTAAGTAAATGATATTATCAATATAAATAAATTACCTTTATTAACAAACCACCGAGATTATTGCTATTGATGAAGTTATCATTAAAGCACTGGAGGATGGTGAAATCGAAAAAATTGAAACAAATAAAGATGATCTATATGAAGGGATAGAAGAAAATGAAGAAGAAGAAGAATTTGAATCAAATTCAGAAACACAAGAATCGATGAAAGAATTATGTGACTCTGAAGTTGATTCATGTTAGTTGTTATGGATGTTCAAAAAAATAAAAGCATTTTATATATTTCTTATTGAATTGTTAAATCAGTTTATTCATGTTAACTCGGTCCGTCCTCATCCCTCAGTCCGTCCCTTTCCATCCCACTTTATCCCTTGGTCCGTCCCTCGATTCATCCCTTAGTTTGTCCCTTGGTTTGTCCCCGGTCCATCCCGTTCTATGCCACTCCATCCCTCGGTCTGTCCCTCTTCGTCCCTCGATCAGTCCCTTTCTATCCCACTACGTGCCTTGGTCCATTGCGGACAACTATCTTCGTCTTCCATCTCCGTCTCTTGGTCCGTCTGTCTGGATTGCAGACGGATTACATATAGATTACGAACGAATTGCAGAGGAAATCGTTTGGACTGCGTATTTTAGAACGGATTAGAGATGACTCACCGTTTACGGACGAACACATCAGAGCCGTCCGTAATTTTCGATGATATATTTAATTATAGGCATCCGTATTTTCAGACGGATATCTCGGGGTCGTCCGTAATTACATATGGCTATCTTAAGTCGGCCATAAATTACGGACGTCTGTCCTGAAACCGTCCCTATTTACGAATAGTTTATGCACAACACATTTTTCCGTATGTGAATGGGACGATTTACGGACGAATTTTCTTGTCTGTCCATAAATTTCTATAAATTCGTCTGCGTCTCATTCCCTTTCGCCTAATGTTGCCTAACTCTTTTTTGTCGCCCGCCGAATCGCAGTCGTCCGCCCTTCCTTTGGTGCATCTCAGGTCGTCTGTGCATCCTAGGTCATTCGTCCGTTCATTTGTTCGTCCGTCTTTCCCCTTGGTATGTCTATCCCTCGGTCTGTCTATCCAGTCGTCTGTTCGTCCGTCCGTCACCGTCTGATCATCAGTCTATCACCGTTCGACTATCCGTTCATTCATCACTGTCTCCATCTTTCGTTCGTCAGTTTGGTAGGTAATTTGAGCATTATTTTGAGATATCAAATATATTTTCTAAGATTTCATATATATTTAGTTAGATTTAGATTAAGTTTAGTTAGATTTAGAATAATTTTAGTTAGATTTGAAATGCGTAGTTTAAGTGTTTGTTGAAATGTCTACAAGAAATATTGTATGGATTAAGTGAAAATTTGATTATTTAAAATTTTATTGATTAAATGTATTTGAAAATTTGATTAAGTTAGGTTAATAGCACATATATTAAATTATATGTGCTTGTTAAATCATATTAGAATCATTTTTAGTATAATTTTTTTAAAGAAGTAGTGAATTAAAACTTGAAATTAACAACGATTATCATATTTTAATTTAAAATTTTAGTATGTCTCGTCGCGTTGGAAGAGGCGGTAACACGAGAAACCGTTCTACTTCGGAAAAAAGTGCTAATGGTTCATTTCCTCCACAACACACACGATAATCTGATACAATATTTTTCAGATTGTATGAATCCGATTTTTTTTCGGAACACTGGATCGACACAATATATACTGTATTCTTATTATCAATAGATACCACCACCGGTTGAGCCAATGATGCATCACGAGCCTCAAATGCATCACGAACCAATGGTGGAAGAAATTCTATCAATAGATGAGGAAAGGCATAAACGTCCTCGTTTAGACCCGAGTCGTAAAAACGACACACAATGGTACGTATCACTAAATTCAAATGCAAATTTGTAAGTAATTAGTTAATTAACTGTTAATTTATCTTAATTTTGATTTATAATTTGGTTACGATCAACTTTCTCGTCATATCTTAATTTTGATTGATAAGTTTGGTTACAATTAATATAAGTTTGGTTTTAATTTATCTTAAAATAATCATTTCATTATTTCAGCAAAAATTTATTGGAATCCCGAGATTATCGGACTAGTAAAGTTTGAATTTGAATGGGTTACGGGAGTTCGTCTCAAAGCTCTCGTAAATGATTAAAAAAAGATCGAGAGAAAAACGGAAACCAGTTTGGATGGCAGACAATGTCAGGGAACAAATGTGTACTTATCGGGATGATCTCAATTTTAAGCAAAGAAGCGAGTGAGCAAGTCAATCTCACCGTTCTGATAGAGAAAGATACGGGATGAATGCACATACCACTAGTTCTAGTTCGTTCGCGGAAGTTTACAAAGATTTGGTAAGATTTTTTAATTTTGTTTAGGATTTTATACAATTGACATTTGAATAATATTAAAATATATATTTGAAATTTGTTTTAGACGAAAGAGAAGGGATCCAAACCGTCATACGTAGAATTGCTCGAATTTATGCACACTAAAAAATCTGACGGTTCGTGTGTAGATGCTAGAACGAAACGTGTTCATGACGATATTCAGAATGTGGCATCGAAACAAGTGTCCAAATTCCGTCCAGAAAAGACGAAAGGCAACCTTCTCTAAGTGAGGATGAATACAACGAGTTGTATCTCGAGGTAAATTTTTTACAATTTAATATAATTTTATTACTTATAATTGTAATTAAATTTCAATATTTCTTCTACAGCAAGTTATACCGTATAAAGATCGCATTTTATGGTCTTAAAGAAATGACATCACAACATGTAAGTTCCTTTAAAGGTAAGACAAAACGACAGAGCACGAGATTCGAAATATCGTATTTCAATTGCAACAAAAATACGAAAGACGATATCAATGATAAAAAGACAACATCAACGGTTGATGAGCATGCTGAAGGAAAAATGTCTTCTATCAATTGGGATGTGTGCAAAAACGATGATTCTGATGACAATAATTTGGAAATACCACTGACAAATTTGTAATATAAGTTAATTATGTATAAACATTAATTAACATTATCTTTTAAATTTACAAGTTGTAATTAATAGTTTTTATTTTTTTATGTTTTAAAATTTTTCGGACAGACAAAACTGTCTGGACGATGTCCTAAAACGTTGCGGACGAAAATTTTGCGAACGAAAGCGACCCGTTGGTAAAGTTTAAGGACGGCCGCATCCGTCGGTAAAATTGCGATGTCTTTCCGATGACAGCAACCTGAACCGCATTCGCAGAGGAAGTAGTACCCGAGACGTGTGAACCGCGACCTCGTCCTCCATAAGAGTTACCACGTCCACGGCCACTTCGACCTCCTCCTTGCCCATGTTCGGGCCACCATTCAGGGTAGCTATGAGCTGAAAACATGAGTCAACAAGATGACCCTTGCGTCCATAGTGAGAACACACAACAGAGGAGTCACGGTTCTCACTGCGTGGCAAGGGAGATGAGGCCTTCATCGTGAAACTCATAACCTCCCGAGCTGCTTGTTCAAGTAATGTCGTCTTGGAGTCTTCGTCTTGCGCATTACAATTGAAAACCCGAGCTAGAGATGGCAACGGATCTTGTGCAAGAAGGTGAGAGCGAACAATCTCATAGGTGGCATCGTCAAGGCCCATTAGAAATTGATGAACATTGAGATGCTCACGACGCTGTTCGAGTTTATGACGAATGTTGTACGGACAATTACCGCATTCACAACCAATGGTTGGATCATAACTAGCGACATCTTCCCATATTCGCTTGAGTTTTGCATAATAATCCGACACAAACATGCCCTTTTGACGACACCGAGACAATTTCAAAAGGACTCTCTGCTCCCGAGGTCCATTAGCAATAGAGTAATTCTCACGAATATCTTCCCAATGATCTTTTGCTATCTCAAAGTGACCTGTTTGAGATCGCACAGATGATTCAATGGTATTCCAGATCCAAGTGCATATCAAGAAATTATTCGTCAACCAATCCTCAAAATCGGGAGAGTCTTCGGGCGGTTTCAGTAAAGACCCGTCGACGAACCCAAATTTCTTACGTGAACGCAATGCCATGTGCATATCCTTGGCCCGATTTATCAAAGTTACTTTCACCTTTCAGCTGAGTTTGGATTAAAAGGATTCCCGGATTGTCCCCTAGAGTGAGATCGTAAGGAGAGATCGTTCTCCGAGAAACAACACCGTCAGTGTTCCCGGTTTTTTGTGCGATGGGATCAACCATTGTGTAAGAGAAAAATATGAATCTCGAAATCAGAAGCGTAGAAAATCTGTATTTTGCTCTGATACCATGACAGAAAGTAAGAACGAGAGAGACAAAGTAAAAGTGGTCGCTCTTGTTATTTCCTACGAAACCATATACAACGTTTATATACAAAGGAATGTAGCCCTAGATCGATGACTTGTTTTCCAAGTTAGGAAAGTGCATAATATACGTATTTCCTTTTCTATGTAATTGCCTATTAGTTTCATTTGTGTTGGAATTACGTCCAAAAACTTGTCAACGCAGCTTTACATTGGAAATTTTGTGTTTTTTGTAGTGCTTAACCTAGTATAAATGTAATACGATATTAAACTTGATTATAAATATATGGAATTAAGTTTATAATTTATCTATAATAACTTCTTAAGAATATGGATCACTATAATTAGGGGTGGGCGTTTCGAGTTTCGGGACGGATTCCTCGGGTTCGGGTTGGGTTCGGATTCCTCGGGTTCTAAAAAATTGAACCCATAAAAACTCATTTGGTTTTCGAGACGGGTCCCTCGGGTTTCGGGTTGGGTTCGGGTTGTTCGGGTTCTGAAATATTGAACCCAGAAAAACCCGAATTGTATTCGGGTTCGTTTGGGTTCATTCGGGTTCTTCGGGTTTTCGGGTTTTCAATGGGTAATTCTGGTTTTCAATGGTTAATTCGAGTTTAAAACGGGTATTTCGGGTTCCAAATTTAACATACAACAAATTAAAAAAAATACAATGCTAAAACTCCATAAACAACAGCTATAATGAGACCATCTTGCAATATTTGGTCGTAGTAGGGACATCCTTTTCTACTTCCCATCCTTCTTCTCTTTTTAACATTCCTATTGCAACCGGCGGACGGAGAATAGGGGCAACAACGACCGGCGGACGGAGAATAGGGGCGACGTCGACCGGCGGATGGGGGGATAGGGGCGACGGGCGTTTGAGAGAGCGAGAGAGCTTAGGGAGGGAACTTAGGGTCTGTGGCAGAGTGAATGAGAGAGAGGGAGGGAATTTAGGGTTTTTTTTTTGTTTTGGGTTCCTCGGATTCTCCCGAACCCAACCCGGACCGACCCGTTCGGGTTCGGGTTCCAGATTCAAAACCCATATGGGTTTTAGACAGAACCCGTTTATCTCGCGGGTTGGGTTCCTCGGGTTGGGTCGGTCCGGGTCGGTTCGGGTAACCCGAAACGCCCACCCCTAACTGTAATGATAGGTCAAACTGAATAACTAACTAAAGAAATTATCAGTTTTTCAGTTTCAACTGATCTGAACATCTCAAGTGGGTAATCAGTACTATTCGTTCAGTCCCAAAATTCAATATCTGGACGCTTTCGGTTTGATTGAATATAGATCCTAAAGAACCCAAAAACCAAAAAAATAGTGAATACAAAATTTAATTAAGAATATAACTTAAATCTTCTTTGCTTATGTTCCAATAGTCCTAAACCCAAAATTCTCTAACCCTACTCACCAAACAAACAAAAAAACGTTTGGATCCTATTCGGTTCAATCTTTAAAGAACTGAACAACTTGAATCGAATCGAATCGAAATCCAAACAATCCAAACCAAAACCTAAGTTACCCACCCTAAAAAAATGTAAAAAGAAAATATTTAGACCCAAGATAATACTTTATGTTAATTACGTTTGATTTGGTTGAACATTCATCTCTAGTAAGTGCGCAATCAAGTGGGTGCTTACTCATATAGAGCTTTCAATTTCCGTTACATTCGTTCAATTTTAAGTTCCATAACCCAATTAATATGAATCTATCATAATAAATACATACAAACCTAAAAACGACTCTGGAATGTATAATAACACATATGATGTTGTGACTAATATCGCATATTAGGAACCTAAATAATATCGCGGTGCAATGAGAGTATTCACCACTTAGTGAAATATGTAAAAACTATGGTGGTTGTTAGGTAGAGTTAAACACGATATCTAACAACACTATCATTGCAATAATTAATATGAAGTGTTGTTGTATATTATACAATATATGCATAATGAATATGTATATATGATATTTGAAATCTCTAAACTATTTTTTGAGATTAGATAGATATAAACTGAAACTAATGTATTATTTTATAATTATAGTTTACCACATTGCTATCAATTTGTATCATTCACACAAGATCACTACTACCACATCAAAATCGGTGTCATTGGGGATCTTCAATAGCAAAGCTATATAAGAAATAACAAAACAAAAGAATATATTAGTTTTTTATCTTGGAATTTTATAAATGAAGTATTTTAGAAGATGGAGTATTAGAAAGAAATACAAATAGTTTATTAAATACAATATTTTTCTTTTTTCTTGTATAATTTTGTACATTAGCCATTGCCCTACCAACTGTCACTGCTTTTATCACGAAGGACAAGAATGATGTCCATACGATTCCAAACCATATTTTGTTGGAGCTTGCCAATAAGGTTTTGTATAATTAAACTTTATGTTCAAAAGTCTATTAATATATTCTTCTTATTTAATTCATAATTTTTAACTCTATAAGGTTCAAATAAGAAAATTTTTAAAATTTATACATTTCTCTGAATAAAACCACGAATAATATGGATTACAGAATTTTGAGTAAATATTTTTCAAAATTTTCCATTTATATATATAATCATACATTACGGTTTTCAATTTTCGGATAATGTAAATATCTAATTTGTCTGATTGAATCTTTTAATTGTGTCATGCATAGAGATAAATATGAAAGCAAAAACTTTAAAAACCGAAAATTTTGGAAATATATTTAAAAAATATAATGATGAAGCAAAAGGACTTCTAATACACTACTATGATTTATATATAGATATATAAATATATAAATAAAATTGAAAGTCATATTTATATATAGATATGATACATAGAAAGAAACAAAACGCACGTGTAGGAGGTGAAGGGAGAACATGGATTTAGGCTTATGTTCCGCTGATGTACTTCTGGACAAATGTGCTGTTACTTTGGCTTTCGTGTTGTCTCTTTAGATTTTGTCCCCTTAAATTATTAGAACTTATGTAATGTTATTTAACCAATACAAGTTTATTCTTAATCAATTATTTAATCAAACTTCAATTATGTAGAAATACTATGCATTGCTAATAATTACTGTAACAAATTCGATCTATATACTATATATGTAATTACTGTAACAATCACGGATGATATTAGCTAAAAAATCTTGAAATTGTAAATTTTTAGATTAATTTCTATTGGATAGACAGATCATTTTTTTCAAAAGCAAAAAAAAAAAAAACACACACACACCCACACACACAATATTATAAACTCTTTTGGCTCATGAATGGTATTAGAATTTAAAAATAAAGTTTTTTCTTTTTAATTTTGTTTCGATCTAATTGATCTTTGTTTTCTCGTTTGATCTTCAACAAATCTATCTTTGTATCACATCTTTATTCTCGATTTCTCTACTCGACGGTTTCTTCGACCGGACGACACTGTTGTGCAGCGACGAAAAATATCCAGTAAGATTGGACTCCCGACAATAATCCATGTCTAATGCTTTCCCAATAATTGCTTCACAACGACAATTATGATGAATGGATTATAAACACCTGGTAGACTCTTACGTCAAAATTTGGATTTACGAAAGACAAAATTCCTTGAACTCCGACGAATTCTCTTGAGTTTTTGGATTGACAAACCAATAAATTTTTGGTTGTGTGGATTAAAATAACAATCGAATCAAAGTTTAGATCGATGTTTCTAACAAAGAAGAAGCTCATTATCTCTGGGATCATCTCCAGTGTCGTTTCACTGTCAAACACGATCCTAAATACAAAAGCTCTGATAAGAGTTGGCACACTGCATCCAACAAGAAATGACCATCGAGGCGTATTATGGAAAATTAAGCCGCATTTGGAGAGATATATGAATGCTTGTCCATTGAGAGTGTGTAGGTGCGGTAATTGTTCATGTGAACTGATGGCTTTGCTAGAACAACACCAAGACAAATACATGGTCCATGATTTCTTGCATGGGATTGGACGATTTTGTTTTCAGAGTTGTTCGATCAATATTCTCTCAGATGACCTATTATCTGATCTTGTAATCTTGTTTAATTTGATAAGAACCGATTACATGATCTTGATATTCTGTTTAATTTGATAAGAAAGGATGAGTGCTTTCATAATCTTAATGAGAATTTTCTTTCTAATAATGACTGAGTCTTGACAATGATGTTTCCTTCAAAGGGTCGTCTTTTCGTCTTTCTGTTGTGGAAAAAAAATTTAGTGCTCAAATTGTAGGGGTTCGAGTCATCTCGTGGATTCATATTTTCAGCTTTTGAGTTTTCCAGATTCGTTTCAAAAAAAGCAAGGGTATGGGTTCTCCATCTGATGGTGTTGATAAGGTTTTTGGTTGAGGGTCCTCGGCACATAGTGTGGTTGTCATGCAGACTGCACCTGCCATGCCTTTATTAAGTTTTTCTTCGGTATCATGAGTTGTTGCGCCGAATGCTTCCAAGAATGGTTCCACCAAAACTCAAGCTAGTAATGGTGGGAGATTCATTTTGTTTATTGGATGTCTCTGTCATATGATGGGTGATTCATTTTTTTTATTGGATGTCTTTGTCATGGATCCATGTGTGATTTATTTACCGTAAGGACGACACAATGTTGCTATAAAACATAGGACTATTAGACTCGTGAGAGAATTGATTTTGCGAGATGCATTTCTTTTAAAGGTTTAACCTTCAATTGATTTCGGTTTCTCAATTGTTGAAACAATGAGATTGTTTGTTTAATTTTTCTAATAAGATATGTGTCATTCATCATCGTATTTTCAAGATGTTCATGAAACGGGTGAACTCTGTGATACACATTATTATTTTCACAATGAAGCGACATCGAATGCAATTAAGACTAGTGTTACTTGCTCGAAAGAATAGTGACATCAACGACATAGTCATCCATTTTTTGAAGATTTTTTGTTTTGATTTTTTAATAGACATATTTTTTGTAGGTTCTGATTTTTTTCACACATATTCAATAATTTTTAGTTATGATTAATAAAAAAATAGGACTTATAAACTTTATGTTGTTGTCGTACGAACAATGTTAATACAGACAACAATATAAAGTTTATAAGTCTTGAACAACTTTTTTAGACAATGGGTTTATTCATCAAGCCTCATATCTTTGTACTTCTCAACAAAATGGATGCATTGAGCATAAACATTTACATATCTTGAATATTTCACGATTCTCTCTTAAGCCAAGTTACCAATCTATTTTTTTGGGAGAAAGTTTTGTTGACCATCTTTTGAACATATCATGTCATCCGTCATTGGTGGTCTAGGTAATTGTACGTCAATAATACCAGGAAAAACTATATCATTTTCCACCAAAAAATGTTTTAACAAAACAATAACACACAACGAGATGAAAGTGAGAGAGATGACGTTCTCACGCGAGTATATGAGTTCTCCTCTCGATATGAGATAGTATGTCTTAGATCAGAATCGATTTTTGATCAATTTCCTTACTTGATCAAAGTTTGGAATATAACCTTGAGAAACTTTTGATTCCTCTATAATACTACTAAGAAAATGAAAATTTTCACCCTACATCTAAATTCTTTCGTTATTTATGTTGCTAACCATTTTATATTACATGTGGCATTACATACTTTAGTCCATTACCCAGTGAATACACTTAATGAACTAACTAACTGAAACTAACCATAAGGCATGTTTTAGTTTGACCTCAAACAAAGTATAAGGATCATGTTCAAGTGAGCCACCTTCTTCTACAAATTCCACCTTGGTAATCAAATTTGAGTCCAATCTTTCTTGAAATCGATCTTGATTTGTTATGTCCTTCTACTGACGTTCGAGCATACCAAGCAAGCTTAAAGTATGCTTGAACTTCAAAAGTAGAAACTCCTTTGCTTCAGATGTATACATAATTATCCAATAGTCGTATCTTTTTAACCTGAACCAGTCCGTCTGAAATAATGTCTCTATTCGCTTTGTTTATTCATGATAGACATTATTTTTCGAAAATCGCACCAAACCTCCACTAATTTATTCTTCAAACTGTAGGAACAATCCTTTATACTGTAACAATATAATATGATAAACAACAAACTTAAAAACAGAAACAAATAAATATAAATATCGAACGTTCGATCGAGGCCTGCTAGCACTGTCCTAAGACAAAATTTATTTCCGCCTAGAGGATTCAACGATCACAGAATAGCTTTCTGTCGAATCTACTTTGTATTTTTGGTTTTTTTATCAGAAGAGAGCAGAATGGGTTGATGGTTTCTTCAATGGCAAGTTTCTATTTATAGAGCACTTAGGAGCCAAAATTCGGTTAACCTTGAACAGTCATGACTGTTCATAAGGTTGTGACTGTTGATGGAATGGTTGTGTCTCTTCGGTTCAAATTCAAAGATTGTGTCTCTTTGTTCAATAGTTGCATATGTTCAGTTCAACCCAAAGGTTGTGACTGTTCATAATCCGAAAATATTAAAAAATTAAACTCAAGTTTAAAGTAAATTCGGATCTAATCAAAGACCCCAAGAGCCCCAAGGCCCAAGACCCTATCTTTGACATTTAATATATGTTAAATGTCCACAAGCCTTTTTACATGCCCATTCCAAAATCTCTCACCAAGCCCATGTCATGATTCAAATGGCTAAGGTGGGAAAACATTAATATTGTGTATTAATTACTTTCCATTTTCCAATGTGGGACTATATCCCTTCACATTCCCTTCTCACTTTCTATCAATACCCCACATTTTCTTAGAAAATAAGATATTATTTCTAATAAAATAGGTTTGGTATAAATACGAAAAGGTGTCTTTTGGACTTGAACCTTTCGTGAACACTTGTCGGATATAGTTAGTAAGATAGTGAACTCAAGTTTTGAACTACTTACGTTTCACAGTAAAACAAGTCAACAAGTGTCACATATACCATCCCGACACATTTCAATTCTTACGGTTGTGTTCATTTTGGTCCTGAACATATCCTTCATTCATAAGACTTCTAGATAACTTAACCATTTCAGTTATCATAGATGCGACCCCACATCAATCTCGTATAGGTGATGCTAAATAGATATAGTTCGTTTCTATCATCTGTTACCAAGACGTTAGCATCATTAAGAATCCAAAGATTCATCCCTTAAATCATCAACGGATACACACTTCAGCATAGGAATAGTTATAGTAGTGTGTGTCACTATCTTGAGTCTTCCTCAACTAGTTTGCCTATTGAACCTAGACCATGGGATCTCCAATATTACCAGGTTAGGTTTCCGCCAAGTAATGACTCATTTTATTGGCTTTAATCCCATTCCTCTCGCTGTATACAAAACTCGCTCTCTATTGAGATCTTTGGTAAACAGATCCGCTAAGTTTTCCTTTGATTTTATATAATCAATGGAAATAATTCCATTCTTGAGCAAGTCTCGTATTGTATTATGACGTCTCCTTATATGCCTAGATTTGCCATTGTATATTTGGTTTTTGGCTCTCGTTTGAGCGACCATACTATCACAATGTATGCAAATGGTAGTAACAGGTTTTTGCCATATCGTTATTCCTTCCAAAAAGTTTTTAAGCCATTCTGCTTCTTTAGCAGCTTTATCTAAAGCAACAAATTTCTCTTCCATCGTTGATCTTGTGTTACGGTTTGTTTTGATGATTTCCAAGACACGGCTGCACCACCAAGTGTAAATACATATCCATTTGTGGACTTACTATATGTGTTGTTCGAAATCCAATTTGCATCACAACACCCTTCTAACACAGGAGGATATGTCGTGTAGTGCAATCCGTAACTCATCATATGTTTTAGATATCTCAATACTCTTACTAGTGCCACCCAGTGTTCTTTTCCCATGTTATGAGAATATATACTGAGTCGACTTATTGAATATGCCAAATTTGGTCTTGTACAATTCATGATGTACATCAAACTTCCTACAACTTGTGTGTATTCTAGTTGAGATACACTATCACCTTGATTCTTTTTAAGGTGAAATGATGGATCATAGGGAGCTACTACCGGTTTGTCATTGAAGTGTCCAAATTTCCTGAAGACCTTTTCAATATAATGAGACTATGACAAAATGTAACCTTCTGAACTTCTTAAAATTCGAATTCCAAGTACAAGGTCAGCAAGTCCCATATCTTTCACATCAAAGCAAGAATGTAACATCTTCTTGGTCCGATTTATCATGTCTTTGTTTGTTCCCAAAATAAGCATATCATCGACATAGAGACAAATAATGATATAAGTGTTCTTATACTCTTTTGTATAAACACATTTGTCACACTCGTTTATTTCGAAACCATTTGATAATAATGTATTATCAAATTTCTCATGCCATTGTTTTGGTGCTTGTTTAAGTCCGTAGAGAGACTTAATGAATCTACACACCTTCTTTTCTTGACCTTTGACAATGAAATCCTTCGGGTTGATCCATGTAGATCTCTTCATCTAATTCACCATTCAAAAATGCCGTTTTCACATCCATTTGGTGGATTTCTAGATTGTGAATTGCTGCTATTGCAATTAATGCTCTTATTGAGGTAATTCTAGACACCGGTGAATATGTGTCAAAGAAATCCATTCCTTCCTTTTGTCGATAACCTTTGGCTACTAATCGAGCTTTGTATTTCTCTATAGTTCCATCTAGTTTCATTTTTCTTTTGAATATCCATTTATGCCCAATTGTTTTGTTACCCGGAGATAAGTCTACCAATTTCCATGTATTGTTATGCATAATGGATTCCATTTCAATCTAGATTGCCTCTTTCCAATATGGTGCTTCCGTCAATTCCATAGTAGCCTTATATGTTTGAGGTTCTCCTTCTAACACATAAGTCACAAAGTCATGTCCAAAATCTTTGGCAGTTCTCACACATTTACCTCTTCTAATATCTAACATTTCTTGTTGAAATGTTGAAGAACTTGCAACATCTTGTGACAAATGTCCATGCACTCTTTTGAATGAGGTTTAATCCTTTAGAGGAAAAACTCCCTAAAAAAATTCTGCTTCTACAGATTCCATAACTGAATTTCTTGTTATGTCTTCAATTTCGGAATTGTGAACCAAAAACCTATAAGCGGCGCTATTCTTTGCAGGACCAATATAGATACAATCTATAGTCTTTGGTCCGAGTTTTTTTCTCTTTGGTAACGGAATTTGGACTTTCGCAAGAAAACCCCACACTTTCATAGTATTATACGTTGGTAATCGACCTTTCCATAACTCATACGGAGATTTATCGCTTGTCTTATGACGAATTCTATTTAGAACATCATTCGCAGTAAGTACTGCCTCACCCCATAAATTTGTTGGTGCCCCGGAACTTATCAACATTGAGTTTATCATATTCTTCAATGTTCTATTTTTCCGTTCAGCGACTCCATTTTGTTGCGGAGTATATGGTGCAGTTGTTTGATGCACTATTCCTTGCGAAGAACAAAATTCTGCAAAGTCTTTAGATAGATATTCTCCATCTCTATCCGACCTTAAGATTTTTATTCTTTTGTCAAGTTGATTTTCAACTTCCGCTTTGCATTGTTTGAACATACTCAAATATATGTTAAATTTTCATAAACCTTTTTACATGCCCATTCCAAAACCCCTCACCAAACCCATATCATGATTCAAATGGGCTAAGGTGGAAAAGCATTAATATAGTATATTAATTACTTTCCATTTTTCAATATGGGACTGTCCCTTCACATTCCCTTCTAACTTTCTATCACAAATTAGTATTTGTGATTAAACCTTTTGGGTCACAACCTTTCTGATAGGTCTAAGGGAATCAAATCTGTTATTGACTAGGGAGGGACAAAGTAGGGGTAAATGGGTTATGGTTGTTTTATGGGTAAATCATGCAGTTGAGAAAGCTATGATCGGTGCACCTCTTGAAACAACTCGTCCTTTGCACCAATATTCCTTCCAATCCGGAAATTACAACAACCTCCAAGCCTCAGCCAATACGAAACATACCTCGTCAACTAGAGCTTCTCATCTTCACCGGTTCCAACCCGGAAGGATGGTTGTCCCCAGTGGAGTATTTTTATAAGGGGCTTGAGACAATATTCTGCATCGATTGCGACAGGAGATCCAAACCAAAAACATTGGAGGACTTGATGGACTATGCACAAGGCTTTACAGAGCATTTTGACATGGGTTCGACGGTTTTCTCTTTCCAAGGTTAGTAGAGACCTCTTTAGCCAAAGCCCTAATGGACACATGTTTTGGGCTGGACCGAGATTCAAGTGAACTTGAAACCCGAGTATCCAGGAAAAAGCAGAATATTTGATGGAAGAAGAGGAGATCCAACTCCAACCCAACCCAACCCAACCCAACACTTGTCTTCCTCCCCAAAAACTTGGTATGCTACAACCACACAAACCCTAGTGCAGTCGACCCTCCAGCTCCCAAGTTCGCTGACTTATTGTCGTCGAAGCTCACGACTTTTGCATCTGTGGGTTATGTTACCATTGAGATGAACATTACACCATGGGCCATCGATGTAAGAACCAAGCACTACAATTATTCATTGTCCAAGGCAAAGGTTCCACTGTCATCGCACCATCGCCCTATGGTCTTCTGGACATGCTATCGCAGCCGCCAATTTCAGAGCTCGCCAAGCTCTCTCTCGGTGAGGTGGATACAACGAAACAACACGATACTGTCTTTTTGATCGAATGTGGAGTATCACACAATTTTATCTAAGGGATTTTGTCCAGCGCCATTCCATTCTAATAGAAGGTACATTCGGCTACAAAGTGCGAATTTCTTCCCAGAGGATCTTGGCAACATCGATTGCATACTGAAAATACAATAGTTTTTCGGGGATAGAGAGGTGAATTGGAAAGACCAAACCACTTGCCTTCATTACAAGGGCATTTCCATCGTGTTACGGGGAGATCCGTCATTGGGATAATCGACAATCTCGCTCACGATGCTATGGGATTCATTCCTGAAAGTATTTTGCCAATTATATAATATTTCAATAGTTATGGGTTTAAGTCGTAATTATTAAAGAGCTAATAATTATAAATAAACGCATTACGAGGTTCCGTAAACATACTATTCTAAACCTAGAAACCATATCCATCAGAAAAGAAAAATCCGAAGAACGAAAAACAGTTTTCGTTCTTCCGATTTCCACATCAAAGCAATCTCGATCTCGGCGTGGATACACGTAGAGGGTTTGTACCATCAAGCCTCACATCCGATCATCGAGCGGCGACGGACCCAGTCGGGCGACACGCGAGGCGGCGGCGCGAGGGGCTGAGGAACCCTAGACTATGCTCGTCCTCACTGTGCGTGACAGGACCGCCGCCGAGGTGCTCCTGCCCGAACAGTTGTCAAAGGCGATTTGTCCCCGCCAGGCGTGTCGGCGGTTCGCAGGCGCCCTGAGCCGGTGGTTCTGAACGACCGGAAGAGGCGACCGACGATAGGGTTCTAGGGGCGGCGGCTAGGGTTAGGGTTACCCTAACCCTAACCCTAACCCTAACCTTAACCCTAGTAAAAAAAATTAAAATAAAAATTTAAGATTAAAATTAAATGAATTTTAATTTTAAAGTATTAATAATTGAGTTATTAAACGATAAATTGTTTATCGTTAAGTTTTTTTCCTTCACCGTAGATGCTTTTGTTCTCGTTTATTAAGTTTTTCCTTCACCGTAGATGCTTTTGAATAAATTCTCGTTTACATGGTACGGCCTGACTACCAGGAGGCATGTAGTTCGAGAATTCGATTCATACGTCTATGACATCAGATGTCGAGTGGGAGGAATCAATTAGTTTTTGTAAACGCCTGGACTACCCGGGGGACATAAACTTAATTGATATCCGACCATGAGCTGAAGGATAAAACTAGTCTATTTCGATAGGAACGACCTGACTACCAGGTGATAATGTGATATAGAGTTATATTAAAATTAAGAATTTTGATTAATAATTGAGTTTTAAAACGATAAATTGTTTACCGTTAGGCTTTTCCTTCATCGTAGATGTTTTGAATAGGTTCTTGTTTACATGGTGCGGCCTGACTACCAGGAGGCATTTAGTTCAATAATTCGATTCATACATCTACGACATCAGATGTCTAGTGGGAGGGATCAATTAGTTTTTGTAAGCGCCTGGACTACCCGGGGGACATAAACTTAATTGATATCCGACCATGAGCTGAAGGATAAAACTCGTCTATATCGATAGAAACGACCTGACTACCAGGTGACAATGTGATATAGAGTTATATTAAAATTAAGAATTTTGATTAATAATTGAATTCTAAAACGATAAATTGTTTATCGTTAGGCTTTTCCTTCATCGTAGATGTTTTGAATAGGTTCTTGTTTACATGGTACGACCTGACTACCAGGAGGCATGTAGTTCAATAATTCGATTCATACATCTACGACATCAGATGTTTAGTGGGAGGGATCAATTAGTTTTTGTAAACGCGTGGACTACCCGGGGGACATAAACTTAATTGATATCTAAGGGTGAGCTGAAGGATGAACTCAACTATATCAATAGGAACGACTTGACTACCAGATGACTATGTGATATAGAGCCATATTAAAATTGAGAATTTTAATTAATAATTGAGTTCTTAATTGAAAAATTGTTTATCGTTAGGCTTTTCCTTCATCGTAGATGTGTTGAATAGGTTCTCGTTTACATGGTACGGCCTGACTACCAGGAGGCATGTAGTTCAAGAATTCGATTCATACATCTATGACATCAGATGTCTAGTGGGAGGGATCAATTAGTTTTTGTAAACGTCTGGACTACCCGGGGGACATAAACTTAATTGATATCCAACCATGAGAAGAAGGATGAAACTCGTCTATATCGATAGGAACGACCTGACTACCAGGTGACTATGTGATATAGAGCCATATTAAAATCAACCTGTTTAATATGCTTAAGAAACGACCTGACTACCAGGGGGCTTATGCATGATTAGTTCAGGAAATATTACTGAAAGAAATACGATTTCTGAATACTATTGTAGTATTAATAAAATAATCATTTAGATGAAAAGTCCATATCTATTTGATTAAATAAGTGTTCAAATAAATGCTGCAATTTTTCCTTCTAGATTTCCCGAAGAATGTCTTCAATTTCCCTACGTGCCATTCTCGATGTCCTAAAAAATGTTAGGGAAAATTTCGATGATTGGTACCGCAACCTCAAAATCGTCCTCAAGCAGGAGAAGATTCTAAACCTAGAAACCCTAGCCGTCAGAATTGAATAACCCGAAGAACGAAAACAGTTTTCGTTCTTCTGATTTCCACATCAAAGCAATCCCGATCTCGGCGTGGATACGCGTAGAGGGCTTGCATCATCAAGCCTCGCATCCGATCATCGATTTCAACGCAACAGGTATCACAGAAATTATTTCTAATTTTTTTCATCGTTGAAATCTAAAACTAATCGTTAAACATGACTAGATCGTTATTCGGGTTGATTAAAACACGTTTCCGTAAATTGAAATCAACCCTTCAGTGGTATCAGAGCCGAACGGCAAGATATCAATTATCGGAGGGTCTGTTCAAGTCTAGACTGACTGTGAACTCTTTGGTGGGACCTCATGTTCGAAAGATGATCGGTCTTATTGAACAGCTTGTGAAGCTGGGGTGCACACTGGGCAAAGAGTTGTCTCAAGATTTGATCTTGCAGTCGTTACCTGAGACGTTCTCATTGTTCATTGTTAACTTTAACATGAACAAGATGGACATGGATCTGCATGAGATGCTGAACCAACTGATTGACTATGAAAGTCAGTCAATGTCCGAGATGTCTAAGGGATCTAGTGCCGTAATGATGGTCAGCTCTTCTTCCAAGAAGGGCAAGGGCAACAAAAGGCCTGAGAAGAAGCCCCATGGGCCCAAGGGTGGTGTGACCAAACCCAAGGGCAAAAGGGACAGATATGACCGAACTGATGTTGAGTGCTTCTTCTGTAAGAACCGGGGCATTGGAAGAAAAATTGTAAGGAATACCTTACATCTCTCAAAAGGAAAAGGGTAAGACCTACATGAAAAATGTTTTCATGATTGATTCTTCTACTTGGGTATTGGATACCGGTAGTAGTTTTAACATCTACAATGTGTTGCAGGGGTTGAGAATGAATAAAAGGTTGAAGAAAGGTGAAGTCAACCTACAAGTTGCGAATGGTGCAAGCGTTGCGACATTAGCTGTAGGATCGATTTCTCTTTGTATACCTTTGGGCAAGACCTTGGTTATAGGAGATTGTTACTACGTTCTGAAATTTGTTTTGAACATAATTTCCATTTTTATGTTAGATAGATGTGGTTATAAAACAATATTCAATAATAAAATTTGCTCTATTTTTCATAATGATGAATTATGTGCAAATGGTTATTTACATCAAGGCATATATGTTTTACCCAATGCAAAAGTTAATATGATTAACATGAATATTTCTGGTTTGAAGAGAAAGAAAGATAATCAAGAAAATGGGATTTTGTCTCAGTGGGATTATCTAAGGCAAAATGGGATTTTGCCTCAGTGGACTTCTCCTGGAACGCCGCATCATAACGGTGTATCCGAACGGAGAAATCGAACCTTATTAGATATGGTGAGATCCATGATGGGGTTCACTGATCTTCCAATGAACTTATGGGGCTATGCTTTAGAAACAGCTGCCTATCTGCTAAACAAAGTTCCCACCAAAGCAGTCTCGAAGACACCATATGAGATATAGAAAAGACGTAAGCCAAACCTGAGACACATCAAGGTTTGTGGATGTCCGGCCTTCGTAAAGAGACTTCAGCCAGATAAGCTTGATGCTAGATCTGACAGATGTAGATTCATAGGTTATCCCAAGAAAACTATGGGATATTATTTCTACCACACGTCTGAACACAAAGTGTTTGTGGCTAGAACGACAACCTTTTTGAAAGGGAATTCCTTGATGAAGGAATTCATGGTGGGGAAGTAGTTCTTGACGAGATTCAAGAACCCGACGAACCAACACAAGCTCAT
>CM071860.1:24299865-24321749 GCA_036759665.1 Gynandropsis gynandra
CATGCAATTCTCAGACAAATTATTTTCAGTCTTCAAATTCATCAAACGTGCAGACAGAGATAACTGTGATAAACCACTTCTACAACTATCATAAAGTGGATTCCTAGCACTTTCTAGCATTTCAAAAAAACTTTTTGCTTTTTCATTCGGATCTTCTTCAATATTTTTGTTTCTGTCACGGAATACATTTTACACCATTTCCACATAAGGGTTCATTTCTACATCTTGAGAAGTCTCAAACACTTCATGATGTACAATGCCCCTACTAAAGTTTTCCGCAACATTACTAGGTCGTGGTGCAAAATTTTCTCCATGACATAACCACATAAAATAATTCAAAGTAAAACCTCTTAAATAAAGATGCTTCCAAATAGTTCTCTCATTAACAAATTTTTCATTCATGCATTTGACGCATGGACAAACCAACGTACCCGTTTCTTTGTAAACTTGTTGATTTGTCGCCATTGTCATAAACTGTGTGACATCGGTATGTACAACGTACCCGTTTCAACGTGATGGGTCAGGAACAATTTTCAGGTTTGTATATGATGAAACGAATTGTGATATACTTGTTTCAGTTATCCTTGATTATGTCTCTATAAAATATGATTAAATTCAAAAGCTATGTCACATAGCAAAGACATGCACTTTTATGAGATTTCATTAATCTTTTACGGCGTGCATATCTGCAGTTCCTTATAGTTACATTGACCTCGTTATAAGCTCAGCTATCTTGATGTGATTTCATATTCAATATTGGTGATGTGAAGAGAAAAATAGCTCCTTCTGTAATGCTAGGTTTTTGGAAGAAAAAACACAAAGAATATAAAGGATGGTTTTGCTAAGAATGTTCAAAGGAAAACACAAAGAAAGAGCCGAGAGGAGAGGGATACCAGAGAAGGAAAGGAAGGACAATCGTGCACGAAATCCATCGCCACCAAAGCAATATCATCATCTAACAACCGTTATAACCATCTTTCGAGTTCCGAGACAAACCAAGGTGAGAATCTTCGCCATTATTTTAGTTTTAGTTAAACGGTAATTTCTATTTCTTTATAGAGTAATTCTTTAGTGGTTTTGGTAATAAATTTGAAAATTTTAAGTGTTTCACAAATATAGCATCGTGAAGCGGTGAATTCTATAAAAAAAAGTAAATACAATTTCAAACTAATGTTTGTATGTGCTTTAATTTTGTGTTTTGAAGGATAACTTGTTGTGATTGTGAATTTATTTATGATCTATAACTTAAAAAAAATACTTTGGTGGGATGGGACGATTCATGGTAAGTTCTATCTCTATGTATTAAAGAAACTAGTCGAACTTACATCAAAGGAACATAAATGATGTTAGAAAGAACATGACTATATATTCCAGTGAGGATTATTTTGATATGTTAGATATTTTAAAGATGGACTATTACATATATTGTAAGATCATTTACGAAGTCACTCGTATAAAAATTCGATACTAAACAAGAAACTCTTCAAACGCAACAATGAATTTGATTATTTAATATGATTCCCCATCTAGAATTTCATTCCATGAAATTGTTAAACATTTCATCTTTGTCTTTAATTTATTGGGGATGATTGAAATTGGAGAAAATCAAATCAGAGAAATTGATTTCTAAAGCATTGGAGACAATCAAACAGGGAAAATAATGTATCTCAAAGACCAGTTCAAAGCCCAGCACTCCACTGTCTGTTAATGCTATCAAACACTCCCTTACATAACATGAATAATCCAACTAAAACTACGTTGGATCGATGATCTTTCTAGCTCTCTTGCGCTTCGAAATGCATTGCTCTAAATATATAATAAGCAAAGGGCGTGTGCGGTGCGGTGCGATTCAACGACTGCGGTTTTCCTTTTCATCTGAAGTTCTTGTCGGCCTAACCGAACTGCTCTGACTCCCACCACCAACTTCTTTGTTAACCACCGAGTCATTGGTTTGATCAGCATTCCTCTCTCTCAACAAGTTGCTGCCGTTCGAAGACGCTGACCGCATTGCCCTCGGTAGCTTCAGTTCGACACCGGACTCTGTTCTTGAACTGCTATTTTCTGGTTTTCTCAGTGCTTCGGTATTCGCAGGCAACGAATTGTTTGTTTCTCCTTGAGATGAAGCAGGTGGAGGCACTGGAACAAGCTGAAGCACAGTCTTCTTCCATTTCTTTCTTTGGTTCGGCTTTGGCACTTTTGATTTGCCCTGAAATGATTATCGAGAACAATAATATAACTCGGTGAATTTAGTAAGGATGTAACAGAAACTGATGCGGAGAATGTTCGCTTACCGTAGTGTTGCCTATGTCTGACAGAGGTTTTCTCCTCGCAGCGGCATCATCATTGGTCTCAGCCACTCTGCCCGCAAGAGCCCTCTGCAGCAGCCTGGCTCCAAGTGAAGCCGCTTGATCCTGTTCTGTTTCATCAGATTCATGTGAATTCTCCCCACTATCCAATATCTCCGACTGTGCAATGGCCTCATTCTCTTGCCCGTCTTCAGTTCTGTTGGAGCATCTCATTGCTGAACAACCACATGATGCTCCACAAGATCCCTTGGCTGCTCGGCACTGGCATTTCATGGTCTTGCACAAAGAGTTCTTGCTACACGTGCAGCAAACAGTCATGGTTCCATTAGGTTCAGCCCCGGAGCCTTCCAAGCTTTCTGAAGTCTCAGTATCTGATCGCCTCAATGCCACACTCGGACGTCGTCCCACTCTAAAACTTCTTTTCCTATTTTGCTTCTTTCCCGATGCAATCCATTCACCGTCATCAGGGTCTTCCCATTCGTGCTCAGATTCTTCTGAATCAGAGATATCCATATCTTCTACAATTACAACAGATTTCCGAGGATCCTGATTCAAACATAGTCGATAAATCAATGAAAACTTCATATCTCAGACTCCTACGTGTTGTATCTCCAGTTTTTAGATCTCAGTTCTAACCTGTTTTTTCAGGCCATGCTTGCGTCCACCGTTAAGGTTATCCTCCGAGTATTTCTTCTGTGCAGAGATCTGCAAACATCATAAAGATGCATTCAGTGACAACTCAACATTAAGAAAAGTTAACATGGTATATTTTGAATGTTGTCAAATCTTTGCCCTTGCAAAATACTTGAAAAACTTCGATTTTGAAGTTACTACTGACCTGTGCCTTCACTTGATGAACAAGTTCTGCTTTCTGCATTTCCAGATGTCTGGCCAAACTGCTAAGCTTTACTACTTTTTCTTTCAGATCTCTTGTTTGAAGATCCTTGTCTCTGCATTCCGCTTCTTTATCCCGGGCTAGGCACCTTCGGATAGAGAATGGAAGAGAGGAGAATGTAAGATGAGTTTTACATGATACATATACTGCTATACAGAAACTATAAGCCATGTATCATGAGATGCAAGTGTTCTCTACGAGATTCTGTATAGAAAGCTCGATAATAGAAAACAATGAGCAGCAGATTGAGAAAACTACAGGGCTTGGAAACAATACCTTGAAGAGGATGCCAGATTGAACAGATGATTCATGATGCACTTTGCATCACCCAGTGATCGAACATTGTTCCAACGTCCTCTTCCGCCAAAAACGCGTTCGCGTTCTTCTGCTTCAGATAACTGTGATGCCATGGAGACCAAAGTACTCGAAGAAGTTGCGAGCATGTTCTCGAGAGCAAAAATTCTCGAGTTTCTAGCACCAGGAGACATTGTTTGGCCATGTTCTCTGCTTGAGTTGCAGACAACGAACATAATAGTTTTTTTTAGGGTTAAGAATCAAGAACATGCATATAAAAGTCTTTGTCAATACGTACGTTATGTTAGCATTCTTGAGCATCTGATTTTCCTCCTTTAATCTTGCAATTTCTTTGGCCATTCTTGCTCTCCTGAATTTGTAGGAAATAATTTGAGACTCAATTTTACAGAATATAGTTTGTTATAGGAATTAAGTACCAATATTTAAAACCAAAGAAGAGAAGAAGAGAGACGAAAGCAAAATAAATCGGAGGACTTACTCTTCCATTTGCCTCTCATACTCTGAACGGACTTCATGAACCTGTACTATGACTTCAAGTTCGTGCTCAATTGCTTGCATCAATGCCTGCAAATAGGATGTCTTTGCTTAGAAAAGAGACTGTATTTTACACAGAAATAAATCAAGTTAATGGGGAAAAGGAACTTCAGTTCCCTATAAAAAGTAAGTAATACCTGAGTTCCAGGACCATTAAGACTTGCAGCACCTGCATATCGAGGACGACGTTAATTACAGTCATACAGAGGAGATCAAAACAAATCTCATGTGATTAAAAATCCTCGCACCTGACGTGTCGCGTGATGAAGCCTTCCGAGCTTCTAAAAGCTCTTTTAGCCTTTTTGTGGCCTGAGAAGCTTCTTCTGTCTTCCTTTGCAGAACCTGCCCAAACAAAATTTGTAACTCCTGAACACACAAAAGCATAGAAAATATAGAAAACTGTGGTATGGATTATGATAACAAACTCACCAGTTTCTGTTTTTGATTCAAAGCCATGAGTTTGTGCATCTCGTATTCGTTTCTCCTTCCTTCTTTTTTGAGCTGCAACGAGGATACAATTTGTAAATGAATACTATCGCAGATGCAAAGAACAGGTCAGACCAAGTGACTGAATTATTGCAGCACATTTAGCATCTTATACAATGGTGGTATTATAGACAATTCTTGTGGTGTTCGAAACAGCTCAACTCCATGATAAAAGGTAGTCGTTCAGGCTGATAGAACCAAAATAAAGTACTTATTACAGCTGAAACAAGAATAAAAGATTCAGGTTATAAGATCAATAACTTAGTACTTGTCTCACTAGTTCACTAATGGTTTTAGGATGATATGTCAATAACGCAGCATAAATAAAACAATAAATCAAAAGATAACGCTGAGACCATTACCTGCAGAACTTCCTTCTCTCTCAATGCCTTCCAGGCCCTGAACTGTTCCGACTCTTGCTTAATCTTATGTTGCAATTGCACCTAAAGTATTTAATTGGGGCAGAATTAGTAGGCCTGTACACAAATTGAAGGAAAAAGGAAATTATTGTAGGAAAAAGGAAAAACCTTCTGAGACTTGATCCTGTGTATCTCGTCATGCAGTCTTTTTGCCGCTTCATCACTTTTCTGCTTTTGCCTCAAGAGTTGAGCTTGTGCATCTTGTTTCTTTTTCAGCTCAGAAACCTGAAAAGACAAAATTATGATCTTACTGCAGTAATATATATATATATATGTATATATATATATATATGCATTATGAGAAATGCCAAGGGGACTGACCTGAGCTTCAAGCATGTTCAGTTTCTGAAGATACTCTTCTTTAAGTTTCTGGGCACCATCACCAGGAGCAGATGATATTCTACCAAGGTTCTGTCTCAGATCCTCGATTTCTTTCTGCCAGTATATATAGGACATAATTAATTTTCATGTTTAGAGATGACATAATTTCACAAAACCAAGGAACACTGACCTGCAATGCCCTTTTCTCTTTTTCTAATTCATGCACTTTCTTCTCGTAGTGTTGCTTGAGAACCGATGTATCAACACTTGAGTATCGCTTCATTTCAACCTTCGTGTTTAAATTTATTTGGTTATTGAAGTCGTAGACAATATAACAGAAAGAAAAAACATAGACAATAAAAATCTACATATAAGAATAATACCTCCTTTTCTTGGAGCTTCTTATCCAATTCCTTTAGCTCCTTATCCAGCTTTTCCTGAAGTGAGCAATGCTCAAGCTCCTTTTCATGATATTCAATTTCATCTGCAAAGATATCAAGTTAACAAGACTTTCCATTGATTTGAGCTTAACAGAACTGAACATAACTGAAATGTTCAGTAAAACAGTGAGAACCCTATGTACTTATCAAATTTAATAATAGCTCTTATGTTTTGTAATTACTAATTGGCGACTATAAATTTTCTGTGAATTTTTTTTTTTTGTAAGAGAATGAGACCAATGCAGAGATAATAATTTGCAAGCACAATTTTTACCAACCTGAAATATCAATATCTCTGTCTTTGAAATCAGATGACTCGTTAGATGTTGGGAACAAGACATTCCCCAAACGGAGCCCATCATCATCAGAATCAATAGAATCAGCATATTGGCATTTCTTTGAGTCCTTCGAACTTCTGATTCGCATCAGTTCTCCTTCCAACTCTTGAATTTTTGAGATATAGTTTTTCACCAAATCAAAATCCTGGAAATTTAAACTTTTTTAGGATATAGTATGCTTATATTCAGTATACGTCAACACAGCAAGCATAAAAGACATCAAACCTGATTCGGACACGATTCAATCTCCTCCAGCGATCTACCATTGCGAACAGATTCAATAGTCATTACAAGTTTGTCCTTTTCAACCTAAATGGATGAAAAACAGAGGGACATGATCTTTTGTCAGTATCATTTTTGTTCAATACAGAATATATACTTGAAAGCAAATAAAAAGAAAAAAGAAGAAAAACCTGAGCATCATAAGCACGCTTTGATAAATGTTCGCATGCAACTCTCCTTTCCTGTAGTTCCCTTTGCAACTCATTATTACTTGCTTCTAGCAATGATACCTTTTGCTTGAGAATCTAAAACGCAAAAGATAAATAAAATGTCAAAACACCAGCACTATATCTCAATGGCCATCTTTAAAACTAATAATACCTGAAGTTCATCAAATGCACTTCCATCACCCCGATAAAACAAGAGCTCTGTTTGCAATTGCTCAATTTCGCTCCGCATTCTTTGAATTTGTGCGGCAGCTGGGTCCCGATTGATCTAAACAATTTAAAAACCGGATAGATTACAAGTTCAGTGGAAGTAAAGATATTCGGAACTAGTCAAAAGCAAAAGCCATAAATATACATACAACTGCTTTGTTTTGAATGTTGCGAGCACGATTTGCGTACTTCAATGTATTCATTGTTTCCTCAGCGTTTGTATCAGCAGGACTGACACAAGCTGCATCAGAGAAAACGATATAAGTTAAGAGTAAAACGTCATAAGAACTATGAAATTTTTTTATTTAGTAGCCCATCCAAGTGGTAAGAAATCCATACCGATCATCACCGTTTTACTATTGCCTCCAAGAGAATCCTAAAATTTACAAAACTGATTATAGGACTTGCTTCTTAATATATCTATGAAAGAAGATCAACCACTAGCTTTTATTTATGCAAGTTAAGTCCAAAAGAGAGAAACTTGATACCTGAAGCAAACGGGTTAACTTGCTGTCACGGTATGGAACATGAGCTCCTTCCTTCCTTTTCTTGTCATCACCTAAAGCACTAATCACATTTCCAAGTGCTAATAGGCCTTTGTTAATGTGAATTCCTATGGAGGTTACAAAAAGCAAAATCAATGCATCAATTACAATTCAACCTCTAGTTGTTTGAGCACATTAGAAGAAAAAAGGCCTCATAACTCAGCCGAATTACCTTCTTTCAAGCGCATTCCATCAGCTCCAGTTCGTTTTGCCCTCTCGGACCCTGCTAAGTCAACCAGATGAAGCTTTGCGCATAATATATCATCACCAGAATCGTCCGTTTTTAAGGAACCACAACTAGATATCCTCTTTTGTTCCATGGTGATCGTGAAAATGGCATGAGAACGACTGTATCACAAAAGTAGGTGATGAATTAGTACCAAAGAGGATGAAACAGATTTATAGAGAACATGTATGGAACCTAGTTTCTGTTCTAGATTTCCCACTTTAGAAATCTAGAACAGAAACTTTTCATATTTTCTTTCTGTAGATAACTGAAAGAGAAACTTGAACAAAACCTAATCTATTTGTGGAAAAACCGCGTCAATTATCAATTATAAATGTCAAACATTCTTCACTTTTTAACAACATAGATCATCTCTACTCACATCAACAAAAGAATGAGTGAAACATCACATCACCCTACTTTTACAATATACATGTGGATGGAACGATCGTCACAAGTACTAACAAAAAGCAAATAATGACCACATAGCATTTTTTTCGCAAGAAGAATATGCAACAAGTAGTATCAACTGTATCAACGCACCTCGACTGGCTATTCATGTTTGTGCTACCAGTAGCACGAGACATTGAACCCCGTGCTAGAAAAGAGGCCATCTCCTCTTTTGTCTTAACTTCGACTTCAGTAACCCCAGCTAGGGTGATTCCTCCACTGGCAGTTTCTCTAATTTGAATAGGAGGCCTTGAGAGAGCAACCGGCTTTAATTGAGATGCCGCTTCATTTTTCGACAACGCAATCGAGTTCGGGTCAAGCAAATCGAAAACTTCTTCCTTGAAAATCTGCCATTTGGAGAAATTGGGTTTAAGATTATTAATGAGAATATAAAGTCGAAAGTGTAACTCGCTTAAGGGGCATTTACCTCAATAAATGAAACCCTTATCAAAAATTCTGTTGAATCTTTCGTCGTTTCCACTTTTTTAAAGATATCCTCCATCACCTTTGGTATGACACCACTGTTTGCTCCTTCCCCATTATAGTTAGTGCCCATTGTATAAGTCTTTCCTGAACCAGTCTTCAACAACAGTACAGAAAGCAAAAACGAAATATTCAACAATAAGATCCTACGGATCAAACCAGCTATGCCTCATTTATACAAAAGTTGCAGAATCGAGGACACTGGGACCAAACCTGTCCATAGGCCAAAACCGTGGCATTGTATCCTCTAAATAATGCCTCGACCAGTGGAGCAACACAACTATCGTAGATTCCGGAACAAGGAGATCCAGAACTACCAAACACAAAGTCGTATGTGAAAGCATGCGATCCAATTTGAACCTAATCCGTCATCGAATCCACAACGTTAAAATTTATAAAACATTTCCGACATTCATAAACACCAAAACGAACAGAACCAAACAGAAACTTAGGTCCGATTGATTACCTGAGGTTCACCGGAAACGACGGTGATGCAATCAGTACATCCGTTGAGAAGCTCCGGCGTAATCAATGGACGAATATTGACGGCGACTCGGACGCACTCCATATTATCCATCTCGGCAGGTGGAAAACGATGACCACAGCTCGACAAGGCGAAACCCTTAGGAGGATTCAGAAACAAAAAGACCTGGAGAAATGTCCGATCAAAACTCACGAAACCCTAATACGGATTCGGAAGCACGAAGACCTTGCGGGGAAAAATCCGATGAGAACCCAGAAAAAGCAGACGCACAGAAGATACGGATCCGATCCCGTAACCGGAGATTCGGCAAATGTCGGAGCTGAAAATCTCACGATTCAGAAAACGAGGAAGATGAATGAAGAATAAAAATTTGAATCTCCAGGAAGAGAGAGAAAGGGGGAGAAAGAGAGAGAGAAACAAACGGGTGCCTTTTGAGATGTTGATAATGGAATTTCTCAAATTTTCTAGTTAAAGGCCCGCCGATGAGGTCCGAATTCAAATTTTTTTGTGACCGTTTGAAGGGATAAGCCACGTGACATGCACGCGAGAGCACGAGCATGAGAGGCACGTGACTCTTCCATTGAAAAAATTCTCGAACCTAAACCGGTCTAGAATTCGATGACCCCAAAACCGGACCGTAGTCCCATGATTCGGCATTTAAAAAAATTGGAATTAAGTACGATAACCAAAATAGATAACTTTATCAATAATAAAATCATCAACCAACGTTTATAAATAATAAAAATTCTTGGAAAAATCGAAACGAATAAGCTAACCATCCCGAATTGTAATAAAAATTAAGTTAAACCGGGATGAGATCCTAATAACTGAAGAACATATTTTAACAGAATGTGGAGAACAAAAATTTCCAAATTTGGTGAATACAACTATATAACAAATTCCTTGTCAACCCATTTTTTGGTTGACCGAATTAAGTTGTTCATGTAATTGTTGCTTCTATGTACATACTTTTGTTCTAATGCTTGGCCCAATTCGAAATAATATTTTAGAAAACGGATATAATAATTTTATGTCATGCTATTGTAACACTTTACTTGTTTATATGGGTTATAACATCAGATATATATAACTTTTTAAATAATTTTAAACTTTTTAATTAATTTTTTTGAATTAAATCAATCTCATCTATTAAAATATTTAATCATCTATATTTATATATATATATACATACATACATATATACATTATGTGTATGTTATACGATAAAACGTAATATAAAAAATATTTTGTATTGTGATATTTTATATCTATTAATTAATTTATATATATTAGATGATACGCGTGCATTGCGCAGTTTTGTGATAATTAAATTGTATTCTTTTTATTTCAATAATTCAAATATTATCATGATATTTGATATATGTATTGGCCAATACAAATGCACGAATTTAAATTTTAAAAGTAAAAATTTAAATAATAGTTTCAGAAAATGTAATGTAAAATAACATTGCGATTTGTTCATAATATCTTTAAAATTTTAAAACGTAATTTATTATAGAAAGTAATCGCATTATTTGGATATGACTTTTTCACATTATTGTTTTTTCTATCCTTACCTGTATATTTTTTTTTGAACTAAATTTAATTTATAACGTGATTAAAAAACAATTATTGATGTATGAACATAATTTGGGAATCTTTAACTTAATTATATTTGAATATCTTGATTCTCTTTGGATTTTGATTGATGTAGATATTGTGGAGTATAACGATCGAAGTGTTAAACAAACCTGAGTGATACATTTACAAAGGATAATTACGCAACAACGTGAATCTGGAAAAATATCAATTAATATAAATGTTAATTTATTTTTGTAATACCTTTGATCATAATGGAAATAACGACTGTTACGATCATAATTGTTTCTTGAAAATCATGTGAGTAATATTCGAACGAAAATGCAGAGCAAGTCCATCCCATATCGATATTTTTATGACATATTTTCTGTATTTGAAATGGTTCATGCAGAGTGAGCAAATTATTGCGGAAGAAATACTATAATACATTAATAAAGCAAAATATTAAATGCTTACCTATTTAACATAATAAGTTAATAAAGTGAAATATTAGAAATGAAAACGAAAGAAAATAAATTAATTAATATAAATGATTTAAAAGACATTGTAAGGATGTAGATTGACACTTGCCTTGATATTTGTTTAGACTCTTGAAAATTTATCTATAAACAATGTTTGTTATAGTCGGTTCTTGATCAGAGCAATTGGCCTGATCAACGATTCTCAACCCATGAGTAGAAGCCACACGAGATATGGCTACGTATATTTGAAACATGACTGAATACTGGTTTTGGTAGATACAATCTGATTTGTTTCAAGCTTATTCCTTAACTTTTGTGTTATGGTCATTGCATAACGTAGTCTAACGGAAAATTGCCTTCTTCGCAACATAAATGTAGGATTGTATCAGTTGGTGATAAAATAATTCTTGGAATGAGGACTCTATTTCCAATATGTGTGTCGTGATAAATTTATGTCTCTAACACTCTAGATACTAACCGAGTAACAATTAATCATGTTCCATTGCATTTACCCTAGATTATGATGCACAAATTGATTTTTATTTTGGAATTGATATATTATATTGAGAACGTTTATTTGTATTTTGTGTATAAAAATAACGCAGTGATTTTAACAATAAACATGGCTATTGTATTTATATCTTTAAAAAATATCGTAGTTATTTGAATACAATTTTTGTTTTTATGGCGATTTATGATAAAACAAATATTTTTGGTTGATAGTGTATTTGAATACAATTGTAGATATTTGATAAATTAAGAAAAAGTTATGGAATCCGCAAGATCGACCTTATCTGAAATTCTTTCTAAATCCGTTATGAAGATTTAATATAAGTTGATTCAAATTTAAATATTAAAATCAACATCTATACACATTCATATTCAAATTTAATTTTCAAAACTATAAATAGGTATCTAAAAAATTATCAAATTATTAAATCATCATTTCATCTAAATAATAAAATAAAATTCGAATATATAAAATTACAAAATTACTTTTGAATCCCAAGTATAAGAACTGGAAAATAGAATACATAAAAATATTAAATGAGGAAATTATTCTTAAAATATTAATAAAAATCACCAAAATAAGCATTAAAATAATAACATTACAAAATTATCCTTAGAAAATTTACTAAAATTATAATTTGTAATGTGTATTTATCGGTGAAGGAATCAAATTTATTCTCCAAATACAGAATTTCGGTCCAACTTCACAAAACATTTCAGCATCCCAAATCACACATTGCAATATTATTCAATATACATGTTTTCGGATACTTATAAAGCTTTTTTTAGTACTAAAAATAAAGAATGTGATAATTTTTTTTATAAGTATAAACAATTACTTTTTAAAAATGTTCATAATAATTTGGTTAATATATTAACCTTGGCCAATCAGTCTCCTTCATGTCCAAGTCAGCAACAGGACTCTGATCCAAGGCAATAGGGAGAAAATATCTCAGCATTAGGTTAAGCAAAAACTATACAGAAAAGTGAACAGAAAGCAAGAACTAAAATGACAATTGAAGCTTCCAAATAGGTTACTTTTGGAATCACAAATCTTTAGCAAGTGGGTGAACCAGCCTTACCTCCACATCATGGATCTTTGCCTCGAGCATCTATTGATTCTCTAATATCTTCTGCTTCAACCGGCCTTCTGTTACCATACATATTCGGCGAGCCTTTATCTGTGATTAAATTTGACTCCATGAGTGGAGATACTTCAATGTAATCGCTGCGTGCTTGTGCATATAACTATGTTCAGTCAACAACTTTGCTCGTGCTATTCCTTTCAGATGTTGAAGCGTCTTTCTAGCCTGTATAAAAGATACATAATCAGGTTCGAAGAGAGAGCACATACCATATTTTTTTGATAATTACATTGTATATTTCTTAAACATTATACTTAATTTGTTAATTTAATTGTTATGTTTGATATATATATATATATATCGGTCAATACGAACACACAAATTTAAAAAATAGAACTAAGCATCCATATTTTTGGTTTGTGCATGATGAACACAATAGCCAAACCTGATGATCTCAATTAGAATAGAACTCGAAAGTGTTAATCAAAACAACAATATCAAAATCAAAACAAAATTAGAATGACAATACCAAGTAGTCATATTCTTCGGCTTAAGACTCTATTGCATGTATCTTCCATATTACCATATTTCCAGATTTCCATATTCTACATCATGAAAACAAAAGTAAAACATGATGAACTCGATTTGCACAGAATCACAAGTTATGTTGGATTGGTGTTGCCTCCTAGAATCTCAAAAACATATATCTTATAGATTGGAAATTAAAGCGGGCCATTCAACCTTTTTCCACTGTGCCAAAACCTTAAGTTTAAGGTGCAATTTCTGTAACATCAATGGCCTGATGGTTTGTGGTTACAATGAGAAGTCATTAGCAACAAAATTTAAGAGATGAACAGACCTTGACGATTAAACCAAATGTTTTGTAGTTACGATGAGAAGATAGTAACCACAAACGAAGTAGTCATATTCTTTAACTTAAGATTTTGATGCATCCATCTTCCATAAAGAACTAAGCATCCATATTTTTGTTTCTGCATGATGAACACAATAGCCAAACCTGATGATCTCGATTAGAATAGAACTCGAAAGTGTTAATCAAAACAACAAAGCAATATTTATCAAAATAAAAAAATTAGAATGACAATACCAAGTAGCCATATTCTTCGGCTTAAGACTCTGATGCATCTATCTTTCATATTTCCTTCTACATCATGAAAATAGAATTTAGAAATAGTTCATTTTAAAATTATCCATACGGACGTTCATTTTAAAATTATCCACACGGAAGGATATGAAACGAAGATGACGAAGACCCAGATCTTGGGCTCCTAGCCCTTCTCTGAATAGTCCTTCTCAATATTCAATAGATACTCGAACCATATGTAGAACATATTGCAACACATACCCAGCGATCTAGACCTTAACCGACATGTTCAAAGGTATAGGCATCTGAAACATTAGTAAAAGAAGGGCAATGTAAGATGAGTTATCCTGCTTATGACCTTTGATGAAGATCAAATCGTTTTACCACATAAGATGATGGTTTAATTTCATTATCAATTGCAATGCAAACCTCCATCATGAGCGATATCCATAGTGTTCCAGTAACCAGCTTCCCAAAAGAAAAATTTTGTGACATACACCAGCATCAATATGGTGTTCACCAGCATAGAATACGAAACTCTCCTATATAATTCATACTGGATAAAGAAAGTATAAGAACAACAATTTAGAGAGAGATCAAACTCTTCAGCTTCAAGATCCATGTTAAGAAATTAGTCAAATTAGAGGAAACCTGAATGACACTGGGGGCACCTAGGGAACCTCATCATGAAACCATTACTTGAAATAAAGAGAGTTATTCTCATTTACTTCGGTCTTTATAATAACAGAAGGGAAAGTACCTATTTTATGCAGTATGTGACTGCAAGAACCGCCCACGACATCATCCCAAATCTGCAATTAGTAAAAACCTTGATGTCAAAATTCTTACCAATGCGAGGGTACAAATCCATGCCCTGCAAGACAAAGAGACGATATTAACAACCAAAACATCCTATAATTATCTGACGGGACACAAATTATGGCACATTGTCATAGGACCATATATTATTTGTAAATATTAGGATCCAACTCATGACGTTTGATTTCTGACAAAAAAAAAGTTATATAAAAGGAGTTCCATGCTTTTTTGCCCATGAAAAAATCGAAAATTTTGTCTACTTTTCATACAAATGGGATAAACCTCTATGATCATTTTGACATCGGAATACGTGACCAATAAACATGGAGTCTTAGTAAAGCTTAATGTTTGGATATTGAGCAAATAGGCAACAAAGTCGTGAGGTGATAGCCCTAGCATTGCAAGAAGTAAATTCTTTAACTAAATCCTAGCCAATACATTTCTAAAGTATACCAATATGGCCAGTCATATAACACCTACTCACCCAGTAGAAGTCAATGATCATGTTACCAGTTGAACCAGAATCACTCGACGAAGGTGCGATATGATCCTTATACAAGAAAAACACAAAAAAATAAATTTTTAACCATATCTTAAAGAAATTAAAAAAATGGAAACACTGCATTTGACATACAAATACCTACTCTTATATATAAGACAATACAAAATACAAAGCTTCCAAAAATTAGGGCTGAAAATATTTCCCCTAGATGATCATAGACAAGTGCAGGGTTGAATATCCAAAACCTGAATAATACAAAGAAGTATAACTTAGTTAAATGCCATAACATGTTAATTTATACTTCGGAAGAATTATGAAATTGTAGTGTTGATGGAAGAAGCAGAAGAAAGGCTTAAGCCTATTGGCCAAGCCGGAGCATAAAACTGAAATCAAGATGAAAGTCGTCAAAAGACATTAGCATTCTTACCACCATAGGCCAAGGTAAGTAGATAGTGTCACAACATAAGTTGCCACACCATTTGCCTGCAATAATTGAAGTCTACAATTTATATGCATCAAATTCTAGGTTACCAAGACTTATAATCTCAGTTTCTGATTCGTACCACCTACCTTGTACACATATGAGAATCTTGCAATATGTAACAAGCAATTTTTTGGTGTAATGTCAATTGTGTTGTCTTGCAGTATGTAAGAATGAGAAGAGATAAATGTAATACCTCTTGTCTGAAAGATGCTATGATCTCTTCTGTATATTCTTGTGTGGAGAATACCTTAACAGTTACATCCTGTAGGAACATTCAATGCTCCTCTCAATTACAAAAAGAATTTAAACTTTGAGTTCCCATCATAGAGGAGGTTAGAACGTACAGATCCAAACCACAAACCATGGTAGACAGTTCCACAAAAACCTATGAATATAAAAAAGGAAACTTCCTGAAGTTTGAAAAAATACGGAAAAAGACAGATCATAAACTATATGAACAAAGGATGTATCTTTGGCAACAATTAATTACCTTAACCAATTTGTTCTCCAATGGACAAGTCCTCCCACAAGATTTCATAGTCCAAGCAATCGGTATCAACATCAGCTTTGTTCATAACACTACTGCTGGTATTACCACAGCTGCTGGCACTGCTTGTACTGTTCACATTAATAGAATAAGACCAGGATCCATAAGCCTCGTTATTAGAAGGCTTATAACTGTCAGATGCATGGCCCTTGGACCTAGCAGCGGGAGAGGAACTACGACGTTTTTCTTGCTCATTCCGCACTAAACGCCATGCAAAATGAACAAGCCTTCCATCTGAGCCTTCCTGTTCACTTCCTTTCCATGGTCATGACAAACCTTTCTTCACCATCCATTCTTTAGCTTTTGAGGTGAGAATCTTATTGAGTGTTGATTTTCTATCACTCTCATCACCAGAATCTCTTGAGGGTTTCCCAGAAGACGTGTTGTCATGAAGCATAATACACCAAAAGGATATGGGATAAAATCTCCCCTTGGTGTGCTAGCTTCAATGGAATCTGCATCCTCCATATGGTCAGACAGAACGGCATCAGACAAACCATGATCAGACAGATGTCCGACCCCACTGCCATCATCACGCGTAGCATGACTCTCACCAGCTAGGATTTTCGATCTCACTTTGTTGCTTACCCTGGATGCTTGTAATTTTGACTACATTAGTCAAAACATGCAGCCATATCATAAAACATAACAAAATGTGCAATCTACGAGATTTGGACTAAACAAATCAGATATCTTCGATGCTATAGCGGCTTGTAGAGGCTACTGAGAATCAAAACTAAGTTTACAAACGGAGACAATTATTGGTCATGACAACCAATATCCTTAACCAATGTCTTCTTATTATTAAACCCGGCAATAATATCTTCTTATTGCAGCTAAATATCTTCTTATTACATTATTTCCTCACCACTACCAGTTTATAAATACATATTCGTCCTCGTGAAGAACCCTCCATTATGTATCTTGGGCAAAGCCCTCGAAAACTTCTCCGATCTGCTGCAGAGAAAGAGTGCGCTCCTTCTGGTATTCATATTCTCTCTCCGAATCCTTCGATCTTGAATAGAACTAGAAGCGAAGGGATCTCTGTCCTCCTTACCCCGTTCCTTCGTCTTATCTTTCAGCTGGAATTCACATTGAGCAAATCAATTTGATAAAGATACAACAGAGATATGAAGGGGATGTAAATCAGCAAGTGTCTGTAACACTTACTTCTTCGGACGGATCTCTATCCTCCTTAACCCGTTCCTTCGTATCCTCTTTCAGCTGCAATCCCATTGAGCAAATCAATCTGATACGGATACAATAGAGATATGAAGGGGACTTCAATCAACAAGTGTATGTAACACTCACTTTTTCCTTTTCCCTTCTCTTTCTTCTATTAACCAGCAAGGATCGCGGACCGTTGTTGCCTAGCAACCCTAGCTTGGTATCGTCGCCCAACAACCCTAGCCTGATATCGTTGCCCAGCAACCCTAGCCTCCATAGAGCGTTCAATGCAGCCTCATATAAACCATTAGGTTCGGAACCCATTACAGAGAGGAAGAGAAATTGAGGATAAAGAGAAGAAAATATACCTTGAGGAATCTGGGAGACTTGGAGAGGAGGGTGAGTAGAATGACGATTCGAGGAAGATGAAGCAGTGTCTGAACCTGTGCAACCCCGTGCCTTCGTCTCCTCCTTAGCCTACTGGAAGCGGATATATCTCTCTCTACCTCTGATTTTCACGGTGATCGGAAGGCGTTTTCCTGAGATTATTGGCGGAGGAAGGCGATTCGTGGGACTTTTATCGCGTGGCGGCCGGGGAACACCCCATCGATTAAGAGAGCGAAATGTACGACGTCTAGGAGCAAGAGGTATTTGAATAGACGTTCAATGAAAAAAGAACAGATAAAATGAATTTGAGGAGTGTTTAATGAATAATGTGAATGCAAAATTGGAGGTTTTTTCTTTTCTCCGCTGGGAGGGAGGAGGAAAAAAAACCTTTTTTATATATATGATTATTCTAAAATTATTAAAATTTTAAATTAATTTTTAGAATGAATAACAATTTATTATAAAAAATAACTTTTTAAAAATGCAGTAACATATATGTAGAAGGCGGAATATTAGAAATGGGGCTAAACCATTTCAAAAATACCTTTTCCCAAAATAATTATTAAATCCGAAAAATAAAAACTGAAGAAAAGACAAATTTGCCCTTAATGTTCGAATGTGGAAAAATGGAAGTTCGACAATTTTTCGACGTGAAAAACTGCTGAAAACGAGAAAGCCGAACAGTTTTTCGCCGTGAAACCTGTTTAAAAGTTGATAGCAAGAAAGAAATAAGTGATTTCGAACTTGAGAGGGAACGATTTGAAGTTGGCGAGAAGGAAAATGGCTAGAATCAACAGCATCACTGGCGAAGAGAGCACGAGTCAATCTTCAATGGCGTCAATAAGTGTAAGTAGTTCGATTTCTAGAGTTTTGCAAGCTTTCGAGTCACAAAATGGTTTATTGATTTGAAATGGGTCAGTGTCAGTGAGTCGGTTAGGTCGCAAGGGTCGCAGGAGTTGCATGAACATCTTCGACTCCGTGAGTCGGTTGAGTAGCAAGGGTCGTAGTAGTTTCATGACCATCTTAGACTCAGTTTATTGATTTGAAACGGGTGAGTGTCAGTGTCAGTGAGTCGGTTAGGTCGCAAGGGTCGCAGGAGTTGCATGAACATCTTCGACTCCGTGAGTCGGTTGAGTAGCAAGGGTCGCAGTAGTTTCATGACCATCTTAGACTCAGTTTATTGATTTGAAACGGGTGAGTGTCAGTGTCAGTGAGTCGGTTAGGTCGCAAGGGTCGCAGGAGTTGCATGAACATCTTCGACTCCGTGAGTCGGTTGAGTAGCAAGGGTCGCAGTAGTTTCATGACCATCTTAGACTCAGTTTATTGATTTGAAACGGGTGAGTGTCAGTGTCAGTGAGTCGGTTAGGTCGCAATGGTCGTTTGAGTGTCGCGGAGTGTCTGAGGGTCGTTTGAGTCGCATGGGTCGCACACGGCGGTTGAGGGTCGCACGGGTCGGTTGAGTCGCATGGGTCGGTTGAGTCGCATGGGTAGCTTAGGTCGGTAGAAGTATAATGTATTCGTAATTGGTCATTTTGCAGGAAAAAGGGACTAAGAGGAAGGAGTGCGTGAGTGATGCTGATGCTGATGCTGATGCTGCAGTCCCTCTGACACTGGAGAAGAAATTAATAGGGGAAATAAGGAAGTCGGAGAAGAGAATCATCAACGCCGTAAGAGACCTTCTAAGGAATGTCGGGATTCATGTGCCTAATCCAAAATCAAAGGCTGCCGAGAAAGTTGCGATCACCGAAACCCAATCTTCCGACACTGTTGGTGATTTTGCTTTTGAATTCCTTCGACGTCCAAATCCAGTGTCAAGAAACCTTGCTCCTGATGGAGTTCCACCAAGTAAGTAATATTTAGTGAAAAGGTCATTTGAGTGTCAATTTCCATCGAGACATATAAGTCGTAGGGTCGCATAAGCCGTAGGGTCGTTAGAGTCGTAGGGTCGCATAAGCCGCAGGGTCGTTAGAGTCGCATGGGTTTCATATGTCGCATGTGTCACTGGCGGTTTCATGATCCCACTAATGGTAAGTTGTATATATTATTCGAATAACTTGAATGTTTTCGTACTTTTTGCATTCTTATCATTTTGTTTTAATGTTTCAGTTACTTCCATTTGAAACCATCCTTAGTTTGGGCGGAAATGGATGGTATGTTGAGGTTGTGGATGCGCATCGATCCTGCCCAAGAATGTGCAAGAAGATGGTTAAATCCAATTTTAACCCGAAGTATGTAGATGTGATAAGGCAGATTGGAGATTCTAAGGTAACAATTACACAGGGTTCACAAGGGAAACAAGGGTCACAGAGGGTAATAATGGTTATGTTTTGTTTTTCAGGATATTCTAAGTATTCTTCGTGCTGAACACGAAGAGGAAGCTTTACTTTCTGGTCTTGAGGATTACGAGGGATGTGACGATCCCGATGTTTAGATATGGATGAAACATCTTCGTAGAAATCCGAAGGTTATTTGTTGGGAGGATATCCGTGAGCAAGAACTGCTGACACGAAAAGCAGCTCTTGGTGATCAAAAAAAGGAGAAGGAAAAAGGGACTAAGAGGAAGGAGTGCGTGAGTGATGCTGATGCTGATTCTGATGCTGATGATGATGCTGATGTTGTAGTCCCTCTAACACTAGAGAATAAATTAATAGGGGAAATAAGGAAGTCGGAGAAGAGAATCATCAACGCCGTAAGAGACCTTCTAAAATCAAAGGCTGCCGAGAAAGTTGCGATCACCGAAACCCAATCTTCCGACACTGTTGGTGATTTTGCTTTTGAATTCCTTCGACGTCCAAATCCAGTGTCAGGAAACCTTGCTCCTGATGGAGTTCCACCAAGTAAGTAATATTTAGTGAAAAGGTCATTTGAGTGTCAATTTCCATCGAGACATATAAGTCGTAGGGTCGCATAAGCCGTAGGGTCGTTAGAGTCGTAGGGTCGCATAAGCCGCAGGGTCGTTAGAGTCGCATGGGTTTCATATGTCGCATGTGTCACTGGGTCGCTAAAGTCGAATGGGTCGCATGGGTCCCATTGGTTGCATGGGTATAATAGGTCGCATGGGTCGTATTGGTCACCATATGTTTAATGAGGTAAATTTTATGCAGGTGCTGGACCTTTATCGAAGGAGTCTGCGCCATATGTTGAACCTCCGCCGACGAAAAGAGCAAGAACAATGCGAGGGAGAGGGCGAAAGAAGGTTGTTCAAGAACCCGAAAAAACGGTGGTTCAAGAACCTGAGGAGTTTGTGTGGAATCCCAGAGGATTAGTAAAGGGCTTGATAACCCGATTTCCTTCGTTCACTGATGCTAGCGGTGAAAAGTTGACTAATCTATATTGGTTCCTGAAGGCACCTCGACATGAGCGGTGGTGGATATCTGAGCTAGATATTTCCCGAGGGCCAAAGTTTTGGGAGATTATATTAAAGGCCAACGCATGACTTGAAGATGAAGTAAGTTTTTTTAAACCCTTAGTCTCACAGAGTTCTGTGTCATATGTATTCCTGTGTGTTAAATTTTTTTTTTTTGCAGCAATTGGATGAGGCGTTGATGGAGCTGTCTTCTCGCTTGGCATCGGATCCCAGCGCGTATCAGAATTATTACGTTTGTCCTGTTGCTTTCATGCAGACGCTCGCTGTTGCTTTCATGTAGACGCTCTCGATGTGGACGTACGAGGATATGGAAACTTTGCCGGAAAAGCTTAGTCAGTTTTTGAATGCCAAGCCACCAATTAGTGATTATGAAGGTTTTTTCTCGGTTCTAAACATTCCATCGGAAAATAATCGATGGGTAGGATGTCATTGGGTAGTCATCAAAGCGGATTTCAAAACCCGATGCATCACGGTATACGACTGCAAGATGAGCCTTAAGGAAACACATATCGATCCGGTGATTGAGAAGATAAGAAAAGCTGTCCCCAAGATGCTCATTCTCGGAGGGTTTCCTTCTTTGGCTTCTAGAGAAGATGAATGGAGGTATGTGTATTATGAAGGTCTGCCACAGAACCAAAGCGGGAATGACTGTGGTGTTTTCTCCTATAAATTCGTAGAAGCTTCGTTATTAAAGGATATCAATATGTTTCGTTTTATATGCGACAACAAGGTTACTTCCATGCGTGAGAAGATGGCGGCTGATATATATAGTAATGGAGAACGTACCTTTGAACCCGAAGACTAACTTGATATTTGGTACATTGTTTTTTTTACTGGTAGATGTGAACATTTGGTACATTATTTTTTTTAATATTCGGTACATTATTTTTTTTTTCTAATATTTGGTACATTGTTTTTTTTCTAATATTTGGTATATTGTTTTTTTTCTA
>CM071860.1:24337433-24394895 GCA_036759665.1 Gynandropsis gynandra
GGGGGGGGCCTCTCATCCCCCCCCCCCGCGGCCCGGCCCCGCCGCTGCCGGTTAACGTGGGAGGTGCGCCGACCCCTGCCGTCGACCGTCGACACTCGTGCGGCCGGCTAGGGTTACGACCGCCGCCTACTCCGATGCGTGAGAGAGGTCTGATCGTGCAGATCTTTGCGCGCGCTATGCGCGCGACGCCAGTCACGAAAATCGATCCAATTTTCACTAAAAATTCAAAAAACCAATCCTAAATAGACGACCATACGCTCTGATACCACTGTTGGGTTGATTTGGGGTGCAGAAGCGTGTTTTATCAACCCGAATTTTTAGATCTAGTCATGTTCAGATTAGTTTTTCGGGGTTTCAACGATTACAAATATAGAAACGATTTCGAATATACCTGTTAACGTTGAACGAGTGATTATCGGATGATAGACTTGATAGTACAAGTCCTCTACGTGTATCCACGCCGAGATCGGATTCTGCCTTCAACCTTTGGTACGGAATCTCGAAGAACGAAACTGTTTCGTTCTTCGTTTTCTGTTTGATGGCTCGTAGGGTTTTTGTTTTTGTAATTATGTAATCTGATAACGAAAACCTAATTTCCATTTCTTTTATAATTATTAACTTTTAATAATTACACTTTTAACCCGAGACTATTCAAATATTACATAACATGCATATAACTTTCAATATATATATATATATATAAGGAACTAAGCGCTTTTCTAAAAATATTTCCCCTATAGGAAAATGTGAAGAAGAAGAGGAAATAAGAGAATGAAAATAATATGTGTTATTCGATCGTTATCTTTTGTATATGAGTACAATCAATATTTATAGAACTTATGTACATCAAGATTATAAGCTAAAGATCTTGAAAATAGAAAACTCTCTTGATCTTTGAAAACTGGTCTTGGTCAATAACATAATCTGTTATTCATCTGTTTCAATGACCCACCAAGATTGTTGCTGATCGTCTTTAAGTGCATTTGCTAAATGTGTTGGTATTGTTTGCTTTTCCACAATCTTTGGAATACATTGGTGACTTGTTTGTTTGTTTACCTTCATGAATATGAAAATCTTCTGAAATGTTAGGACTGATACCTATAATAAGTTTTACACCTCGTTATGCTTAAGAATATTGTTTTCTAAGTTATATCGTGCTTTAACATATTGGTTTAAATATATTGGTAACTTGTTGAAATCGGTATATATATTCAAAAATATTCTTAGTTTATTCAAAATGATATATATGTTAAAATACATTTATGGATTGATTTACATTTGTAACTTGTTTAGATTGGATCGATTAAAAATTGTTCGGTTCAATATACAATGATTGGTTCAAATATATCCATAACACAATGCATGCTTTATTATTTATAAATATTAATAGTATTATAGTTATATCAATATTTTTTTCCGGTTGAATCATAGTTATTAATTATCTCATTTGAATATTCAACATTGAGTATCAAATGATATTTTATAATTTGTTTATTTTAATATTTGATTAACATTAATTTACATCACATAATGCATATACGAGGTTTTGGGGTTTAAAGTAAACACTAACTAGTTATTTCACCACACAATATACCATTACTTGTTACATACATTTATATGTATTGGGCGGCTAATTACTTATTATGATGAAACAAATCATTAACAACACGAATATAACACATTCGACTAATGATTTTGAGTTACAATGAGGGTATAATCCGATTTTTTAAAAAAAATATAATACTGATGTATCGTATCATCTATCAACAACTTTTACTAAGAAAATTATAATATTATAATATTGATATAACACTACATATTTATTCTAGTTGCATCGGTTAGACATTTTGAAAAAAAATTCTAAGTATAGAACTAGATAGTTGTACTGGTTATATCAGTTGTATTAGTGTTCGGCCGATACAATCGGCACAACTACGTAAATATTTAGTATAAATTAATGTGGTAAAATCAATTCAAAAATGTTACAATGATATAGTTTTATATTTGATATAAATTATAATCTAGTACAATGAGAATAACTTAATAGGCCATTTTCTTGGTATGATTTGTACCTTAGTACAACCATACTAATAAGGCTAAATGGCCTAGAAACCCTCCAACCACCACCCAATTTCTTTTTTCCCTCCAATACTTAACCAATTTTCCTGGACTCCTCAACCAAGAAATTTAATATTTAATAATTTCCCAACTTTATGTCAATCTGAACATCCTTATGTCATGTCGGACGAACGAAACACATAATGTATGTCAATAGACCGATGATATATATGTCGTCACGAACTTAAAAGTCAGTTAACACTCAACAGTCATGTAAGCTAATTCAGGTGGAGTAACATGGTTTCATTGGCGCAAAACCTCGAAGGGTTTGTAGGTTATTACTCAAATAACCGAAACCAATGTCATAAAAAAAAAAACAAAACATTTGAATCCCTAGTTCAGACAGAACGATTTGAAATTTTCAAAAACCCTAAAACTAAGAATTTATTTGTCGAATCACCCCCAAATTATATTAATACACAAAAGTTATCTTCTTGATCCGAAATTTTCGAAGTAAGTGAAGCCACATTTTGTTTGCATTGAAAAAGGACAATGAAATTCTCAATCGTCGAAACAGTGTGTCTGTTCGTGGTCGGTGGAAATGAGTTTTGTGTTTGGAATTAATTTTTTATTTTTGTGTCTATTGTTTCCATATATGATGGGTCTCTACAAGCAAATTGTCTTCTTCTTGTTTGGTTTTAACAATGTTATGGGTTGTCTTCTTTTTTTCGATTTTAATAATGTTATGGGTCCAGGGATTGAAGAAATTTTAGTGGTCCTACCTTTTTTCTGTTTCGCATAGCTTGTTCGAAAGTCACCGTGAAGTGTAATTATGCAGGTGAGTTCATAAGGATAGACTATTGTTCATCATAGTTGGCGGTTGTAGTCAGGTGGTAATGTTGATCCTGAATATATTCGTTGGGACATGTTAATAAGACTTAGTGAGATCGTGAAACGTCGATGTTTTGATATAGTCAGTTTAGTACAATCTACCGTAATAGTGTTTGGAGTCTTTTGTTTGCGTATAAAACACAAAGATTTGTATTTATATTGTTGAAGGTTTATCCATACCATATCTCCTATATGGTGAAGGTTAATATAACATCTCTAGATAAACTATTGAAGTTGGAAAGGATCCAACATGATTTAGTGGTTTATTTTATACTAATGATGTTCCTAGTGATGTTTCTGGTACCGAAGATAATGTTGATAATTTATATGTTGGCGAAAGTGATAGAAGTTGTAGGTGGTGGTCTAGGTGTTGTTGATGAAAAGATATCAATTTTAGGTTGTGGTTTAGGTGTTGGTAATGAAGAGATAAAAGTTGTAGGTGATGGTTTAGGTGTTATTGATGATGAGACTGATGGTTTAGGTGTTTTTGATAAATACTTGGCTGGTTTAGGTTTAGTTCATGATAATGTAGAAGGTTTAAGTGTTGGTTTGAGTGATGATGATGAGAAAATTTTTGTTTCTAATGAAACAATGTCACATCATGGGGATGATGATGATTTCGTTCCTCATCATTCAAAAAAAGACACTGATTATGTGTTTAGAAAGGAAGAATGAAGAGAGTGAGGATGCAGTGAAGAAGGTAGTGGAAGAAACAAATGATGGTGATGAGATGTTTAGAAATTTTTAGAAGATCAACAATGCGAATGAAACCTTGAGATGGAAATTATCGACAATGAAATTGGGATAAGAAACAATGTTTGTTATCCATACACACCAGTTGATTCTAATATAAAGTATCAATTTTGAATAAGAAGAATAAGCGATTGCATAAGCATAAGAATAAAACGAGGCTGCTCCAAATGTTCAATAGTTGAGAAGAATTTCAGGATTATGTGATGAAATATCACTGTGGTCAAGAAGGAATATCAAATACAAAAAATGGGATGTCAACATATTGAAAGTTGTATGGTGTGACACTCAATGCAAGTGGAGAGTCTATTGTTCCGAGTAAGTGACTTTGGAGAAAAATGGATGATAAAGTCGATTAACATAAAACACACTTGTTCAAAGACCAGTGAATCGAAATTGTTGAAGATTAATTATATTGCACAACTATACTTGGAGAAGTTAAGAAACAATCTCAAGACAACAACACAAATTCTTCAAAAAGATATCCTTATCATTGCAAGTTGACGATATCCATAACCAAGTGTCAGAAGGCAAAGGCAAAGGAATTGAGTTTGTTGAGAGAAGACTCCAACAAATAGTTTCAACATTTCTATGATTACGAAGTTAAACTCAAAAGGTATATTGTTATGCTTAGTGATCTTATTTTAATAAATTACATGTAGGTCAAATCTAGTATCAACAATTGCTATACAAACTAATGAGGTTAATTGAGAGTATGAATTCTGTTGATTCTATGTCTACTTTGATGTTGTTAAACAAAAGTTGTTGGTGATGTGCAGACCAATTATTGGAGTGGATGTATGTTTCTTGAAGTGGGTTATCAAGGGGGATATATTGACAGCGGTATGCAAGGATGAAAATAATCAAATCTATCAATAACATGAGCGGTTATGAAAATTAAGATCAAAGACAATTAGGAATGGTTTATTCATAATTTAAAGATTAATTTGAATTTGACAGATGGACTAGAGTTTACAATAATGTCAGATAGAGAAAAGATAATACATTGTTTTGAAAATCTATATAATGTGTTCTAAATCTGATGTTTTGAAAAATATATTTTATGTGTTATTTGTATTTGTTGTTTTATATGTGTGTTTTGAAATTTTTTTATTACAAATGTTTGTGAAACTGTTTTGAATTTGATGTTTTTGAAAATATGTTTTATATGTATGATTTGTATCTGATGTTTTATATGTGTGTTTGAAAATCTGTTTTATTGCAAATGTTTGTGAACTTGTTTTGTATAGGGAAAATAGCATAAAAATATCAAACTATTTTAGTTTAGCCTATAAAACATGAATTGTTATCTTTAATCTAAAAAAACCCAAACTTATTTATTTTTGCCTTAAAAACATTAATTTTAGGAATAAAGTTTAGAAAATACCAAACTTTATAATTTTTGCCTATAAAACACAAATTATTACTTTGAACCTAAAAATTTTGAATTTTTACATTTTATCTAAAAAACACAAACTTATCAAATTAATCATATCTATACACAAACAAAAATACTAAATCATATTTTAACTCTTTGAACTTTTAAGTGTTGTCTAAAAAACACAAATTTATCAAATTAATCATATTCAAAAGTTAGTGTTTTTAAGGCAAAAAATATAAGTTTGGGTTTTTTTAGGTTGAAAATAATAATTCATGTTTTATAGGCTAAAATAAAATAGTTTGATATTTTTTATGCTATATTCCCTTTTATATATGTATTTATTACAATTGTTTGTGAATCTATTTTGCATGTGTGTTTACAGTTTGTATACGCAATTGTATTTGTGTTTGTTACAATTTGTACATGCTTCTATGTGTGTATCTTGAATGTTGAATCTGATTGTATATGTTTGTTTTGAATTTGTTTTCATTTTTTTCAGGGTAAATAAAATTCATACAAAAGGAATTACCTTATATAGAGCATAGAATGTGTGCAAGGTATATCTATGCTAATTGGATAAAAAAAAACACAAAAGAAAGAGGTAAAACCACTATTCAGGCAATTATCATATAGTTACAATGATGTTGGGTGGGATAAAAAGCTATCAATGATGAAGATATTTGAGGAAATAACATGCAATGATCTCTTTAAGATGGAATACTAAATTGGTGTTGTGCTATCTTTCATTATTGCAGCGATATGACAAATAATTTATCAATCATTCAATAGAAGTGCTAGATTTTAGAATGTGATATTTTGTCGACCTAGTTGATCTAAGTTGTACATGTAGAAAGTGGAAGGTAATATGCATTCCTTGCCATCATGTCGTTGCCGCAATACATTCTATAAAGTTCAACATAAAACTTTATCCTCTACCTATTATTATTAGACATCAAAATGGCGCAAAACATATCAAGTTTGCATAATTTTTTCTCATTGTTTCATTTCGATTTATTCAATTTATTTCAATTGAATGTGATTAATTTAATTCATTTGAATATGTTGAATCAGGTTTGCACTAAACCTATAAATGAACCGAAATTGTGGATTGGATGCACGGTTGCACCAAAGAGAAGAAGACTACTTGACGCAAGTTCATCTCAAGCTACAAATGTTATAGAATTCACTATCAGTGTTACTCAGGCATCCCAAGTTATCTCGATGGTTAATTGCGATCTCGCTATCACACCCTATTGTCCCATCTCGACTAGTCAACCATTACCAATGTGTGATTAGTGATGTGATTTGGAACGTATCTCAGAACCTATTATCTTTATGTTGAAACTGGTGAACTCAATGTATTTTTGAATTTAGATATTTGTCTACTACTGAACTTGTGATCAAGATGCATTTTAGAAACCTCCTAATTTATGTATTTCAATGTTTTTTGTTTGTTTGGTTTGTATAACTTGGAAATGAACTACAAAACAATGTTTAAACATAATGCACTACAATACTTCAATACAAAAGATAAAGCTCGAATCTGATACATTCCAAAAAACGTACACAATAATTTACTTATATAATGTTACCACTGTAAAGAGTTAGTGGTCCATTTATCATTGTTAGCGGGATAGTGGGTAAATTACTTTTATCGTATTTTTTTTTATAATTGAAATGTAATGGAGAATCACAACTTGAAAATACCAAATCGTTTGTATTCTTCTTCTTCCTATCATTTTCTTTGAAAACAATAATTTTCACTAGATAAGATCTTTTAGAACTCTATAACCCAAAATAAAAGGAAAAAAGATGAGACGAAAAAAAAGTTACAACTTTCATTGCATATTCATGTAATGATTCTGTATATTTCTCTTTATCGATATGTGTATAGGTTTAAAGTTTTCTATAATCATGCAATAATGGGGAATATAGTTTGATTCTACTGGTATTCAGAATATATTCATAGATTAGCCAAGGTTTAGAGCTTCAAAATGTTTCTAATGTCAATTCTGTTTAGGGATATGTGAGGTGGGATAAGGATGGATATAAATGCTAAAGTATTTGTAATGTGTGTATCTAAAGATGATATGGAGAGTGGTGATGAATGGGAGTGAAGAAGAAGACCCCAATAAAATTATATACTCGTAATACGTTTTGTTTAGGATGAACTTTACTTGAAATTTTCACCGACAATTGTTCATTGTTTGTTCGTTTCAAATACCATGAAAGTATTTCTGAATTATTAAAAGGTTTTGTTGCTTATTTTTTTTTCGATATCTCATTTTAGTTGTCATCTTTATATAACAATCATTTTGGTTTATTATGTCTGATTTTGTATCCTAGTGGCGATTCAGATGATGAGTTCGTTCTTGAACTTGAATTGTCCTTCATGGATAATATAAGACTCTTTAAAGGTGCACCTCCATGAACTGCCCAATGATCAAATAACTACTGTCAAGGTGGGTTAGATCATCTTGAAACTTTTGGTCATAGATTGTTGGATATCTTAGTTGGATTTTACATTTGTATATTTCAGTTTGTTTCTCTTGAAAACATGATGAAATCAACATCAAGTAAAAAATTGAATCAGGAAGAAGACATAATAGAAAAAAGGGCATTTTCAAGAAGAGAAAGTACATCGAGAAAAATCTTGGGCAGATGCTAAGGTTGGTGTTTTTTCTTTTAAAATTTTTATTATTTCAGTAAGAAAGATATTCAAACCTCTCATCATACAACTTGCTTGATATTCAAGAAGATGCAAGCCAAAATTAGAGCGAAATAACTAAAGAAGCAAAGAAAAATGCAACCAAGAAAGCAACGGAAAATGAAGCTGGTAAACAAAAAGCTGCAGAAGAAAAGGATGCCAAGGAGAAAATTGTAGAAATTTCACATCGTACATATGATAGTCCAAGAATTTTGATTGCTCAAACGATGAAAAAAATGAGGGAAAATGAGAGGAGAAAGATGAAAACCATGATGGCGTGGATGTAGAGAATGGAGAGATGGAGAAATAGTTCAAACGGGAAGAAGGTGGTAGCGAAGATGGACAATGATGGTTTGCGTGTCAAAAATAATGGAGAAGTTTGCAATAATTAGAAAATATTTTTAAATGATTTGGCATTTTAGTTGTACATTGGAATTGTTTTCACATGTCATGTCATGTAGTTTAGTTTTTTCGTAAAGTTTATGTCAAATGAGTAAGTTTCGAAGAATTTCACTATGAAATTGAAATGTTTAAATATAATATGTTGTTGGTTAACAAAAACTTATTCATTTATCTAAGATGAAAGATTGCGAAAATTTTAGAAAGTGTCTAGAAAGACGATTTAATCTTGATATTATAAAATCTAAATTTATCATATATTAAAATTTAGTCAAAATAATTTTATAATAAAATAACCGTAATTAAAATCATTTTGCCATAAAACCCATTTTTATTTTAGTTCGAACAGTTACAAATGGAATATATGGATTTTTATCTCATTCTAATAAAGATATACTAAATTGAATGTAAAACAAACTAATATAATAGATGATGGTGATGGTGGTGGTGGTGTTAAATGTAATGTATAGTATTTATTCTATTGAAAATAATATAACTTGTTAAATCTAAAGTAAACACGTAAACAATTTTATTTATTTTTATAATTGATTTAAAAATATATTTTTATTAATTAACTTATAGTATCCTGTAATGTATCAACTTTTTACCATTAAAACTCAAATTCAAGTGTTGTATGGTTTTTCTTTATTTTGTATCAATTGTTATGTGTTTGTAGAAAATTGTTTTCTTTTTTCTACATTTACAACTTTTATCGATTTAAGTGGTGGATTTAAAAAATTGATTTTGTTTTGTAATACCCAAATTTTATGAAATCGAATAAATATATATATACATAATATATATTTGGTTAACGAAAATTGTAGGCAAAGAAATAAGAAAATAAATAAATAAATAAATAAATCTTAGAACTTGGAGCCATGCACAAATAGGGAGAAGGTTTTTCCAGAAGTAATTAATGAAAGGTCTAGAAATCTAAATAGATTGAAAAAGGAAGAGAAAAAAAGGAGAGAACGTGAGGGAACATGAGGCTAAGGGAGAAGGAAAAGAGAAGTACAAGGGGATAAAGTTAGGAGAAAATTTCGTTCGTCGTGTGAACTAGACAAATAATAATTGTTGTATGGTCATCACCGTCAAGGAATTATAGGAAAGAAAACCAAGGTAAGAACCTTCGCTGTTGTTTTGTTTCGTACCAATGGTGTTGTTTTTTTTTGGCATGTTAACCCACTTTATATGTTTAAAATGATGCATGAAAATCATAGAAACTTTAAGGAATGGTAATCCTAGAATTGAAATGTTAAGATTGTAGGTTGAGTAAAAATTGATAAATTCATGTGATCAACGATGGAGTTTGTATGATAAATTTCGATGAGAAATAATTGCATATTTAGTGTTTAGTAAGATAGAAAAGAAATATCTATGGAGATCGATTTGTGTCTCGCACTCCTCTGCATGCAGTGCTTGATTGAGCATAAAAATTGTTCAGCTAAGTACAATATGATGAATGAGATAAAAATGTTGATCCTACATTTTTTCGTTGGGGCTGTGTGCTCGACCACGCACATGAGTGTTTTAGCCAAGCGCTGTCTCTATCAATTATAGATTTTTGGGTAACACGTTCGGATGAGCATGCAAGAGATTTTTTGGCCAAGCTTTTCACTGTAGAAGCGATTTTGGATAACGTTTAAGTGATTTTGGATCAGTCGTTCAAGAGAGAATCGCGATGGTGCATCAAATGTTTTTCGGAGATTCCAAGACCTCAACAAGCAAAGAGAAAGTCGGGTGGGCTTTGAGATCCAAGTAGAGTGTGAGGGTCGATTTTGGGGCACGGTCCTTGTTTGGGGATGATAACTCGATTAGATTCATGAGGATGTGCAGTAAGTGAAACATATTGATTCAAAGATAATAGTATTGTGGAGCTATTTAGCGATATGGGGATCGTAATGGGAGGGACAATCTGTGGTGGGATCCAGAGGGATCTTGTGAGCACTAGAGCATGGAAGGGATCGATGGAACTTGTGAGTGCTACTATTGTATAAGAGTGCGATGGGACTATGTAAATAATTTGCTGTTCCGGTGCGGATTTTATAAAACCTTTCGAGCAATGTGTCGAGCGGTTGGGATCGATGGACCTTGTTAGCACCATGGAGTTCAATGGGACTATGCAAGCACTTTGATATGTTAGCTTAAGTCTTGAAAGACCTTTTGAGCCTCTTTTTGGCGATTGACGATTGAGATTTGGTGGGACCTCGTGAGCGACGATCACAATGGGGTTCTAGTCGATCATGTCGAGTATTCAATCGGGACGAGTTATGTGTTGAGTGTTGTATTTATATTTGTATGTTTAGTTAAGTACTACAAGTGGACAGTTGGATTTACGAAGATATACATGGTTTGATCTCCTTATCCTTATGTGAGATTAATTCTACTCATCCCTTTGTAAATTGTCATGGATGGATAGAGAATGAAGATGCATGAGACAATTGGAAAGCAAGTGCCAAGGGTAACAATTCTTCTCGAAGAGTATACATCTATATATTTTCAATTGTATTTATTTTTAAAATCAAGTCTCAATATGTTATTTTGGAAACATATATTTAGATGTTCAAGCTTTGACTTGTATTAATGAAAATAATTATTTAATAATTATAGTGTATTAAACACGTAATCACCTTTAGGGGTGATGGTAGACGTTTTCAATTTCGAAGGCAAATTGTGAATCGGGACATTACAACGAATTTTGTGACGGAGGTGTGACATATCTAGTGGAATACATATTTATTGATAGAAAAATAGCATAACCAAATAAATTATGAAAACATACATTTCAAATATTTCGATGATACCATGATGAGGTAGTTTAATTGAATAATTGGAGTATACAAAATATCTCTTCTATTTCATATTCGAGTCATCATTTTGGCAGTATTCACATTAGTCAAAATTCGAATAAAATAAAAACGTAATAGACTTTAGATCATAATATAATATAATTATAATAAAATAAAATAAAAACGTAATAGACTTTAGATCATAATATAATATAATATAATATAATATAATATAATATAATATAATATACTATAATATAATATAATATAATATGACAAATATTATGGAATTAGATTCATTGTTTAGTATTGTTCGGTAAGTATAGAAACTTTTTTGATTTTTTACATCAAATTGTTAATTATGTTAAATGAATTTGGATATAACCAAATCCAAAAATTAATTTAAAAGTTTAGAACTATTGAAAACTATATATATGAATCATCGATTTAGCTAACTCAAAAGTTATAGTCTAAATCATAGATAAATGAGTTATTGATTTATCATCTCATATAGAACTATATGTGACGATACAATACACACGATTATTATTAATTGATTATAAATGTTTAGAAAATAGTAAGGTGGATATTAATATATGTTTTACAGCTCAAATATAATCAGTTATCGTCATTGTTTTTCATACAATTGTGTTAATGATAACAATGATGATATAGTAATTCCATTCGATTAACACCTCTATTTCAAAGTTAATATTTGGTATATGAGACGGGTGTTGTAGTAGACAATGGATTTGAAAGATTATTGCTACAAAGAACATGAATTATATCTGCTTACACAATTGGATCCAATGTGTATATGTAATAAAAAAAAAAGATCTCTCCTTCCCGCCCAATAGAAAAGTCTTTGAAGTCCAATATGGTTCGAGTTTTAATATAAATGGCCGGACCCGACCCTACCCGACCCGTGAAATGTTGGGTCGGGTTGGGCTAGGTTTGTATATTGTAATATTGACTATATATATATATATGAGTTGGGCTAGGTGTATATATATATATATATATATATATATATGAGTTGTAAAGGATCTCAATTAATTTCTACCAAACATCATCTATTTGATTTTTAGTTATTTGGAATTATTATAAAAACTAAACTTTGCCCATTTTATTCTTCACGTGATCCCACATGAAAACACAATTACACACACTAAAAGTGTACATATATATACATGAGACACATGATGAGCCGAATCTCTACTTTGTTTGCATGTTTCACTCACGACGTCGTGTGATCGTATCGCTTCAAAATTTGCATTTGAAATATTCGTTACAAATATAGAGATTTAGTGTATTATGGCCACACAAAAAAATTTCTTACGTCTACAGAATTACATACTCCAAGATCATTTTTAATTTTTAAAAATTCCATCGCAAACTTCAGTGCAACTAAAGTTCTATTGCTATGTTTTTTTTTTGTTGTTGTGCAAGTAACGAGAATTTGACAAAAAATAATTAAAGATCATAAGAAAGAACAAAATATTGAATTCATTGGTATTTTACATTCCATTAACAGATCTGTATAAGGTTAAATTAAAACCATACAAAATTACGGTAAAAAAATGTCCATAGAAACAGAACTTGAAAAGAAAACAAATTAAAAGCACTAAAAACCCTAATTAATCGATATACTTAAAAAAGACTTACGAATTTGAGATATCATGACAAGTCTTGATCTGTAACATCTTTGGAGAGTTCATTGTGAGTGGTTTTCCTGTTTTGTGTCGGATTCGAACCACTCCGCGGAGCCCTTCTAAGGCTTGTCTTCACGGCCTTGCTCATATCTTCCGGTGAAGTTATTGGGTTTCTTGTGGAGGAAGTAACGACATTTGCTGCCACCAATAGCTTCCGATTCCGATTTCGATTCCGATTCGAGTTTTCATCTCCGGTGATACCTATATGCGTTTTCGAATGAAAAGATCGGAGAAAATACGACGCCAAATAAGCCGTTATAAGCAACGAAATCAGTAGAATCAAAGCTCTAATTCTTGTTTTCATGGCGGTATTTTTGCTTGCTTGTTTGTTGAAGAGAATAAACTTCTAGTGACAACTAAATATACACTATTCTCTTCTATATTATATATATATATAGAGATATCTATATCTATATATATAAATACATGTGGGGTATTGTATGTACACACACAAACTCGACGGCTAGTCCCGTAGTGTGCTTATCTTTTGACCGTTTTGATCTACAATATTTTTTTTTGTAAAATATTAAAATCTATTGTTTTCAACTTCAAACTAATTTAAATTCTATTAAAAATCACATATAAAATTAAACCATAATCCTAAACTTTTATATTAATACATGAATTATTATATTTCATATGAATATGCAAATTATTTATACAATTTTATAGATTTTAAACTTTTATATTTCGTAAAATTCATAAAAAAATTCGAATATTCGAAAAATATTCATTTTCTGAATTTTGTTAGAACTCATGTATCAATGTGTAAGTTTGATATTAGTTTGTAGTTTTATATGAGATGATCTCTTAATTTTATGTAATCGTTTTTTCGTAGTCCTTTTAAAATTTTCGTAATTTTTTATTAATGGTGAAATGGAAAATATATTATAAATGTTCTTTGATATTTAACTCTGAAATTTTGATTTAAGAAAATAATCTATTGGTATGAAAAATATTCTACTAAACATAATAAGATGATGAAAGTTTTTCACAAATATTTTTCATAATTTATTACAATGCTCTAAATACATGTATTCAATATAGATTACTAATTAAAGATATTAAGATATGACGCATAATAATTTAGTACCCAATTTAGGATTGGATTTTGGTGGCAGCAAAATTCGACTTAAACTTTTTGAGTCCACATTGTTCTTCCATATGATTATCATCCATACACAATCATGTATGTATACATTATATATATATGTATTTTGAAATTAATTTTCACTTTTGTAAGTTGCTTCTTTTAATTTTGATATTGCATAATATTTTTAGTAGATAAAAAAAGAATTGTCTGACCGATCTCTGAAACTTGCTAATATTTTTTCACCCATTCTCATGTGACCCATCACATGAGAAACGAATCAAAATCACATTCTCTATTTATTTATTTATTTATTTATTTTTTTATTTTTTCTGTTTTGTCTGTATCTTTTGTGTTTTCACTTGAACATTGACAACTAAGCTTTGCTGTCTAAGAGACTTAATCTCATTAGCATGCTTCATTTTCTTCATTGTTTCTCAATAGCTGTGGATGTTTCACACCATTTCTTGGTGCTAGTTATTTAGTATTCCGGTTAATTCGATCTGTAATATACTTGTTATAAAGTTGATAACTTTCTAAATTTTCAAATAATATATAGATTAAAAATCATTATCAAATAAAAATATAAACTTTTAAGTTTTTGTCCAAAATTTTTTGTGCTACTTTCGTACATATGAAATAGTTACCGTAGATATATGTCTACTGATATAATTAACAAATTTCGAATAAAATTTGAGAATTTTTATTTTCATTTTATAATGATTCTTAGTCTGTATATATATATATATATATATATATTTACAATTGAAAAATTCAGGATTTATAGCAAAACAAATATTTTACATATTTTTAGGATTTTTTCCTATAATATCATATTTGGCTCCTCGTTTATTTTCCTTAAAAGAACATAAAAAGTCATTCTATTTTTACAATATTAACTTTTGAATAAATATGATTTAATTTGATTAGATATATATTATCACGAAAAAAATCAAGATAGAAATGGTTCGAATCTATTTATTTGCAATTCATTCTATAATATATTCCATTACCTCAAACCGACATTTAATTTTTCATACCTTATATAGTATTTGTATAAATGTATCTAATATAGGACTGCGAAGTTATAAAATAGGCGAAATATCATATATATATATTCTTATAGGGCTAAACCACTTCAAAAATACCATTCCCTAAAATAATTATTAAATCGGGAAAAAGAACTGGAGAAAAGACAAATTTGCCATTAATTTGAACGTGAAAAAATCCACGTTTTGCAGATTTTCGACGTGAAAAACTGTCGAACCGTGTCAAAAGTAAGAAAGAATAAGTGATTCGAACTTGAGAGGGATCGATTTGAAGTTGGCAAGAAGGAAATGGCTAGAATCAGCCGCAATAATAAAGAAGAGAGCACGAGTCAATCTTCAATGGCATCAATAAGTGTAAGTAGATCGATTTCTAGGGTTTTGTAGGTTGTCGAGTCGCAAAATGGTTTATTGATTTGAAATGGGTGTGAGTGTCAGTGAGTGTGTTGAGTCTCAGTGAGTCGGTTGTCGCAAGAGTCGGTTGTCTCAATGAGTCGGTTTGGGTCGCAATGATCGTTTGAGCGTCGCAGGGGGTCGTTTGAGTCGGTTATCTCCGTAAGTCGGTGTGGGTCGCAATGGTTGCTTGAGCGTCGCAGAGGGTCTAAGGGTCGTTTGAGTCGGTTGTCTGAGTGAGTCGATTTGAGTTGCAATGGTAGCTTGAGCGTCGCAGGGGGTTTAAGAGTCATTTGAGTCGGTTGTCTCAGTGAGTCGGTTGTCTTAGTGAGTCGGTTTGGATCGCAATGGTCGCTTGAGCGTCGCATGGGGTCGTAAGGGTCATTTGAGTCGGTTGTCTCAGTGAGTCGATTTGGGTCGCAATGGTCGCTTGAGTCGCATGGGTCGGTTGAGTCGTATTGGTGGGTTGAGACGTATTTGTCGCTTGAGTCGCATGAGTCTCAGTGAGTCGGTTGAGTGTCCCAGAGGGACCGAGGGTCGTTTGAGTCGCATGGGCCGGTTTAGTCGCATTGGTCGGTTGAGTCGCATGGGTCGCTTGAATCGGTAGAAGTATAATGTATTCTTAATTAATTGGTCATTTTGCAGGTGGCGTCAAAGCCGAAGTTTGTGTATGAATTCAAGCACATGGACAGAATGCCAAAGATTACCACCAAGTGTTATCCTCACGAGACAATAACGAAGCTGAGAGAAATCTTAGATGAATACGAGTTGCATTACTTCGAGAAGGAGTCACAATTTAGGCATTTATTCCATTTCCAATGTGACTCCACATTGACTAAGGTTCAAATGTATATCCTCCTAAATCACTCTGTGATTGTAGTAGACAAGAAGGAGTTGTAGTTCGTCTTACACGGTGTTGAAATGCGGACCATATCCCAAAGGATGGGAATCCAAAAGCAGTGATACATTCAGGCGGAAGAATTTCGGCTGTGGAAAGGTGACCCCCGCACAAATCATTGGAAAGCTTGTGAAGGCGAAGAATGCCGACGACCGGACGAGGTTAGCAACTTTGATGTTGTTGGCGCAAGTTATGGCTCACAAGCCTTCATCAGACAACTCTATCAGCCATGATCTCATTGATATGGTTGATGACTTGGAATTTTGTGAAGGCTTTCCATGGGGACGTTACACATTCGAGAAGATTGTGGATACTTGCCGCAAACACATTAGCGGGGAATCACCGAAACCAAAATGGTATTCTGGCGGTTTCATGATCTCACTAATGGTAAGTTGTATATATTATTCGAATAACTTGAATATTTTCGTATTTGCATTCTTATCATTTTGTTTTAATGTTTCAGTTACTTCCATTCGAAACCAGTATTAGTTTGGGCGGAAAGGGATGGTATGTTGATGTTATGGATGCAGATCCATCATGCCCAAGAATGTGCAAGAAGATGGTTAAATCCAGTATTAACCTGAAGTATATAGATGTGATAAGGCTGATCGGAGATTCTAAGGTAACAATTGCACAAGGGTCACAAGGAAAACAAGGGTCACAGAGGGTAATAATGGTTATTTTTTGTTTTTCAGGATATTCGAAGTATTTTTCGTGCTGAACACGAAGAGAAAGGTTTACTTTTGATTTGGACGATTATGAGGGATGCCACCACTACAAGAAAATCAGGTTTTAGGGACCGAAAAATCGGTTCTCAATCCGTCCCTAAACTGGTTTAGGGACGGATTGGAGACGACCAATGGTAGTATCCAATCGCGCGACTCCAAATTTTTTCCGTCCCCAATCCGTTCCTAATTAGGGACGGAAATTTCAGTCCCCAATCCGTCTCTAATTAGGGACCGAAATAGTAGTCCCCAATCGGTTCCTGGATTAGGGACGGTTTTTTTCAGTGTCGAAATTTTGGAAACGGACCACAAATCCGTTTCCAAATTTGGAAACGGCCTTTGAGCCGTCTCCAAATTTGGGCACGGCATCCGTGCCGTCTCCATTAGAGCAGAAATTAATAAAAGAAATAAAGAAATCGGAGAAAAGAATCATCAACGCCGTAAGAGATCTTCTAAGGGATGTTGGGTTTCATTTGCCTAATCCAAAAGCACAAGCGGTAAATCCCAAAGGTGCTGAAAAGGCAAAATCAAAATCTGCCGAGAAAGATGTGAGCACCGCAAACCAATATTCTGGCACTGTTGGAGATGATAATTTTGAATTCCTTCAACGTCCATATCTAGTGTCAAGAAAAGAGCCAAGCGAAGAGCCGGTTGAGTCAGAGTCTGAAAATGACTCTAGATATGCCTTAGAAGAGGATTTGGCAAACATTTCGAGATTAGTCGAAAATATCGCATCTACCGCCACCATTCCTCTAATTGAATACATTTCCGGAGAGGTTACTACAGTCATTTCTCCTTATGAAGTTCCACCAAATAAGTAATAATTAGTGAAAATTTCATTTGAGTCAATTTCCATCGAGAGTCGGCATGGGTCGCAAGGATCGCATGGGTCGCAAAAGACGCATAAGTCGCACGGTCGTATAAGTCACATGGTCGTATAAGTCGAAGGGTCGCATAAGTCGATGGGTCGCTAGAATCGCATGGGTCGCATAAGTCACAGTGTCGTATAAGTCCAAGGGTCGCATATGTCGCACGGTCATATACGTCCCATGGGTTGCAAGGGTCGCATCTAATGAATGAAGTAATTTTATGCAGATGCTCCAGTGGTTACTGTCGATGAAGTCGACGACGAGGAAACTACAGTCGGTCCAGTCGAAGAGGTCGCCCCGATGCATCACGGTATACGACTGCCAGCAGAGGCTTCAGAAAACGCATATCGATCCAGTGATTGAGAATCTAAGAAAAGCTATCTCCAAGATGTTCATTCTTAGAGGGTTTCCTTCTTTGGCTTCTGGAGAAGATGAATGAAAATATGAGTATTATGAAGGTGTGACACAAAAAAAAGCGGGAATGACTGTGGTGTTTACTCCTATAAATTCATAGAAGCCTCGGTAATGAAAGCACGTAATGATTTGCACTGCATTTGTGACAAATGTTCTTTCCATTTGTGAGAAGATTGCGGCTGAGGTATTTAGTAATGGAAAATGTATCCCTCCACCCTAAGATTAACTTGATATTTGGTACATTGTTTTTTTAATGGAAGATGTAAATATTTGGTACATTGTTATTTTTTAAATATTTGGTACATTGTTATTTTTTTTAAATTTCTTCATAATAATAAAAGGAGTCGCAAGGGTAAAAGTTTCGCAGGGTCAAGGGTCGAACGAGTACAATGATCCGAGGGTCGTAGAGGTACAAGGGTGGCAGAGATACGAGGGTCGCAGAGGTTCAAGGGTCGCAGAGATACAAGGGTCGCAGAGGTACAAGGGTCATTCGACGATTTTACCCGTTCGACCCCTGACCCTGCGACCCTTTTATCTATGCGACCATTGTATCTCTGCGACCCTCGGACCCAACCCAGCGATCCTTTTATCTCTGCGACCCTCGGACCTCTGCGACCCTCGAATCCCTGCGACCCTTTTATCTCTGCGACCTTCAACCATTGTACCTCTGCAACCCTTGTATCTCTGCGACTCTCGGACCCTTGTGACCTTTATTATTTACAAATAATATGAATAATTTATTATTTCTTATTTACAAATACAATTATTTACAAATAATATGAATAATTTCTTATTTATTAATTACAAATACAATTATTTACAAATAATATGAATAATTTCTTATTTATTAATTACAAATACAATTATTTACAAATAATATGAAAAATTATTATTTATTATATATCCTATATTTATAAATAATATGAATAATTTATTATTTATCAATACAATTATTTACAAATAATTGACTCAAATCTCTGCGACCCGTGTCCATCTGCGACTCTCGAATCCGTGCGACCCATGTCCTTCTACAACCCTTGTCCTTCTGCGACCCTTGTCCATCTACGAACCTTGTCCCTCTACGACCCTTGTCCCTTTGCGACCCTTGGACCCGTACGACCCTTGTCCCCTTTCGACCCTTGTCCATCCGCGACCCTTGTTACATTAATAATAAATCCACAAAACAACGATACTAACAATAATACCTACTATTGAATAATTGTAAAAAAAAACCAAACAAATACCAACATGAAGTTCAATTCAAAAGAATGTTCTTGTTCAAAGGAGGTTCAGAGCAATTAAAATACAACAATAATCAAACTCTGTTATTATTAGGCCCTCATTGAGGAAAAAACTGAAGCATTGGTGTTGGTCCATCAGAATACAGTTCGACTTCGAGGGTACAACCCTAGGTCAGTCCATGGTCTTCACAAAACTCTCTCCAACCCCTTCTGATGGTAGCGCCACCACGTGCCACGGACCATAGATATGTCTCCCATTAGGGGTGGGAAATCCGAGTTCCGGGATGGGTTCCTCGGGTTCGGTTCGGGTTCGGGTTCCTCGGGTTTAAAAAAATTGAACAAAAAAAAATCCATTTGGTTTTCGGGATGGGTTCCTCGGGTTTCGAGTTGGGTTCAGGTTGTTCGGGTTTTGACACATTGAACCTAAAAAACCCGAATTGTATTTGGGTTATTTCGGGTTCTCGGGTTCTTCGGGTTCTTCGGGTAATTCGGGTGTTAAACGGGTAATTCGGGTTTAAACGGGTAATTCGGGTTTAAACGGATAATTCGGATTCCAAATTTAACATACAAAAAATTAGGTTAGAAGCGTTAGGGTTTTTTTCGGGTTCCTCGGGTTCTCCCGAACCCAACCCGGACCGACCCGAACCCATTTGGGTTTTTGATTTTGAACCCATTTGGGTTTTCTGCAAAACCCGTTTTTCTCACGGGTTGGGTTTTCCAGGTTAGGTCGGTCCGAGTAATCCGAAACGCCCACCTCTACCTCCCATAGCAGTTCGTATCCTTTCATCAGATATATCTTATATCGTCTATTGAAAGACCCCTCGACCTCGCAAACCCTATTAGAAGTGTCTGCGACATCCATAGAAAGGAATAAAAATCGTGAAAATCCTTACCCAAGGCGCAACATCACCCAAGCCCGTATTGAGGTCACTTACCAATGCGTCCACAGCCAGATTCGAACGAGTGACTGGTACCACCGTGACAATCCTCTGAGCACGAGGGGCGAAGGTGACGTGAAAGACCATGTCACCTTCGTGACGGAAAAGTAAGTAATCCCCAATACGTAAGTGTAGGTAGTTGGAGAAATCTTTCCACCCATCAGTGAATATGAAGCCATCTAACTTGACTTCCCATGTTCTGTTAGACCCATTCCGTTTAAGCGTTGTCGTGTTGTTGTCCCTCATTTTCCCGTAAATATAATCATCGAAGAAGATCTTCGGGATGTCCTGTAACAAAAAACGAACAACAAAGTCAAATATGTTCATTCTCTACAGGTAACATACCGACAAATGAAGAAGATTATAATGTAGTTCTCCATATAACGCAGAAAAATCTCTCTGAAAAAATGAGGGAAATGTGACATTTTTCGAGAAAATTTGATGGAAGATGATGAGAGTTAGAGAGAGAGTGTTTCGTTATTGTAAAAAAGGAAATTGATGGAACAGGATCCTGATATCAAATCGCCGTCAGATAGAATTCGAAAAGACATGACTGCAGAAGTACAAGGGTCGCAGACGTTACGTTTTTTCAAATTTTTTCAAATTTGATGAAAAGTTCGGCGGAAATTTTGGTGACAGAATTTTCGACGGGTCGCATGGGTGGCATATATGCGAATTTGATGGATTTACGGGTTAACAATGATAAAATGTCAAAAACTAATTAAAACAATACATTTACAACGTCAAACTAATTAATGTTATTTGAGGGTCGCACGGGTTGCACGTTCACATATAAGGATCAATAAATGAGAAATTGACAAATTTACGGATTTATAATGATAAAATGTCAAAAACCAATCAAAACAATACATTTATAACGTCAAACTAATTAATACCAATTGAGGGTCGCATGGGTTGCACGCTCACATATAAGGATCAATAAATGCGAAATCGACGAATTTACGGGTTTATAATGATAAAATCTCAAAAAACCAATCAAAATAATACCTTTATAACGTCAAACTAATTAATGCCAATTGAGGGTCACATGGGTCGCATAGGTCACACGGTCACAAATAATGATCAATAAATGCGAAATCGACGAATTTACGGGTTTATAATGATACAATGTCAAAACCCAATCAAAACAATACATTTAGAACGTCAATCAATGGTTAAAACAGATTATGACCCATGTGTCCCTAGTTGAGTTGTGTATAACTAATGTTTGTGCTTCAAAAGCGATAGTAGTGTTTTAAGAACTCCTCGGATGAGTTTTACAAAATTTCAAATAATACATTCAACATTTTTTTTCAAATGTCGATATTATTTATATTGTTGTCTATATTGATTCTCAATTAGATGTATACAACTCAAATATTGATAATGGCATAATGATAATGGCATGGGTCGCATGGTCGCATATAAAGATCAATACATACGAAATCGAAGAATTTACGGGTTTATAATGATAAAATGTCAAAACCAATCACAACGATACATTTACAACGTCAAACTAATTAATGCCAATTGAGGGTTGCATGGATCGCACGATCACATATAAGGATTAATAATTGCGTAATCGACGGATTTACGGGTTTATAATGGTAAAATGTCAAAAACCAATCAAAATGATACATTTACAACGTCAAACTAATCAATGCCAATTGAGGGTTGCATGGATCGCACGATCACATATACGGATTAATAAATGTGAAATCGATGAATTTACGGGTTTATAATGATAAAATGTCAAAAACCAATCAAAAGCGATAGTAGTGTTTTATTGTCTATATTGATTCTAAATTAGACATGAGTCGAAAGGGTCACATGGGTCGGAAGGATCGCATTGGTTGCATTAATCATATTTGTTCGCATGAGGTCGCATGGATCGGCTGAGTCGCACAAGGGGTCATATTGGGTCGCATGAGTCGGATGGGTTCTAATTTAATCTAATTAAGGTCGCACGGGTCGAATTATAATGAATAATTTATCGAATTATAATGATGAAAGTCACAAAAGGTTTAATCAAAATAATACAAATAATATAGTCTTACAGAATCACTAACTAACAAACTTTTTTTTTTGAAGTCGGTGTTGTCTTGGTTATCACGTTCCAAACAATGTCAGTGATGCTGTTTTTGAAGATGGAGTTTGTCTCGAAGAAGAAGACGAGGTTTGTCTCGATAAAAAATTGGGTTTTTATCGACAAAGAAGACGGGGTTTGTCTCGACAAAAATGGTGTTTGGATGGACAAAGAAGATGGGGTTTGTCTCGACAAAAATGGGGTTTGTCTCGACGAAGATGGGGTACTTCTCCGAGCCTCACCGGGTCCAGGATAACGATTCTCTTTAGGCCTCCCGCTTTGCCTTTTCTCAGCCAGCATAGGAGGTAGAATCGTAACTTCAGTAAATTGAGGAGCAATGTCCCAATCACTGCAATCAGGAACCGAATACACGGTTTCTCGGTAAACCGAACGCCATGTCTCCCGAAGGTAGTATTTTGAACATAGATCTGGTATCTTGTGACCTTTACCAACCTTATGTGCTGCCGCACTTGCGTGACTACATGGATACTTATCCACATCAAACATTTTGCATGCACACGTTTTTTTGAAGACTCACTACGAATCTTCTACCCATCTCATTTCTCACCTCATACTCATCACTGAGACTGTTCAATTCAATAACATTATCCTTGGATGCCTGTCCAAACCGTTCATGTAAGGTTTTCTCAATGTAAGGTGTTAACTTTTGAGAATCATCACCAGTAGCTGCTTCCAACTTATACCTATTGAACCATTCCACTGTCTTTCCCAAACAAATATCTAAAAACCCTAGGATTGTATTTTTTTTACTTCTTCAACGTTGAATTTATTGACTCGGTGCCATTAGTGGTTAATAAGTTGTACCTTTCCCCCTTAAATTTGCATCTTGCCCACTTGACGGGATCAGGTTTCTCTTTCTCCAAATACTTTGCAACATTAAGATACCTGCACAAAGGTAACAAAGGTAAAAAATGGTCACAAAGGTCACAACAGTCACAAGGGTGGTAGAGGTACAAGGGTCGCAGAGATACAAGAGTCGTAGGGGTACAAGGGTCGCAGGGGTACAAGGGTCACAGAGGTACAAGAGTCGCAGGGGTACGAGGGTCGAAGGGGTACGAGGGTCCAAGGCTACGAGGGTCGCAAGGGTACAAGAGTCGCATGGACACAAGGGTCGCAGGGGTCAAAGGGTCGCAAAGGGTACAAGGGTTGCAAAGGTGCAAAGGTCGCAAAGGGTACAAGGGTCGCAGAGGTCACAAAAGTCACAAAAGTGATTTTTGTACCTGACCTTCAAATCATTCAATAGCACTTCAAATTTGTTCTCCGTGTATGCTGCTACACATTTGAAGAACATTTCTGCCACAGTATCTTCCTTTGAACTCTTTCTACCATGGCCTTTATTGACGCAGCTATTTATATTTTGTGATATATGAAGCGCACAAAAACCATGATCAGCTTCTTTATACACTTGTTTAACTGCTTTGATCAAGCATTTATGGTGATCAGATATCACAACGACATCATGTCCGTCCGGTATCACCTCTTTCAATCTTGACATAAACCACGTCCATGATTTGTCCTTCTCTCTGTCGACTATTCCCCATGCAATAGGATATTGGTGATGTTCACCATCTTGCACGGTCGCCACAATCAATGCTCCCTTGTACACTCCTGTCAGAAATGTCGCTTCCACAACAACCACTTTACGCATGTATTTCCATCCCTTTATAGCCGCTCCAACAAACATACAAAGGTATTTGAAGCTTTTCTCATCAATGTCGAGCTGAAGATTTGCGACATATGCGGGATTTCTTTGTGCAAACATGTGCAACCACCCTGGAAGCCTCCTATAATATTCAAAATCTTCACCACGAATCTCCTTTTGAGCACCGCATTTGCCTCTTAATGCCATCAAATACGATATATTGGCACCGTATTTTGCTTTTACACAAGCCATCAATTTTTTTGCTGGAGGTGTTTTATAATTTCCGGTGTATTCCTCTTTCAAATAATACTTAACCATTTGTGTTGTACCCTTTGTAGCTTGGGTCCATTAAGATACAGGTGAACAATTATGAATGGGATGGTGTGTTCTCACACTAAACCGTTTGGAATTCGAGATTACTGCCTCGCGTAATTTCCATTTACAACCACTTCCAGCAAACTTGCATCGTACTTCCCACAACTTCGTATCAGATCTCAATGTTGTATATATAAACGAAGTTTCAATTGAACCCTTCCTTACAAATGCTGTCTCCGGATTACTCTCATCAACTCTACTTTTATCTAGATCTACAATAACACAGTCATCATAATCTACAACACCTCGATCCTCACGTTCTTTAGCAATGCTTCCAAAAGAAGGAATTAGAGGCTGAATTTCCCTCTCAATATCGATTTCACACTTTACACTTGCCGATTCTATCTCCACATACAGCAGTGGTCGAATTCCTCTTATGCGATCGAACAGATAACAAATAAGATGCTTGTCATTCATTATATATGTCGGCTTCCTATTTTCACAAATATTGGGCAAATAGCGTAACTTCAACTTCGTTGTATTATTTCCCACCATCATCTCTGCGCATAACTCATCAATCAAGTGCTGGTATGTTAGACTAACCGGAGGACATAAGAAAAACACTCTCTAGTTTTCCTGAACTCTACCAACCCATTCAGATTCTCCATTTGGGTTTTTCACATTTACCATCATACAAAAAATAAATAAGTGTGCTTTTCTCATCTCGTCCCCAATAATTCCACCAACCCTTTGACAATGAAGTTCCCAAAGCCCATGCACTCCTACTCTTTGATACTCGAAAAGCTTACTAAATATATTTTTAGGAATTTTTAATCCTCCTTCAAGCAATACAAATGATATCTCTTCGTCCCTGTCATCAACGGCGTCTAGCTGTTCTTCCTCACAACTGAAGTGGTTGAGATTCTCTTTCTATCCTCTGGAAAAATCAATTAGACAAAATTGAACATGAGAACTCACAACCCTTTTCTTTCTTGGATTCATTGAACTGAGGGCATCTAAGCCGTATTGTTTTCAAAAGCAAAGCTTTGACATATTAGCAAATATATAAATAAATAATTATTACAGTGGAAAATCCAATGGTCAAAAGCCAGATTAAAAATCCAATGATTGTTTTTATAAACATAAACATAATCCTACGGTAATCTTGGATCCTAGGCTTACAGAACATATGGAGATTAATTTACATCGCTACCGTATGTGATTGTATCTCTACTGCATATCATTATGTGTTCCACATTGATAAAGTAATAGCAATAAACCATACAATTTTCGTGAAGATCGATATTTTCACAGGAGATCCGCTTTCTCCATTTCCTCTCTGGTAAAGGCCGCTTCTTCTTAATCTAAGCAGCTTTACCTTTGTCCACTTCGTTTCCCAAAGAATCATTAGTCTTATAAGGTTTTCTTAGTCTTCTAAAAAGGAGCAGTGGGTGCCTCAACCTTTGGCAATTCTTCTGCATCTAGCAGCTTGGTAGTTGGGCGAGCTTTTGGCGCCAAAGACATTGATTGGACAGCTCTAGCGATACACAACTAAAGTTATGCCATTCTCACCAATGGTCACAGCTACTTTTCATAAAGTGCCGCCGTTATGTCAATTGGATGACCCGGGTTGTTGAAGTCGACGTTCAAAACCCTCACGCTTATGAAAAGGAGTTAAAATTCCTTTTTTGACCATTTCATCCCTTTCCTAGAGAAAAAGGGAGTTAAAAAATTTCCACATACAAATATGTCACAATAGGATATAATTTCAAGATGATCAAGTGAGCATCTGACTGACCGTTTCAACGAAACCTACAGAAGCTGCATCCAAGACAACATCGAAATCTGGGTCATCATGTATTGACACAGTCTTCACCTTCTTCCTTTCTTTCTTGCTCGGTTTTTTAACCGCTTTCGATTTTCTCTTGTGTCTAGCCGCTTCCTTCACCAGATTTCTCAGAAGATTATCTAGATCAAAGCCCTTAAAGACATTGTCACCCCATAAACCAGAGAGTTGATCTTCAAGTTGAGCCTTTCTTTTCTTAAGGCTTCTTAGACGGTCGGTAGCTAGGGCATGCTGAAGCTTTTTATGGATCAAACCCATCAACCCTCGAGAAGGTTCGGCATGATACATTCTTAAACCTACCAAAACGAAATAGATACTTACAGACCTTAATTTGATGAAATCTCTGTCTGCAACATTTTATCCATGCCAAATCAATATGCAAATGTTGCAGATTAGAACATCTAAAACAAATAAAGTAGGATTATGTCAAAAGGGTATACCTTTATAAAACCATCTTCCATTTCATCCATTGATGATCAACACCAGAACCTTAATCTACAAAAAGATCCAGGAAATGGGTACGATTCAAATGGGATCAACGCCGACAATACTAACATAAACATCCAACCATTGCAATTTCATCTCACATACATGTTAATCAGTGTGTGTATAATTGATTAGGAAGAAATGTAAAGGGAGAGACTTCATGAATTGTTTTTACATTAGGAAGAAATGTAAAGGGAGAGACATCCAACAATTGCAATTTCCCCTGTTCAAACTGATACGTATCCAACAGGGGATCAAATCAACCCAGTTTTGAATCAAATCGGATGAATCGAATCGCGCTAAGATGCAATAACAACAAACAGGGGAAAGTCACAAATAAGAAACACAGCTCAAACGACAACGCATGGCGACAAGTGTTCTGCTTAATCACTGGTTTCCCACTCATGTTACCTTTAATCCTCAGATTGAAATGGAGGATTCCAGGTGGATCTTCTCCATCGACCGCCTTCAAACCCTGCAACTCCATCATGAACTGAATTACCATAACCGAATTGTCTTCGTCCTTAACCACAATATTCTTCGGGTCGTGCTCGGCGTGCGCCCAATGCGGCGTAGCCACGACAATAATGTGATTGCCCAAGGTCAATCCGCATGGAATAACCATGATTTGGCTCCGGTTCACGAACTCCGACCCGGATACAGTCACAGAATCCATACATTTCTCGATTCGGTTTTTGTTGTTGGGGTTTTGGTCTCGTGGAGCTTGATTAAACCCGATCGAGCTCATCCCACATTTTCCTCCCCACCGAAATCGCAGGCTTTGTGGTTTTGTGGAAGTTTGAAAATTCATCGAAGGGTCCGCCAGTGTTGAAAATGATCTCATTGACGAAAATATCGGAGACAGCCTTGAACTCCCGCATTCATCAATCCGGTAACCGGAACTGGACCCAACCAAAATCCTTCAAGGATCGATGTGGGTCTTCTTCAACAACATGGTTTGCTTCTCTGTCGATGAGTAATTGTCTGAAACATGCTTCGATAATGGAGAACGATGACCTAGAACCGGTTCTGAAATCAAGTGGGATCTCAAGGCTTATACAGAAGAAATAAATAAGAAGATGGAGTCGTGAGAAACCGAAAATACAAGGAAGTTTTCTTTTTCAATTGTTGAGATGGATGCATGTGGTGGGTGAATGGTTGAGAAGCCATAAAAAAAATATGTACTTTTAGTATATAGATTTAGTTTTGGATAATTATGACAATGTATACCAGATAGATCGCAATGTTACTGACTACTCAACATTAAAATTAAACCTTTAACAATTTGTAATCCAAAATTCGAACACTTGTCATTGTCAACGTTACACACATAATATATATATATATATATGCATATATATACATATATTAGTGGAATTTAACTCATATTTGTGTATGTATACTGTACAGGAATAAAAGTAAAAAAATACAGAGGCCTCCGAGACGATTTTGTAAAACTGAACCAAGACGTAATTAATATAAAATTTTAAAATGGATCTATTATAAAATTAAATATTTATATTCCTTTATGTTCAATAAAAAATCGATCTAATTGGTATACGTACAACACATAATTACACGTATATAAGAAATATTCTCCATTCCTTTTTAGATATAACTAGATGATACCCGCGTTATGCGCGGATTTGTGATGACTAAAATATATTTATTTTACATTTTGTATATAATTTATTAATTTGAATGTTGTCATTAGATTTGATATACATACGGGACAATACAAACACACTAAATAAAATTTTCAATGTATAAATTTGATCAATAGATTTATAAGTTGTAATGTAAACTAATATTGGAATCCAGCGGAAGCCAACTCTGGAAAATCTCAGTGCAAGTTTGTTTATAATGTATTTAAAATTGTAAAATATAAATTGTCGGAAAAAGCAATTGCACGATTTGAGCCGTACTGTTTTCATGATGCGGAAGACGAGGATTAAATTTAATATCATTAGTATGTAAGTGTATATGTTGTCGTTGGAATCAGATGTATATATGTTGTTGCTGAAATGGTAGTCTAGAGTGTATATGTTGTTGCTGCAAACGGGGAACATGGGTTGTAAATGGTTTAGGCGATGTATATGTTGTGAGTTTAGGCGTTGTAGCAAATGAAAGCGTGTAATGCCATCATTGATTCGTCATTTTGGTGATTCAAACCATGGTACCCCTTCAATCCCGTAGAGGATTCCGATAAGGTTCGAGCTCTCTTGTATATCAGGATCAAGCAAAGGTTAAACTAAATGACAATTCTTTTCGATGGATTCATGTTGGATATTGTTTAGCTCAATCTAATAGATTTGAATTTACGTCAAATTGGACTGCAAAAGTTTGATGTGTAGTGTTAGACCTCAAATCTGATCGAAGGGAGGATAATTTGTGTAGAAGTAGACAATAAGGAGGGTAATTTGTGCAAAAGTGAACAGGTTATTCTGTAGCACGTGACATGTTAGTTGTTTGTATATATTTGGTTACATCGTACTGAAATTAGAATACAAAAAATTTGTTTCAAGATTACATTAAATATATATTGTAACAATGTGTTCAGTTACAACAAATGTATATGAACTACAATCGATTACAATTCAAAATAAAAGAAAAGAATCCGTAACTGAAAGAAACCGGTGAACAACAGTGAACAACGGTGGATTCGATATCGGACAACCATGTTATATATTAACTAACAACAATGGCTCATTCAGTTTCAATGAACTCCTTGAGCTTGGGACAGTACTTCCTCTCTACTCACATCTCCCATGGTCTCTCTCTACGGCCTTTAATTCCTAACATCTGTCACAGAATACCTATTTTTTTCTCTGACCTCCATTTGGTTGCATCTGCTACATAGGCGTTTGCTTTGCAAATGAAAGGGTAAAACGCTTCTGGTGTTTTTTGTTGGTTGAATGGAATCAGTAACATCTTGAGCATCCGAGTATTAGCGAAAAGGAGGTACAAAGGGCATGCAGTAGAGATTGAAACCTAGAAATTTGATGAAATGCTTCGAGCTGCCAGGAAAAACTTAAGTAAAGACACCAAAAAGAAGGAACACATCAGAATAAATACACATATCCATGAACAAAGAAACCAATTGTAAGAAACACCATAGATGCCACCAAAAACCAATTTTTAGAACATACTATTGGCTGAATGTGCTCTGAATGACCTCTAAATTAATAGGGCAATCAATTTAGCGACATCAAACTAAGTAACTACTAATCAAATGGATCATTCAGCTCCAACAAACTCCATTAGTTTTGAAAATTGCTACCTCTCTCCTCACTTCTCCCAAGTGTCACTCTTCAACAGAAAGTAAAGGTAATCACATTCTCTAGTCCAATACCAAATAAAAAAGAATCTACCTTCGTCATACCTCTTTTTCCTATGATTCATCTCTACAGTTTTCAAAAAATTCGATGTAATATTTCGAATTGCCTGGACAACCTCAAGTATTTCTCTAGAGCTTCTCGAGAGATATCTAGAGGAGAAGAATGAAACACTCGATATTAACTCGACATTAATTTCAAAAATGATCCTTTAAACATTTTTTACAATGGTTTTTTAAATAGAATTTTATGTGGTATATATATATATATATTGGTATTTGATGACAACATATATCTTTTGAAAATAGTATAATTTTTTAAAACCAAATTTCAATTAATAATGGTTGTTTGAGATGATACAAATTTTGTTGCAGTGTATAAATATGATTATGATAAATATTACATAAAATGTGTGTTTTATTTTGTTTTATAGTGTCATCTAAATATATATACTCGCGTTGTCTGTTCTTTGTTTTTTTTTTTTCACCTTTAGCTTTTTATTAATTTTGAGGTTAAACATGAACGGTTTTTTAAAATTCTAACTAATATAATTTTAATATATGTATATATAAAATATAAATGTTAAAATAAAAATTTAATAATGATATCTTTCTTCCTCACAGCCACCACACAAGAGCAGTTTGAGGCCGTTGGGGCATATTTTAGTAGTTCGCTCTCAAGCCTGGCTAGATCTCGTTGGCTAGCTCAAGCTGCAAGCATGTTGTAAATTGTCGATTCATAATGATTTTTTCATATAGTTTTAAACAATAGAGCCGCAAAACCAGACTAAATGCGCGTAAGAATTAAAGACAAAATCAATTTTTTGCTGTAACTAATCTACACAGTCCCCTTTTCCCTGATTTTGACTTGAAAGATCCATCACAACCATCGTCGCATCTCAAGTTTTCAAAATCATTTCCTCAAATTCATCTTCAGGGTTCGATAATGCCACTATCGCCCCTCCTGCTCCAATTATTGCTTCACCCTCATGTATCACCACGGTTCATATCACGATGTTCAGATCAAGCGCTCCATTATATGAGGAAAACCCGATAGAGCCCGAGTAAAGGCCTCGTGAACAGCTCTCAAGAGAATCATTCCTCAGAAGGTCCACAAACATAAGAATTTCTGCTTGATCATTTTCGCTGTTGCAAGACAGGCAAAAAGGGAGAGAAGAAAAGATACATAAATTGGGGGAAAAGACAATACCAGACAATTTCCATTAGTAGCAATCGGGCAAACCATTTGAACTAACATAACAGAGGTTTATATAAATCAATCCAAGGACAATGCAATGTTGAGTTTATCGTAGTAAGGTACACATAGTACCCTTACCATGTATCCGGAGGACAAGTAACACAGTATGGGAGTATGTAACCTTGGATTTCCAATAAAGAATGGTCAAGAAGCATGTTAGAATACCGATCCTAACCTTAGTTCTCAATCAACACAAACCGAGACTAATGTTTTACTGAAAATAAAATACAAGATTTGATGTATACCTAAACTTCAATTGCAACTTACGTCGTTCATCTACTTCAGGTGTGGAGCCACGAGCTATGGTACCCTTAATCGGCCTTGCTCTAAGCACTCCATTTCTGTCCAGCCATAAAAACCTTTAAGGTGAAAAGCAACATAAGCACAAATTTTGCTTTAGAGAATTTGAGAAAAGCTGCATATGGCGCAGGATTCCTCTCTCTCAGGTGCAGATAAAGTCCCAAAGCATCAACATCTCCTATACTCCATCCGTTCTGAGTTGTAAGACAAAGCTCGTAGCTATCCCCATCTTTGATATGGTTCAGGCACCTTTGAACATCGCTTATGTACTGCTCGTGGGACTTGTCAGGGACAAAACATACTTTGCATGGGGATGAAGCAGTACTCTGCTGAGGTTGGTCATTCCACTTTCTTGTTGCCCTCAAGCTAATAAGCATTTTTCTCGTTATCATCCAATAAGGTTGGCGTGTCATCCATTTCATGAAGGGACAATACATAAACATCAGCAAAATGATGATCTATAACTACAATATGATCTGCAAAGAAAAAACATGCATCTGGGGCCCTCGATTTGTGATGATTAGATGACATTACGAACAATTTAGATAGTCCCCTAAATACAAAAGAAAACAGCTTGATTAGATGAATATAAAAGAGATTTACGACATAGATGATATAAGGTCTAAACACATACCCAATACAACCAACATATCCACCACAAAACTCGAAAGACAGCCCTTCAAAATCTTTTTCATCATAACAAAATGAAGAATACCAGACAATTTCCATAATTAGCAATCAGGCAAACCATTTGAACTAACATAACCGAGGTTTATATAAATCAATCCAAGGACAATGCAATGGTGAGTTTATCGTGGTAAGACACACACAGTACCCTTCTCATGAATCCGGATGACAAGTACCACAGTATGGGAGTATGTAACCTTGGATTTCCAATAATGAATGGTCAAGAAGCATATTAGAATACTGATCCTAACCTTAGTTCTCGATCAACACAAGCCGAGACTAATGTTGAACCTAATTTCTCTTCATTTCGACAGCTACAACATGAGCTTAATTCAATCTTCTTGCATCACTCAAGGCAAATGGTATCAGGAATAAGCTCCAACTGTTTCAGAACATGGATAAATCCAACACACAAAAACATGTTAATTTGGGCAAAAACGGGTTACTTTTGCTGCTAGCAATGAACATAAGTTATTGGAATGCCGCCAATTTTTCAGTTCATATAGAGGATCCCAGGAGTCACAGAACCAGAGAAAGAGAGTTTCACCTTTTGATCGCCTTGAATGCAAGATCGCAGAGTGGTCAAGACCAAGATTAGTAGAAGCGTTCGACGCAGCCACATCCATCGTTTTCCTCTGATTTCACCTATATATACATTGAGTGGCAAAAAAATGCATTTTCACCACAAGAAACTGAGCTATTGAGCCAAAGCATGAAACATCCACAACAATAAACATGGAAAACAAACGTAAAAATTCTGTAATCAAATTTGATAATGAAATCAAAATTCTGAAACTATGTCTTAATATCAACATGATCTATAACAAAACAACAAAAGCTGAATATTATTCTTTGAAAATTGATCCAAGATTGAATATTTTGACCCTAATTGTTCTTCTCCGTGAAAATGATTTTTAGGTCAGAGTTTCAATGGCGATGAGGAAGAGATAGGTCAATAGGTCAATTACCAGAAAAGCAGAAAAGCATAAATTATCTATGTAAATATTTCGTGATACTATATAATGAAGAATAGGAAAAAGAAATTACCTTTGAGCTACTTTTGGAGAAGGAGCCATGCTTGGTTCGATGGTGATTAAGGACATGCTTCATCAATATTTGTTTTACTTAGTTGGTCGAGTTGAATAGTGGAAGCTTTGAAGTCTCTATAAATCACTTGTGTCTCCGAAGTGTGAAGGTATGCCAAACCTTTAGCAGCTCCTATTGCGATTCTAATTCTTATTTCCCACATGAGAGGCTGAACAACATAGCCCCCCTGAAGACAACCTGAAGACAAGAAAGTAAACATACAATGTAAGAAATTGCGGGCTCCTCGACCAAATAACATCTATAAAGAAGAAGTATTACGTCAAAAGAGGTGAATCTCTAAGCTCCCTTTTTGCATAAAGTCCTACACCAAGAGCAGATGTTGACCCTCATAGAAGTATCCAAATAGCCTCACGAGATTAGGATGAATAAGCCTCCCGAGGAAATGTACCTCACACTAAGCAATTACGAAACAACGCAAATTGTAAACAAAAATAAGACTTCTTTTTTGGCCTTATATATCCAAACATAAACCGGGCATTGAATTGAAATGTACTCACTTTCCATTCCTCGAATCCTTGGAAACTCTCGGAATTCAATTTTTTAACAGTAACCACCCGTCCACTACCGTGCCTAGTCTGCGCTTTTCATCGAGCCACCCTTTGAATTCCTTCCCGAATGCGCCCTCTCAAAGAACATTCTCAGATTTGAAATTCTTAGTAGCAACTTTCAGCTCTGCGAGAGTGAATATCCTCAAATTGGGCGCGGAAAATATCTGACCGTTGGGATAAGATTCAACGCCGCTGCTTGCAGAGAATTGGCTAATGCTGGAGATGTTACTTCCTCTAGAAGCAGCTGATGTTGTGTTGCTTAACGACCTACATACCCCTGTTCAAGCAATATTGAAAAATCAAAGCGAGACATAATGATGCTAGATTTATCTTAGAACCACAACAAACTATTGTTCATACCTGAGACTCGGAGAGAAGGGTAATTATCCCAAAATCATCGACGATGACGCGAGAAAGCCAGAGGGAGGGAGGACGTGACAGCATGAGATGGTGATTACAAACCGAAGACCTAGAAATGCACTTCCACACAACATAATCGGAGGGGAAGTTTAAGGTAATGCATTACACCTTTGCTAGCTACATCGGTGAGAAATATCTTACCCCATCTCCTTCACCACGTATAATACAACTCAATATTTGCATTACGCCTTTGCTAGCTCCATCGGTGAGAAATATACTTTCTGGGTCGCTGTCAATTGTAAATCAGAAGAAGAAGCAGAAGGCCTCACTACTGTAATTCATTGAAGTTAAGGATACCTAGGATAGCCATCACGTCTTTCTATGAACTCGACCACCTCCTTCCTAATTCCTGGGATGCCTCTCGAGTCACTGTAAGCACCTGATCAAACAAAAAAAAGCCCAGTTAAGATGTGAAAAATGGAAAATATATGACTCATATGTCCCCAAAAGGGTATACGTATACCTAGACCGCCTAAAGTGAGGGAAAGATAATGTTTAGCTCTTTCGATAGCATCAGACAGGAATAGCATTCCAACATTCAATTTCAAATTCTATAATGAAGTGAGAGGAAATGTTACCTGTTATGCTTCAATGAAGGGTCTCTCGCTCTTCGTGGGAATCAAAAGACCAAACCCGAAGGCAACCGAACCCTTTGGGACATTTTTCAACCCCAGGATGTGAGGAGTCGACATCGGGTGCCAAACGACGCCGTCGATAAGAGCTCTTAGGAGGAATCAGCCTGTTATCCCCGACGTACCTTTGATGCGTTGAGCGAGAAAATCGTGGGGTGAAGAGATATTCTCGGTCGAAGGGATTGGAGGAGGGTGTTTGAGACAAAATCTGGCTAGGGTATCGAATGAGCACAAAAGCGTCGGCGATTTTAGAACCACAGAGATCAATATTGATGCTTGATTTATACAAACCGAACCTGTGAAGTGTATCGATCGGCCATGCCTGAGCCGTCGGGAATCGATTCAGTCCTCGCCGTCGCTCCCTTCTGTTCTGGTGTCGCTGCTCCCGTCGGCGTTGGCACGTCTAAATGCAGCAACCCAAATCGAATACTCATAAATTGAATTTTACAGATCCGATTAAAGGAACGTTGCCTCACCTTCGGTTCACTGCTTGACGTCGGACTTGGTTCCTCGTCGGCGCCCTCAGCTCGCCATCGGCTCAATGGAATGTAGTCATCGATAGGAAAGTTGCCTAACCATCGATAGCCCATTTTTCCTTCTGATGGGTTGCCTTCCCCTTCGCACAGCCGATACGATTGGATGCAGCTGCCCGTTCTGATACAAATGGATGCGGCCCTGAGCCGTCGGGAATCGATTCAGTCCTCGCCGTCGCTCCCTTCTGTTCTGGTGTCGCTGCTCCCGTCAACGTTGGCACGTCTAAATGCAGAAATCCAAATCGAATACTCATAAATCGAATTTTACAGATCCGATTAAAGGAACGTTGCCTCACCTTCGGTTCGCTGCTTGACGTCGGACTTGGTTCCTCGTCGGCGCCCTCAGCTCGCCATCGGCTCAATGGAATGTAGTCATCGATAGGAAATTTGCCTAACCATCGATAGCCCATTTTTCCGGCTGATGGGTCGCCTTCCCTTCGCACCGTCGATACGATTGGATGTAGATGCCAGTTCTGATACAAATGGATGCTGCCGTGGCGTTGCCCGTGCTGAACAATGAATTTGAGGGGCTTTCGTGTTGCTATTTACCTCCTCTTTGCTCCCTCTCAGTCCCCTTCATCTCCATATTGTCGCCGTCTTTGCCTTGGCAGAGATTAACCTCCCCTCCGCTTGCCTGGCCTCCTGTTTTCCATGAGCATGACGAACATGAGATACGAACGAAGCAGGGACAATGAATCAGAGGAGCTTTCGGGAAGAGGAAGAATTTAGTTTTGCTGTGAGAAGAGGGCTTTCTGAAAATATTCACACCTGGCCGATTTTGTAATAAGGAGGAAGGCGAAGAGGTAAAAACGAAGGAGGAGAGGGGTGAAACAGGGCATAATATTACGGTGTGAAAAGGGGATTTTTTCCTCCCTAGCTGACGTGGCAGCATGAGAAGGGAGGAAAAATCCTCCCTTTTATAATTTTCTTTTATATTTTATATATATTTATATATACATCAAATAACACATGTATTTATATATATACATGTATATATATATTTATAGCATATACACACTGAAAAATATAAAATATATTAAAAAATAATATTGATAAATAAAATATTTTTTTATAAATGTAGTGTATAATTGTTCATATTTTATTATAATAAATTATTTATTATTTCTAATGTTAATTCTTTTTAATATAGCAAATCAAACATCATTAAATAATTGATCATCAATTCAATTGTGAAAGGTTGTTTTTACAATGTTCATTGTTGAAAATATCTCTCGCCAGTTGCGAAAGTAATAGGTAAGATCAAAATCAATTTCAAAATATGATACATTAAATGATACAATTTCTACAAAATTTTCACCATAATTTTCATCGGGTGATATAATTGTCTTTTGAAAACTTTTTCCATTATTTAATCTAACAAAGAAAAAATAATATTATAACAAAATGTAAAAATTCAACTGATAATTTTAAAAATAAAAATATTTACCTTTGTTTTTTAAATTGATAAATTTGAATTTTGGTGTTAAAAAAATCTTGAATATAAAATAAAATAAAAGTGAAAGATATAAAAGAAAATATTAGAGTCGAACTCTAATAATTATTTCTATACTCTAAAAATAAATGGGGTAATTTCAAAAATACATTTGAACTGCTATTAGGACCTTAATCCTACTATTTTCTAAAAGTGAATATCAACTTCAACTTTACCCTTATAATATTGATAACCCCGTTTGCACTTGTCCTTTAATCGACAGTTTTCTTTCTCTTCCAAATCACCTTGATTTCCCTATCTTGGCACGAAAATTTTGTTTGTCCCACATTCGATTCGTTGGGAGTAGCTTCAAATCAACATCAGATTCATCGTGAGTGGCTTCAAATCGACATCAGATTTGTCGCAAATAGGTTGAAATCGTTTGTTGTCAACAAAGAAGCTTGGAATTAAGTATGTTTTACGGATTTAAGTTTATTTTTAATTTGAGAAGATTAAGGTTGTTTATGGGAGATATGGTGTTTTTCGTATTTCTTTTATGAAAGTAATAACCCGACTGAGTAATATGTATAGATTCAGTTCTACCTTTGTCAAAATGAGTCTTATAGTGTTGTAGTCAAACGACTCACTGAGTAAAATGGAGTGAGTCAAATGATCACAGTGAGTTACAGAATCTCGTCGAGTCGCGCGGTCGCACTGGGTTATAGAGTCATATTGAAAAACATGGTCGTAGTGGATTTCAGAGTCGCATCGGATCACAGGTCTCCTCGAGTCGCATGGTCGCGCTGGATCACAGAGACATATTGAAGCACATGGCCGCAGTGGGTCACAGAGTCGCATTGGGTCACAAATTCTGAATTAGTTGCACGGTCGCACTAGGTCACAGAGTCATATTGAAACACATGATCACAATGGGTCATAGAATTACCCTCTTTTTATGTTTTTCTTACAGGTGTAATGGATGTAGTGAATGAGAAAATCACATGAATTATTTTTTGTATGATGGTAAATGGGATCAAGACATAAATAGAGGATTTGAAAGGGTTGGAGGAGTTCAATAAATATTTTGGATTCGGACAATTCTGATAGTTTACATACCAATGAGTTAAGAGAATATGGTCATTCATAAAGTTATAATTTGTGGCAATAATGATGGTGACATCGATGTGCCAATAGAGCATAAAGATGTTAATGGTGATTGTGAGAATATAAATGTTAGTTTATGAGAAGCCAAAGAATCGAAATTAAGTCTTCGAGTTCGAAGATGGTGAGAATTTCATCTCGTACATCTCAAACAAATTGAAACATAAAATTGGACTAGAGTTTGATAGCAAGAAGTATGTACATGAATTTGTAAGGAAGGGTTTTGAAACCTTTTTTAGATATGCAACATTAAGTTATGATTCGAAGCTGTGGGAAATATGATGTAAGTTTGTCGGAAGTGGTTGTAAGTGAAAATTACGCGTAGGAGCAATCCCTAAATTCCAATTAAACGGTTTAGTGTGAGAACACACTATCACATTCATAAGTGTTCACCTGTATCTAAATCGACAGAAACTACAAAGGGTACAAAGTAATTGGTTTAAATTATTTGAATGAGGAATATGATAGGAAATATGAAACACCTCCAACAAAAGAATTAATAGCTTGTGTAAAAACAAAGTACAGTGCCAATGTATCGTATTTGATGGCATTAAGAGGCATATATAGTGCTAAAAAAGAGATTCATGGTGATGATTTTGATCATTATCGGAGGCTTTCAGAATGCTTGCACATGTTTATAGAAAGAAATTCCAAATATGTTGCAAAGCTCCAGCTATACCTTTTTATGGCTGTGAGAACGACTATAAGAGGATGAAAATACATGCGTAAAGCGGTTGTTATGGATGCAACATTTCTGACAGAAGTGTACAAGGGAACATTGATTATGGAAAACGTGTAAGATGGTGAGTATCACCAATATCCTATAGCTTGGGGAATAGTCGACAGAGAGAAGACTGAATCATGAACGTGGTTTATATCAAGGTTGAAAGAGGTGATACCAGATGGACATGACGTCGTTGTGATCTGCTCGCCATAAAAGCTTGATAAAACAGTCAAATAAGTTTACAAAGAAGCTGATCATGGTTTTTGTGCGCGACATATATCACAAAACATAAAGAGTTACGTCAATAAAGCCAATGTAGAAAGAGTTTAAAGGGTGATATTGTGGCGGAAATATTCTTCAAATGTGCAACAATATACACAGTAAACGAATTTGAGAGCTATTTAATGATTTGAAGGCCAGGTACAAATATGACCTTCGTGACCATTATGACCTCTATGACATTTGTGACTGTTGTGGCCTTCGTGCATGTATCCTAATGTTGCAAAATATTTGGAGAAAGAAGAAATTGATCCCATTAAGTGGGAAAGATATAAATTTAAGGGTGAAAGATATAAATTATTAACCAATAATGGGACCGAGTCAATAAATTCCACGTTGAAGACGTCTAAAAAGTTTTTGGTGCTAACACTTTTAAATATTTATTTGGGAAAGACAATGGAATTGTTCAATAGCTATAAGTTGGAAGTAGCCACTGGTGATGATTCTCGAAAGTTAACACCGTATATTGAGAAAACATTAGATGAACGATTTGAACAGACATTCAAGTATGAGGTTATTTAATTGAACATGTTGAGTGATGACTATGAGGTGAGAAATGAGAAGGGTAGAAGATTCGTAGTGAGTCTTAAAAAAAGAACGTGTAATTTCAAAATGTTTGATGTGGATAAGTATCCATGTAGTCACGCAATTAACACCGTATGTTGATAAAGGTCACAACTGCACATAAGGTTGAAGGTCACAAGATACCAGAACTATGTCCAATATACTACATGCGGGATACATGTCGCTTAGCTTACCAACAAACTGTATATCCGGTTCCTGATTACAGTGATTGGAATATTCTTCCTCAATATTCTAAAGTTACGGTTCGACCTCCTATGTTGGCTGAGAAAATGCAAAGTGGAGGCTTAAAGAGAATCATTATCCTAGACTCGGTGAGCCTAGAAGAAAAACCCCATCTTTGTCAAAACAAACGGATTCAAATGCCAGCATCACTAACATTATTTTGAACATGACAACCCAGATAACACCAACATAAAAAAGAAAGATTTGTTAGTTTGTAATACTGTCTATTTGTATTATTTGGACTAAACCTTGGTTTACTTCCTTTCATCTTTATAAATTGATAAATTCATCAATTTTGCATCTACTTTTTCTCATTGACACAAAAGGACTATTGTGACTTTTGTGACCTTGCGACCCATGCGACGTCCTTGTAGAAATTTCATTTTCAAAAGAAATCAACACTACTATAACTTTTGACGCAAAAGGACTACTCTATCCTTTTCACTTTTTGTGACATTTCTACGTTTTGTGACCTTTCTGACCTTTCTACGGTTTGTGACCTTTGTGAGCTTTCTATGGTTTGTGACCTTTGTAACCTTTCTATAGTTTTTAGGGAACATATGGGACCTGTTTGGTACCGTTCCATCATTTCGATGTCAGACTCTTGTCTTTTTGAATGTTAGCTATGCCTTTTTTCGAATACGTGTGTTTACGACACACTTCTATCAGTCCATACATGTCTCTCTTAAAAGATTCATCAAGTTCTCTAACTCTCACCATCTCCCATTTGAGATTGAATCCCATCTCTCTCATCTTTTCATCTTTGTCTCAAACCCTAAATTCTCTGAAAAAGCTTTGTGACCTTTGTGATTTCGTCTGAAACCCTAAATTCTCGATTGAATTAAATTAGTATAATGCATATTAAAGTTGAAAAAGTCTTATTTTTCATGGTTGAAGTACTTTCATCCTTATAAATCGATAAATTTGTCGAGTTTGCATATATTTTCCCATTATGTGCAAATCATGCGACCCAATATCACGAGAACCCATCCGACTAATACGATCCAGTATTACCTACGTTGGACTCTAAATTGGCATAAAGTAGTATGATGCATATTTAATTTAAATGTTGAAAATGTCTTATTTTGAATGGTTTACATCCTTTAATCCTTGTAAATCGATAAATTCATTGAATTCACATCTATTTTTTCTCATTATGTGCAAAAGGACTACTATGACCTTTTGACCCATGCGACCCAAGCGTGTCCTTCAGAAATGTCATTTTCAAAAGTTTTGAATTGTAGATGTTTAATTAGAAATCAATATAGACATAATATTAAAAATGTCAAAATTTGATGAAATTTTGAATGTATTATTGTGAAATTTGCTCAAATTCATCCAACGAGTTCTTAAAACACTACTATTACTTTTGAAACACTTTATCCGTTTTACACTTTTTGTGACACGTGGGAAAAAATCCGTTTTAACAATTATTTGACGTTTTAAATAACTGAATTAACATGATTTTGTTCCTAAATGTATCGAAATCACAATTTAAATGTCTAACGTAATTTGTGATCTTTTTACGATTTTCAGGGAACATATGTGACCTACCATTCCCGCCGAACTTTTCTCTAATCTTTCAAAAAAAACATAACAATGTATGTTCAAAGTTGGTCACAGGTTGTAAAGTACGACACTTTGTATTGTTTCGTCGTTTGTTTTCATACACTTATCGTTTCGAATTCTAGCCTTTCCCTTTTTTCAAATACGACACACTCTTTTTCTAACTCTCTTAATCTTCCATTCATTTATTCCTCTAACTCTCATCATTTCTCGTCTTCGTCTCTATCTCTAAATATTTTTGAAAAATTCTCTATAAAAAAATGTCTCAAACCCTACATTTCCCACATTTTGTCCAAAGTGATTCTTTCTGGCGATCTCGACCACTGCATTGTAATCTCCTCCATCTGTCTCTCTCTTTATATGTTACATGACATGATGTAGAGATATGACTTTTTTTATTTTGCTTTTTTTGTTGCAGGATATTCCATGGAAGTTCTTCGATGAGCATATCGAATGGAAAACGAGGAACAACAACATGATAACTCTTAAATCGGATGTGTCTAACCAAAAGTGAGAAGTCAAGTTGAACGACCCCAGATTCACAAACGGACAGAAAGACTTCGCCAAGGACTATGATTTTAGAATTTGTGATTTTTCGTCATGAAGGTGACATAGTTTTTCACGTCACTCGTTCCAGGAGACGATTTTTAAAATTTGCAATATTCATCATCATCATCATCAAACGTAGAAACATAGTCATTTTCTTCTAATGAGACTTATTTTATGACACCGCTACAGATTCTAATCTGGTCGTAGATGCAGTGGTGAATGACTACAAACTGATTCATCATATCACTTTGGTTCTTTATTCGATTTTTAATCATATTTATTGATGTAACTTAAGTGATGGTTCATAACCTTCTGATAGGGTTTGCAAGGTAAAACGATCTTATCAATAGAAGATGTAAGATAATACTGATGAACGATCAAGGAAGGGTGTAGTCATTAGATTTGAGGCCTTTTAGTCGTGGTGGCGCTTGGACCAGGGGAGTGAGGCCTTGCTGCAACTGAGTCACATAAGGTGGTTGGAGCGATTGGTTACACGAGAGTTGTGGAGACTCTCGATTCATCGGCCCGTCTTCGAAGGATATTACGCACCAACGAAGAACAAACAAACATTGGATATGACGCACCAACGGGTCTGCTGGATGTAACGCACCAACAAAGGAATCATTTTACAAGGAAAATCAAGTTCAATTCAAAATTCAAAGTTTTCTAAGTTCCTTCACCATGGCCGGCCATATGAATAAGAAAATGGCCATGCAACTCATAAATACATCATTAAATGCTAGTCACCATGCAAGGCAACAATTACTTGTTCTAGAAAATAGCTAAAGACTTAAATAGGACAAGTCGTAAGATGTGCCGTTGGGTTGCGAACTTGTCTTGAAACCCTCGAGTCAATAATTAGATCGCAGAAAGTGATTCGCGACCTCGTTAAAAACCCATCGTTAGAAAACCCCGTGGGACAAAACCAACGAAGGGAAAAGAGTACACGCGAGTCACTTGCCTAATTATTGACTATTGCGAGTTGTGCTTCGGCTTGAAGAACGATACGGATATTAGTGACTTCACGTGGACTTGAATACTCTCTTGAACGTGGGCGGCCGTGAGGATCCCGATGATCGCCTCCTTGAGCTTTCTATCTTTAGCTCAGGTCACGGGACCAGCTGGTAAGGTCAAGGCCTCTTCCTTCCTAGCCCTAGCTCAGGTCACAAGACCAACGTCCTTCCGTTGGGTTGCGTCTGCCGTTCATTTAACTCGGGTCATATCCTCCATGGTGCGGGTCGCCTCTTCCTTCGTGCATGTCGCGTCTCGGATCACGCAGGTTGTGTCTCAGGTCACGCAGGTCGCGTCTCGGGATGCATAAGTCGTGTCTTCTTCAGCGATGTAGGTCGCATCCTCCTCTGCATTACAGGTCGCGTCCTCAACGTCGTCCGGGATCATACCAGGGAGGTTGGAGAACTTTTTGTCAAGAAAATGGATAAAATGGGGGATATACCTCACACTCAAACTGCTTTCTAATGGAGCAACACATGTGCTTTGGTTTCACCCCAACAGAGTCTATCAACAACAATATTTGATTTTAAGTAATTATTGATATGTTATGAACCATGTGTTTCGATATTCATTCCCTTGAACCTGATGTTGTTATTATTATTTTGAATTTATTATTAGTGTTAAATGCAATAATTTATTATTACTGTTAAACCAAGGTTATACAAAATAAATTGAGTTCATACATAATTATAATTATTATTATTATAATAATTATTATTATTGTGACCGATCTTTGTGACCGACCTTTGCAATAACTTTATCTACACCTATCCCTTACCTTCACCTTCTCCCTCTCCTGTTCCCTTCGATGCCTTTGTTGTTGGTCCATCCCATGGTCAAGTGTTTTTGGTCTTTCGTCGGTGAGTCAGTCGTCCGAGGTTCAACATATGGTTTATTTCTTGCCTTCGATGGTTTTAACTTTCGTTTAATTATCAATAGACCATCAGACTCACCCAATGAAGCTCCAACATCTACATAAAAATCGCTTCATTCATGTCTGATAGAATTGTCTGATGAAGGCTTGTGATCCAGAACTTACCATAACACCAACAATGTTCTCAATCTCTTCCGGCTGACGGAATTCTTCACCTTCACAAGCTTTTCACTCACTTGTGCAGCGATCACTTTTCCACGACCCAAATTCTTCAACCTAAATATATCACACCGTTTCGACTCCCATCCTTTGATGCAGGGCCAGTTCCGGTAATTAGTGCATGTTCTAATATAGAATACTGGATGATAAGACCGTTTACGACAAACCACATCTTCTTATTATCTCGTACAATCACTAAGTGATTTAAACAACAGACATTTGAACCTTCGTCATGATGGAGACACATTGGTAATGGAATATATGCCTAGAAATTGTGACTCTTGTTGAAGTAATGTCACACATCTTCACTTAACATTCCTCTCAACTTCTTTATTGTTTCGAAAGGATAACACTTGGTGGAAAGTTTTGGCATTTTTTGTCCATGTGCTTGAATTCATAGAGAAAATTCGGCTTTTGTGGCACCTGCAAAATGACCATTTAAGAATACATTAGACTTCTATCGACACACCGAGACCCATATGACCCTTTGCGACTCAAGCGACCCTTGCGACTTAAGCGACTCACTGAGACCCATATGATCCTGCAAAATGATCATTTAAGAATACATTAGACTTCTATCGACACACTGAGACCCATATGACCCTTTGCGATCCAAACAATCCTTACGACTCAAGTGACTCATTGAGACTCCTGACCATCTTCGACTCAAGCAACTGACTGAGATTCATGACCCTAGACTCTTGACTCTCTTCGACTAAAGCGACTCATTGAAACACCTGACCCTCTTCGACTCAAGCGACTCACTGAGACTCATGAACCTCTTCGACTCAAGCGATTCACTGAGACACAACCTTTTGAAATCAACAAAAAAGTTTCGCTTTTCAACAACCTAATCCCTAATGTATTTCATCTACAAAGTAAAACCCTAAAAATCGATCCACTCACAGACTTCAATGAAGATTGACTCGTGCTCTCTTCTTCATTACTGATCCTTGCCATTTGTTTCTTTATTTCTCACTTCAAAATTTCATTGCTCTCAACTTCGAAATTTCCTTCTTACTCATTTAGAACTCGATTCTTACTCTGAATTTCGAAATCGTCTCTCGCTCCTTACGCTCAACTTTGAAATAACTTTTGTTTCGAAATTTTGTCAACCGTGTGTTTTCACATGCAAAAATAAAGATATATTTTTCTTTTCACCAGTTTTTATTCTTTAGATTTTCGAGGGTACACGAGAAGCAAAAATACCCTAAGAAGACATACTTGATATTTCACCAACTAAAAATATACTAATTTTAAAATTTACATTTTAAACTAAAGGTATCGGGGCATAAAACCACAATACCCCTAAGCAGCATACGTCCGGCATATATACATATGTTATCACACACATATATATATGTATATATTAATATTTATATATAACATATAGTTACATTTATTATATATATCTGAATAATTTTTAACATGTTATCAACGTAACACCCTAATCAACTAATAAAAATCATTCGAATATTACACATCATATATTTTATTTTATTTTCAATTTTTATTATTTCAATTTTCAATCGATTTTGAATTATATACTTTCAGTATAATATATATATATATCATATTATATAGACAACGCAAACTAAATCTCAATTATAACATATCTATATTATATTTTATAATTTCGTAGGTTCATATGGATAAATAATGTTATTATTAAATATCTATATTTTATGTTTATTTTTTATGTGAAAGAGGAATATGCAACCTCGAATATTTATTAATATTATATTATTATTATTATTATTATTATTATTATTATTATTATTATTATTATTATTATTATTATTATTATTATTATTATTATTATTCATAAATGGTTAAATCACCTAGTTTAATTATTTCGATAATATAAACGACTCCACCACCTAATTTATTTTATTAAAAGATTATATAATCAATTTCTAAATTTGATGTTAATATCCTAAACTATTATATTTTTTATTTTTCTCTATAGATAACAAATCAACATGTCTAACCTGATGGATATTAAAATCACCATATTTGATGCCTTAGAGAAAAACATATGATACAGACTTTTGATGTTAAAATACATATTAAAGATAAAAAGATCATTGTCACGATTGATAAAGAACATAATTTCTCAAAAAATGTTAAAAAGGTTATATATATCGGCTATAAATGTATCTATTAGAATAGAAATACCAAAGGATTAAGGATACAAGAATTTCAAATGAATCTATGACATGTTTGAAGCCTGAACTACCACGGTTCTAAAGATAAAAATCTTCAAAAAGGAAAATATGATAAAAATATTGATCCTCAAATAATTTAGTATATCCAAAAATAAATATACGAGGAAGAATATTTTCAATACAAAAATAATGAAAATAATCTTGATATTATAGAGAATAATGAGATTTCATTAACTACATCCATGATGGAAAAATATTGAGAAGAGACAAAATAGATGAAAATGATGGAATATTATCATTCTCTGTATATAAAAGAATTCAAAATGAGAAGAAAATTCAAAACCAATATCAATATACAAAATTAGACTCATTGAATAAAAAAAAGTATTTAGATCCATCTAAATCAATTGGATGTAAATGAATTTTTGTGTGAAAGAGGGATGAAAATAATGAAACCGAAAATATAAGTCATATCTTGTCACACAAGGTTTTTATCAAAGATTTAAAATTGATTATAAAAAATTTTATTCTCCTATTATGGACACAATAACGTTCAGATACTTGATGAGTTTAACATCTTCCAGAAATATAGAAATGTATCTATGAGAAGAAAATTCAAAACCAATATCAATATACAAAATTAGCCTTCATCTCTGTAAAGAATGACTTGCTTCATTCTGAAATCATTCTTTCTTAAAGAAATGTGGTATCGGCTTCAATAACGTGTAGTTCTAACTACTACGCTCACTTTCTCAAATTGGATGGTTTATATATGTACACACATATATTAATTTGGGGGAATAATATATTCATTACTAGGGGTCTAGAAGAAATCATGAGAGAAATAAACTAATATAATAAAAAATCTCATAACCTAAACCGACCAGACAAAACTTCAAATATATTCTATTAGATTAAACAAATTAAATAAATAGGTAGCTTCCTAAGTCTTATCATCATCATTGATTAGTCAGCAAAAGTCTCAACAGAAGAGAAAAACCAAGATCTAGTCAAACACATCACATGAGATTTTTAGTGAAGCAAACCCCATTTCCTAATATCCAATAAAATATCGAAGAAATAATCTTTCTTAGAAAAAAGCATCAATTTTATGTAGTAACAAAACATAAGACTTATTGTATCTACCACTTTACATCCAACCAAACTATATCAAAGACTTGGAGCATTGTGTTTTTCCCTTCTCTGCTTTTGCTTCTCTTCTTTCTCCCTTTCTTTCTTTCCATATATGAAAATTAGAGATTTAGGAAGAGCAAGAAAGCATGCACACACCTGGTCTGTACGCCCACGCGGGGGGCAATCGTGCATACTTCTCCATCCCAAGCTGCTCATCGTATGGTCGTTGAACTAGTTTAAGCAAGTTCTTGACCTCGGAGAAATCTCCTTGCTCTGCTGCATCTATGGCGCTTTGGCATAGATAGTTCCTAAGGATGTATTTAGGGTTCACCGAGTTCATTCTTGCTTTTCTTTCTTCCTCTGAGATCTCACTAGTAGCAAGCTGCAGTGAAGCCAACGACAAATGGATTAGTTAGAGCTCTGGTTCCGTTATTAACATGCAATGTAATGTCTTTCGGACGGAAAGTATGAAGATAGTTATACAAGCGAAAGGACATTGTCAGTAATGCAAACAATTGGCAAGACAGTTTTCGACCAGGCTAAACTCTCCAAAACCAAGAATACAACACTTCGAGAAAATGATTTATACGAGCCTGCACAAAATGAAGGATAAAAATCGAGAAAGTCGATAGCTTCATCTGAGCTACATCAACCAAGAATTTCATGGAAGATTAAACTGATGCAATCATGATGAGTGAAAAATCAGATTCCAGACATCAACATGAAAACTGGTACTAAGAAACTAAAGCCTAGACCATTTTCTGAAAGACAAAAAGCGAGAAATACAAGAAAATACCTCCTGTATGTAGCTTCGTACCCATTTGCTCCATGCCTCTTTTCGCTCCTTTCCAATATCCAAGAGCACAGCTTTCAGGGGTTTCAACAGCTCATCCTCAGGAGTTTCAGGGTTGGCTTTTACATTTGAAAGTAGCCGGAAGAAATTCGTATAATCAACCTTATCGACCGCCATATTGTTAAGAAGGTTGCCAATGAGCTCCTTGTTATACTTGGCAAGACCGAGCTTCTTTGTCATTATGGCTTGATAATCATCCATGAATTTGTCCCCATACCTATAACAGCCCGCCACTAGGATGTCAAAATCTTGATCCTTCACCAGAAGTAAAATCTGATATATTTGTGGAAACCTAACTCACCTCTCCATGGCGTAATTTGACTCCTTCTCATTTATCAGCTGAGCAACAGCTAGAGTTTTAGCAAACTGAGCAATATTCCACAGGCCAATGTCAGGCTGATTTGCGAAACAGTACCTTCGACCGGGTAGGTCTGTTGTATTCGGGGTGTAACTTGGATCAAAGGCATCCAAGAATCCAAATGGGCCGTAATCTATTGTTAGACCCATAATGCTCATATTGTCGGTGTTGAGCACACCATGTGTGAAACCAACACCTTGCCATCTTGCAACTAAGGAAGCAGTACGCTCAGCAACCTCGACAATCCAAGCTGACAAATGAAAAAGTTAAAGCCTTAGTATAATCATCTCTCGAGACATATTTGGCTGCAGAAGTACATAGATCTACGAATAATGCTATCATTGATACTAATTCCAAAGGCTGATTCTAAAAGAAAATAAGCTCCAAAACTGTGGAAGTGAAAATAAAACAATATATTATCTCAGACTGAATCATGTCTGATGGAACTTGATTACAGAAGTTCTTCAATAAGAAATTACCTGCATACTTGTTTGATGTTAGATCCACGACAGAATCATCTTTATCACCAGCATGGAAGGACAAGCTCTCACTTTTATTCATGTTTTCAATATGCGGAAAATGATGTCTAATGGCATAGTCTGCCAATTTCCGAACTATTTCAAGATCCTCTTTTCCTCTAGAAGCATGTAATTGGTAGGAACCAAAGCGAAGAAATGAATGAGAAACTCTGCAAACAACTGCACCTGGTTCTTCTTTCGGATTGCCACTGCAAAACGATACAAACAATAGGGCTAGTCATCCACTGCAAAGCAACATTACCCATTGATTGCTCAGATTTGAATTTAATTCCAGTTATTTTAATAATGGGACTTCTAACCCATAATGATTCCCCATATCCTACTAGGAAACAGCAACACAAAAACGCAGGAAGAAAAAAGTTAATTCCGTGGAAGCTGGAAAAAAAACATAGATATTTAAAATAGAGAGGATATAAGAAGTAAAAAATTAAACGATATGTTCATAAAGACCGTTTGCAAAGCAAAACAAAGGTAAAAGTATGCTGTAAGCCACAATTTTAATATATTGCACGTACTCGTAAAACATGTCTCGAGTGACTTCTTGTCCTGTTGTCACTAGACAAAGGGCGCGTGTGGTAGGGATTCCCAGACAATGCATTGCTTCACTGCAAAGAAATTCCCTAATGCTACTACGTAGAACAGCAAGGCCGTCAGCAAACCGGCTATATGGAGTCCTGCCAGCACCTTTAAGCTGTAGTTCCCATCTTTCACCCTTGCTGTTCAAAACTTCTCCAAGAGTTATGGCACGACCATCACCGAGTTGTCCAGCCCACATGCCAAATTGGTGCCCTCCGTAGCACTGAGCATAAGGCATCCTGTAGAACATAATAGTCAGCAAGTGAGGAAATATGAACCTTTTGATCTAGTACGTCGGACTTGAGTCATAATGGGCGGACGACACTTACGCTCCAGGCAATAGTTTGGCACCAGAAAATATTTGAGGAACGTCTGGTCTTTCAAATCTAAAATCAAGCAAAAGAAAAATATAAACACCTGATATAAGATACAGCAGAAAGGCGAACAACAGGTCGATAACACTTTAAATAAGATGCCTTGAAAGGCTAAAACTAATTGCTGAAAACACAACCACTATCTGCTCTCTATACGCAATGAGAGATTCTTATTAGAGGAGTAAGAGATATTTTATGGTAATTCTGAACTTTCCAAATGAATAAATCAACTATACATTACGTATTTCTCTGTTTCTCTACTGAAGGATCAAGAAGAAAATTGAGGACACCATGAATAATTGACTACTTTCTACACATCACAGTGTACTACGGGTTGAGCAAGCTCACTCTTTAGGATCCAAATCAAACAACTCTGCAACAGATTCAGACCATGCTACAAGCTGTGGATTATCTACTTCAACTGATGGGGAAACTTTTGTATAGCAAGCATGCAATACCTGCACATACAAGAAAACATCAATCTCCACATAACCAAGCTCAACATTTTCCAAGAAATAGCTACGTACAGATTTTGACATGAGGTATATTAATAGAAGACTCTAAATGCCATAGCTAAATTTTAGCAAAGTCACAACTTTGTGAAACCAAAGAACACAACTAAAAATCATCGGCCTAATCTTGGATTAGTACATTATAATTTGTTCCACTAATACCACTACTGACAATTATTCAACTTAGTAGCACCAATGCTTGCAACATAATAAATTCCTCAAAATGAAAACCCTTTAGAAACCTATATGATCCACTCAACAAGCATTTCATGCTATGAATTTGATTACAACAAATTTAGGTCCCCTAACATATATCCATCAAATAATTTTGGCAGTCATTGCACATGAATTTGACTAAACATGGAAAGATAGATGCATAGTTACTCTTCTGAATGTCTTCATAAAAGGGTATACATAGAAGCATACGTATATGCATCATCATGTAAAGCATATAAGCAACCAAACAGAATATACTACCAAGCAAATTTCCAGAAGACTAAAGCCAACATTCCTTACCTCGCGAGAGATAACATCGCTTCTCGGATCACCGGGCAGTTCCTTGACGAACGAGTGATCCCAATTCAGATCCTCGAGCTTCAATTTGACCTCACCTGCGACTTCGCCACGGTCCGGTCTACCACCATCGACAGCCCCCAAGCTTTGATTCTGCAGATCTCTCGCTAACGAATCAGCGGAGACAGCGGTTCCCGGCGTCGAAGACGAAGACGAAGACGACGAGAACGACTCCATCGGAGTGGTACCTCCCGAGCACCCGATGGAAGAGGGAGAACGGAGGGATGGGCTGAATCGAAATTCTCGACGGGGAGAAGGGCAAAACGGGAATTTCGCAGTACGAACGGAAGAAATGGAAAAGAGATGAAGTGGTCGGAGATGGAGAGAACACGAAGACAAGCGCAACATTGCTCCTTATTTTCCTTTGTTTTACATTTTTCTAGGGGCGTTGTAGATTTAATTTGAACCGAACCGGCCTTAGTCGGTCTTCCCGGTTTATACCGGTTTATTATCAATTTTGGTTACCGAAACAATTAATTCGACTCGGTCGGTATAGACAAGAGTTTAAACCGTACCGAGTTTATATCAGACCGGGTTTTCGAAAGGCATAACCGGAGAGACACAAGTTTTCCGAAACAACAAACCATGACATCGTTCCGTAACTCAAGCCAAGCTATCAACTGGAAAAAATTAGGGCACAATAAAAGTCATTTCACGTCCGCTCGTCATAGATTTTTCTCGGAAATCCTTCGCTGTTCGTCAGATTTATTGAATTTCGCCGTTTTTCTTCTTAGATTTCGAAGAATTCTTGGCGTTGTTTCATCTTCTGTGAGATCAGGCGATTGTTAATTTTGCTTTGCCGAGGTTTCCTGGTAGAATCGCGCTTGTTGTTTAGTTTTCTCGTTGAGTTTTGTCCGAGTTTCCGATTTTTTCGATAGATTTGGAGTTTTGGGCATCCCGGCGCTGATGTTTTCGTCGGGATTCGTCGATTGATCGACGTTTCCGGAATCGATCCAAAGAACAGTAGCGAAGAAGATATTGTGTTTTGATTCCGAGAGGTAAGTTCATTGCTTTGTGTCTTTTCCTCTTATTTCTAGTATGTTAGTTTTCATGGTCTATTAGCGTTTCGGAGAGTTAATTGGAGGTTGTACTTATGGAAATTCACAAGAAGTTTTGTATTCAGGAGCTGTGTCCCTTGCCACTTCTCGGACTGCTATATTTTGAATTGTATAATTTTGTTAGTCGAATATTTCAAGGAATAATTCTCCTGTTCATAAAATAAAGTTTTCTAGTTTCGGAAAAGAACATTGAAGTTTTCTTCTGTTTGTGTTTATGATTGTTCTCGCATCTTCTTTTACAAATGAGCAAGCACTACACTCTTTGTAGCTGTTGATGATTTGATCTGTTGAAAAGAATATGATATATGATTGTTTTGCAGCTTGCGTTCTTGTGCTTTTAGGTGGGTCTCTTTCGGAGTCTTTCATTTCGTAGGTGTCAAGTGAAGAACCTTCTGGAAAATAAACATGGATTACCGGCCTTCTGACAGTAGTGGTGAGTTCTGTCTCGTGTCTATCTTTTCTAGTTGAGGTATGCTGCTAGTTTGTGTTCAATCTTTGTTTATGTTAGCAGACAAGTTAATGGTGATGAATTCTTTTGAATTGGGTATGTAATTATGTGAATTCTAAGTGAATTCCATTTGAAGAAGCTATTATATTTCAATAACGTGTTTATAGAAGTTCTGTCTCTGGCTGATTCTTGTGTAGCTCTGGACTCATTGCATGGTTTTTGTTTGTATTTTTTTTGGCAATCTTAGATGTTGTCTGGTCAGTGATGGTTTTTCTTTCTCCGAGTAAATTTCAGGTACAGATGATGACCTACCTCCTTCGCATCAAAGTAGATTTCATAGAGGGAGTCGGCCTGCTGGTAATGGCAGGCCTTCTGTTCTTAATTCTGCACCTTTATCAAGGGTGCATAATGACATGGAAACTCAGATTCATCTCATCGAGCAAGAAGCTTATTGTTCCATACTCCGTGCCTTTAAAGCTCAGTCTGATGCAATCACCTGGGTACTTATTTGCCTTATTTTCATTGATCCAATTTTATTTACTTTCACCATCCAGATAAATTCGTTTTCTTTCTTGCCATTTTTCTCATCTGTGCTGGTATGCAGGAGAAAGAAAGTTTGATCACTGAACTTAGAAAGGAACTTCGGGTATCAGATGAGGAACACAGGGAACTATTATCAAGGGTTAATGCTGATGACTTGATCAGGCGAATAAGGTATGTTTATACGCCATGTCTAGTCTTGTTTGGGAGCTTCCATGAAATATAAATATCAGTGTGAGTAATTTTGCCTACTTCTAGCAAACATGGTTAATTAATCTGTCAGGGAATGGAGAAAGTCAAATGGCGTCCAGTCCAGCATTCCCCAACTTGTACATGATCCTGCTCCCAGTCCAACTGTATCAGGATCACGTAAGAAGCAAAAGACATCACAGTCAATGGCCTCTTTATCCACGGGTCCACCATCTCCTGCTTTGCGCACTTCAATGCAGCCATCGTCATCTGCCCTCCGAAGGGGAGGCCCTCCACCAGGTCCAAAGACCAAGAAGCCGAAAAATGTGAGTGGTGATGCCTTTTTGCTCTGTTAATATAAGCTTGCGTTTTGCATGTATTTTCTAATTGACTGATGGAATAAAATTTTCATCATGCGTGCTTGACATGAAGTCAATTCAGTATCCGGCCCCAGGTGTTGCTGGAAGACCCCAAGCTGGCAACCATGCTGGTGCTTTAACAAATGAACCTGCTGAAGCAGGATCATTTGATTTATTAATTGGACGGAAAGTTTGGACAAGGTGGCCTGAGGACAACCATTTCTATGAGGCTGTTATAACTGATTATAACCCCGTTGAGGTATCCTTTAATGCACTAAATTGGTAATGTTTTAGCGATTAAAGGTTCATTCTCTGACACTTCTATTTTCCAATCTTGACAAGGGGCGGCATGCTTTAGTGTACGATATTAATACAGCAAATGAAACTTGGGAATGGGTAAATCTTAAAGAGGTAACGATTTTGGTTTTTGTTTTTTAAGTTGTGAAAAAGGTGATGCTGCAAGTTATTCATTCCATTCCATTGTTCATATTGGAGATATTTAATTTATGTCTTACTCTCTTCCTTTATTTTAAAGAAATTGTTGACGGATTAGAAATCAGGGTTTGTTAGTTTATGAAGTGTATAATTCGCTCAGTTCTTCACACCAGGTGAACTCTATTAGTTTACTGTGTTCGGTATGCACTTTTTGTCGCAGTTAATTTCACATATGCTACATTTGATAGTTTAGATGTACTGTACCGTAATGCTGAGACAGAAGTTGGACGAAACATGGAAAATTAAAGGGACCTAATGGGCATAAAACTTTTGAATGCTATACACTTTTGTTCTATGTGAATTTTGTTCTCTGGTGAATCTATCACCAAATTTCATGATACACGCAAGCTACAATTTCAGAATCCCCTAAATAGTGTGTGTGGTGTGTGTGTGTGTGTATATTGTAGATATCTCCAGAAGATATCAGATGGGAGGGAGAAGATCCCGGAGTTTCACGAAAAGGCGGCCGACCTGGTCAAGGCCGTGGGGTGAAAAAGACCATGCCTCGTAGTGGTCCGTTAACTAACGCAGGTAGAGGTAGAGGAACCATGAAGACGCAACCCAAGGCGCAGAATGGCATCGGGAAGAAAGCTTTAGGTGACATCGAGATACTCCACACGGATACTTTAATAAAAGAGGTAGGAATTCAGCTCAACTACTCTACCATCGTAATATGGAGATTATCGATGGTTCTTCTAATCTTTATGAACCTCAACAGGTAGAAAAAGTTTTCGGGTCAAGTAATCCTGATCCCACTGAAGTAGAGAAAGCTAAGAGAGTGCTGAGAGTAAGAACCTTTTTCCTTGAATCTTTTTCGTAGTCCCCAGATTTTGGTTGTGGCAGAAAGTAGATTAGACTCTCCTTGAATTTGCAGGATCATGAACAAGCCCTCATTGACGCCATTGCAAAACTTGAAGAAATCTCAGATGGAGAAAGCGGTAATAATTGACATCATGAAAATTTATCACTATGTAGTCGATAGGCTTCTAGTGGTAGTTTTCACTATATGTAACTTTGGTAAAACTCAGTGTAGGATTGGAACTCAGAAATCACTTGTAATATAACTTGAGATAATTATTTATCGTAATTTCTTGTACGATTTATTTCTTATAAGTTCTCTCTACATGCATCTACGTTTACGTTTTTGGCAACCCAGATGAGGGACATCGTGCTTTTCCGCATGGGCAATTGCTGGACGACGATCATAGTTGGAAAAAACGACAGTACGACGAGATGGCCAAAGGTGTAGAAGGCACCGATGGCAATTGAATGATTCAAGGGGTGATCAGAAAGAAGATTAACTGATGCATTTCGGTCTAATGTATTTTGTTACATTTAGGGTTTGGTGATGTGGTTTGGTTTTAAGTTAGGTTTTGTTGTTGTAAGATCATCCTTCGGGCTTTTATATAAATGTAGAATGTTGCAGAGACTACTCTCCTTTCTTCTTTTAACCTAATACTTGCCCTTTTAGTCATCATTATTCATGCAACTAAATCTCGTCTTCTTCCTTTGCAATCCAATCCTGGTTTCAGTTCCTGCAAACCCAAAAATCCGGGTTTATGGTATAACGACTCTCCATGTGCCTTGGTCTGGTGCACAAAGACCCCAGCAAGACCATTTCAGCATATCAGTTGACTCGTTCCTTTTGAAAGTGGCCTACACTTTCAATGAGATGCATTTATAAGTCCTACCATGGATCCGAGCTTCTTCGTGAGCTGGCTAATGCTCTTGAAACTTACCACCGTGTTCCAATAACATCGACTTGGGGTTTGAGGGATTAGAGAATTGCCTTGTGGTGTAGCCAAAATGGATACCCAAACTGACATAACATAACCCAACACTTGTGATATCTAATCCACCGCTCACATGCCATCGAGATCCAAACATAGAGGAAAGACCATCCACATTACATTTCAAGGAAAATAACCAAAACGACAAAAACAAGACTAAAATAAATTAAACCGTAAAAATGAAAAAAAAAAAACCAAAACTACAAAAACAAAACTAAAACTCTTATCGAAGGATGGTTTGGTTTGTCCTATTTTTTGTGTTTTTTTTTTCTTTTGGGTTTTTTTCCTTTTTTTTTCTGTTTTTTATTTCTTTTTTTAATTGTTTTTATTTTTCTCCTTTATTTTTTTTGGTTTTTGGTTTTTTCTTATCACTTTTTTTATTTTTGTGGGTTTTCCTTTTTTTTCATACGATGGACTTTCCATCCTTCGTGTGTAGCCAATGAAATGAGAAGACGATAGCTTCCATACGCGTCACTAGAGTAAACATTTCGTCTTAGCATTGTGCGTAATCACTCTTCACTACCAGCCTCATTTTTTATCTTGCCACCGTTTCATACTCGACATCAAGTTTCTCTCTTAGAAACTCTAGTGGTGAGACAAATTCGACCTCTGTGTTAGATAATCTCAGGCTTTAAGAGATTTAACTTTTATAAAAACCTAAACACAAACAGGATCTGGCTTTGCATAATTCATACAATATTCACTATAATAACATAGATAAGAAATTTACCTGGATCCATGTTGTGCAGCGGAAAAAAATTTTTGAAGAAACTCTGAAACTAGGGTTCGTTCTCTCTCTTTTTACCCTTTCTGTGATTTGCCTTTTTGATGGATAAAAGCGTAGACGGTAAAATCTCATTTTTATAGGTTTAGAAAACCCTAAACCCTAATACTATATGGGTAAAGAGAGATGGACCTTAATTAGATAATTGCCCACGGGCTTTAATTCTTTAATAGATACCTAACCATCAAAGTGATCTACTTTAATATTAAAGCCCAAAAGCCCAAGTTACATGGGCCATAATATTTAATTAATTCTAACATTCTCCCACTTGGCCCATGTGACGACTTGATAATCTAATAAACTTTAAGTGCGCAACTTTACATTAGATTCATCTTTCGTCAATAACCTTTACTTGAACAACAACCGATTGAATCATGGCGGTTTCACGTCATCATGCAATATGATCCCTTCCAAGTATTACAACCGATCATCATCCAACATTGTTAATGGCCAGGAGAAAACTATAAGTATCAATCATGCATGTTATCTCACTCAACATCATGTGTACACAAAATAATATAATGATAACATGACTAGTAATCGCAGAAACATAACTGTTATTGAATTAAAAAAA
>CM071860.1:24395000-24413189 GCA_036759665.1 Gynandropsis gynandra
AAACCCTGAGACAAAGTTCCGCATCCACAATCCATGAATAGTAGCCTCAAAGCATGCTACAAATTCAGCTTCCACAGTAGAAGTAGCGATGACAGACTGCTTTCCACTCCTCCATGACACTGCTCCTCCAGCTAACAGGAACAAATATCCGAAAGTCGATTTTAAGGTATCAACACATCCAGCAAAATCTAAATCTGAATACCCAATGACCTCCAGATTGTCAGATCTCTTATACACAAGCATGTGCTCCTTGGTGCCTTGCAAGTACCTCAGAACTTTCTTCGCAGCTCTACAGTGGTCCATTCCGGGATTATTTTGATACCGGCCTAACATTCCAACAGCAAAGCTGATATCTGGCCGCATACATGTTTGAGCGTACATCAAACTCCCGACCACTGATGCATAGGGAATCCTTTCCATTTCCTTTCGTTCCAACTCGTTTCTTGAACTTTGTTCATTACTGAACTTATCCCCTTTCTGAATTGGAACTATCCTTGCGAAGCATTTATCCATTCTGAATCTCTCTAAAATCTTATTGATATAACTTTTCTACCCATATCTTTCATCTCAAAGTTCTTAGAGAGAAACTTCTTTACATCATGTTAACATTCCTTGTCATTTGCAGCAAGCAAAATATCATCAACATACAAGACCAATATCACGTACTTGCTCCCACTAACTTTCATGTAGATGCACTGATCAACGATGTTCTCTACAAAGCCGTAAGATATAATAGTATCATTAAACTTAAGATACCATTGTCGGGAAGCTTGCTTTAGTCCGTATGTTGACTTTCTCAGCTTACACACCAAATTTTCTTTTCCTGCGGTTATAAAACCTTCAGGTTGGTCCATATACACTTCCTCCTCTAGATCACCATTTAAAAAAGCGGTTTTCACATCCATTTGGTGAAGCTCTAAGTCATAATGAGCCACCAAAGCCAATACAATTCTCAAAGAGTCTTTCTTAGACACATGAGAGAAAGTCTCTTTGTAGTTGATGCCATCTTTCTGGGTGTAACCTTTAGCAACAAGTCGGGCCTTATACCTTTCGATATTACCATTAGAGTCACGCTTGGTCTTGAAGACCCATCTACAGCCAACTCTCTTAGAACCTTCCGGTAAATCAACTAAGTCCCAGACTTTGTTGTCATCCATTGACTTTAATTCTTCTTTCATGGCATCAAACCACTTTTCAGAATTGTTACTGTTCATGGCTTGATTGATGAAACTGGATCTTCATCAATACTTAAGTCACATTCATGTTCGAGAGTATAAACCTCATAATCATCTGAGATAGCGGATCTTTTCTACCTTTCAGACCGCCTCAAAATAATTTGTGGTTGATTAACCTCTTTCTGTACCGTGACTGGTTCTTCCCGTACATTCTCATCATGTGGGTTTTGGACATCTTCTTGTTGTATCGAAATGTCACGTGACGATGATGTGACATTTGGAACAAGAACTATAGGAGGGATATCGGGTGTTGAAACATTATCTCGAATCTCTTCAATGTCCACCTTCCGTGATTCATCACTCCCACTGATTTGAACATTCTCAATGAACCTAGCATTGCCAGTTTCTATTATTCTCGTACTATGGTTAGCACAGTAAAATATAACCCCCTTCGATTTTTCCGGATAGCCAATGAAAAATCCACTGACGTCCTTGGATCGAGTTTCTTTTCATGTGGATTATACACCCTTACTTCTGCTTGGCAACCCCAAACGTGCAGGTGTCTTAAGCTCGGTTTCCTCCCCGTCCACAGTTCATAAGGTGTCTTAGGGACTGCTTTACTAGGAATCCGATTCAGCAGATACGTTGTTGTCTTTAATGCATGCATCCACAATGAAAGGGGTAGAGAGCTATTACTTATCATGCTCCTAACCATGTTCATTAATGTACGATTCCGCCTTTCAGCTATACCATTCTGCTGAGGTGTACCGGGCATCGTATACTGTGCACAAATGCCCCTACTTTCGAGGAATTTTGCAAATGGACCAGGACATTGTCCTTTCTCATCATATTTGCCATAATACTCACCACCTCTATCAGATCTCACAATTTTAACCTTTCTATCTAACTGCCTCTCAACCTCATTGATGAACACCTCAAGGACGTTCACTGACTGAGACTTATCATGCAGTAGATAGATGTAGCCATAACGTGAGTAGTCATCAATAAAAGTGATGAAATACCTTTGTCCGCCCCAAGAAGGAACATCAAAAGGTCCACAAATATCAGTGTGAATCAACTCAATAAGCTGAGTGCTTCTTGTGGCCGCTTTCTTTGTTGTGTGTTTAGTCTGCTTTCCCTTAATGCAGTCTATGCACACTCCTAAGTCACTAAAATCCAACTGAGGTAGAATTTCATTCTTTACCAACCTCATTAACCTTTCTTTGGATACGTGACCTAGCCTTTGATGCGACAATAAAGCAGACCTATCATTATTAGGTGGACTACGTTTAACTCCCACATTAGTCTCAACATGAAATAGAGATTCAGAGAACTTTCTGTCAAGATTGAAACGATAAAGACCATCCATTAAAATACCAGAACCATAAAGGTATTCATGTCTAAATAATTGAAAAAACACCAAAACCAAACTTAACAAAAAAACCTAATAAATCCAATTTTCCAATGGAAACAAGATTTCTAGCACATTCAGGAACATAGAGACATCCTTCAAGATCTATGTGACGGCCAGTGTCCAAGATCAGTCTATAAGTCCCAATGCCTTCTATCAGTGCCTTCATCATGTTCCCCATGACCACGTACTTTTCAAGTCCTCTTATGGGTTGGATCATACTGAATCCCTGTTTAATATGAGAAACATGAGTAGTTGCACCAGAATCTAACCACCAGGTACTGTTAGGAACGTCTATAATGTTCGATTCAAAACAAACAGAGACATGATGTTCACCTTTAGCCTCGAACCATTCCTTTCTTTTCTTACAGTCTTTCTTCATGTGCCCACTCTTCTTACAGAAGCAGCACTTGACCTCCTTATGGACTTGGCTCTCATTTACTTTCATTGGAGCCTTGTCCTTCCTTTTGTCCTTCTCCTCTGGCTTTCTTTTACTGCTGCCGGCTCTATCATGGACTATGAGGTGGATAGACTGTTCTTTCATCTTCTTTAATCTCCCTTCCTCTTGTATCAGCATGGCCTTCAGTTCCTGAAAGTTCCATTTTTCTTTAATGGTGTTGTAATTCACCTGGAACTGGCCAAACTCAGCAGGTAGGGAGTTAATGATGAACTGAACCAAAAATATCTCATTAACATCCATTCCCATAGTCTTCAACCTTGTTGCCATGTTAGACATTTGAGTCACATGATCATGGATAGGCTTAGACCAGTCAAACTTTCTCGTAGTCAGCTCGCTCATAATGCTGCCTACAATTGACTTGTCAGCCAAATCAGATTGGGAATACTCCTTAATCTTATCCATGAATTCCTTTGCACTGTCAGTTTTAGGCATTGATGGCTTAACGCTTTCCGCCATGGTCATCCTCATGAAGTTCAAACATAACCTGTTAGACCGCTCCCAAGCCTCATAATAAGACTTGTCACCTTTCGAGCTAGTCTCTGTTATGGCTGCATGCTTTTCCTTTGATAATAATACAAGGTCCAATTCGTTAACACCCAGATAAAACTGGATTTGTTCGGACCAATCTGCATAGTTAAGCCCGTTGAACTTCACCACAGCATTGCCAGATGCCGTAAGGTTAAAAGAAGCTGCAAAACATTTATACATGCTTATCTATTAGGGCTTGAGTCAACAATAACAGATCAAGAAACTTTGAAACGCATTCAAGTAACCTTTGGGCGATACTTAAACACGCATACAATTATTGATGCTAAAATAAAAAATACTTTAATGGAAATGAAAACATCATACAATCAATAAATATGCACTCTTTGGAGAACATCCTTTTATTTTAGCATCCTTTTATTTCATGTTATTCTATAGCATCCTTTAGCATGATTAATTGAAAAAAAGGAAAAAGAAAACGCTTGATTCAGATATCTAATCTTTAATTCTCGCCAGGCCACTTTGGTGACTAACAAGCATCATATGATTTAGATATCAAATCAAGTAAACTTAAAATAGGAGATTCAACAATTATGTTCAATCAACTTTCATGTTATTCTATAGCATCCTTTAACATGAACAATTGAAAAGAAAAGGAAAAAGAAAACGTTTGATTTAGATATCTAATCTTTAATTCTGGTCAGGCCACTTTGATGACTAACAAACATCATATGATTTAGATATCAAATCAAGTAAACTTAAAATAGGAGATTCAACAATTATGACATAATTTAACAAACATATTACATATATGCATAGAACACTCACCTTTAAATTCAATCAACTTTAATGAATAAGTATGCATAGCCAAAATCTCCAATGAAATAAGTATGAATATAACAACATATACGTACCAATACAAAAGTTTCATTTTTTTTATTCATAAAAAAATCCCATGATTTGATAAATCTCAATAATTATCAATTCATATACGCATGTCTAAACTTTACAAACATATTTATACACCACTAATACAGAGAGACACTCAGATCATCATATATGCATACACAAGTGCTTACATGTGGGCAAAACAAACATTCAAAAGAATGATAAATTAGACGTGGCAATAATTATGCTCTTTACTTTATGATTACATTCATGAAGCAACAAGAGTCATGTTTAACGAACATCTTTACATCGGAAATTTATGTGGACGATCTCGGTGCTAATATACGAATACCAACCCATTATTCAACAATCAAAAAACATAAACTTTAATTGATGAATTATACTTAGCCACAACCAGGCTCTGATACCAATTGTTAGATAATTTCAGGCTTTAAGAGATTCAACTTTTATAAAAACCTAAACACAAACAGGATTTGGCTTTGCATAATTCATACAATATTCACTATAATAACATAGATCAGAAACTTACCTGGATCCATATTGTGCATCGGAAAAAATACTTTGAAGAAACTCTGAAACTAGGGTTTGTTCTCTCTCCTTTTACCCTTTCTGTGATTTGCCTTTTTGATGGATAAAAACGTAGACAGTAAGATGTCTTTTTTATAGGTTTAGGAAACCCTAAACCCTAATACTATATGGGTAAGGAGGATGGGTCTTAATTAGATAATTGCCCACGGGCTTTAATTCTTTAATAGATACCTAACCATCAAAGTGATCTACTTTAATATTAAAGCCCAAAAGCCCAAGTTACATGTGCCATAATATTTAATTAATTCTAACACTCTGGTGTTGCAATCATTGGTTGTGAACTCGAAACCAAAACTTCCAATCCATTGGGAGTGGTTACACACTTGTCTAACGTTGGTAATGTTGCAATTGGGTTAGTGGTACTTGTTGTCTATGTCCTCTTCGAGCTACCAAGCCAATGTGCTATCACAAAACCCACCTTGAGTGAGTCGTCATCACGTCCCTCCTCACTGCTCCAACTCCATTTGGCGCATTCGTCGAACACCACATCCAATGTTACATGAACACATCTCTAATAAAAATTTTTGAGTGTATACAAGAAGAAGTAAGAAGCTATAATAAAGATAGAGCAAAGGAAAACAAGCTAAAATCGATTATTAATAGACATTGTATTGAATATTAAAACCAAAATTAAAAAATTAGTTTCAAATTTTATGAATCAAAGTAGAAATGAGTTATAAACTGTGAAACAATATAAATAAATCTCTTTTTACAATTAGGAGATATCTTGAATAATGTATAGGATGGGATTGCAAGGGCAAGTGATTTTAGCATTTGGAAATCAATTCTTCAGCTTGTATCCTCTTTTGGTGTGGAATAAAATTGGCGGTTCTTCTCTGGTACTATCATCAGTGGTATCAGAGCAAGTCTTCTCATTAGTTGGCAGTTCTAGACGGCCATTAACAAGTTTTCAATGCTTTATTCTAGGATTGGTTCCACTCAGTTCTTTCACAGACAATTACTAAATGTGATACCTCTGAGAATATCTTTCATTTTCTTCATTCACCAACGAATGTTCTTCCATATCACCTGTGAGTATATCATTTCCTTATTCTCATACAGTTTTATGAAAAGGATCAGTGTGTCGATGCAGATTACAGATACAAAGTCAGTAGTGATAAATGGTGGCATAATCGAATTCTAGGCAGCTCAGTTTGACAATCATGGAGGGGAAGAAGATAGAATCGAAGTTATAAATTTTTGTATGAATTTGAGAGTTTTCATGCTGAAATTAGTTCGAAAGTGACAAGATTGGAAACTTAAATGAAGCAATTTGATAGCACTGAAACCAAGTTAACTGGAATTTGAGATTCAGTTGCTGAGAGTTGGTGATATGGAGAGATGGATTGAAAGGTATATGTGATGGGGGAAGAACCAAGTAAAGGTGTCGAAGAAGAGTCACGTACCTCAAGAGCCAATGAAATCTCCAGGCAGTTTCGCGTTCACGGTAGAAGGCAGACAAAAATATGATGACTTCCACATCGGCAGTTCTTAAGGTTACAGTACGCTGCGGCCACCAGTGATGGAGACAGTGGTCATGCAATTTCAGGAGAATTTGTTAAACTGTGATGCATACGGAGAATTCGTTAAACTCAATCGCTAGAGTAGGATTCGTCGTGTCAAGGAGAAGTTCTTGACTAGCCTAAGGGCACTCATCAAGAAAGTTGTATATCGATGGTGGATGGAGGTGGATGATGGTGGAGGATCTCTTGACAAGATTCGTTCGACGATGGTGGGAGATGGAAGTTCATGGTGATTGTCAAAGTATTTAACTTGGAACGATGAACACCACAAGAGGTGCGGAGACCACTTGATATAGTCGGATAATACCACTAATTGTTTGCGGTACAAGTTAAAATCATTGTGTTCTTGACATCAATCAAGAATACAAACAAGTGTTTTTTTTCTTCAAATTTTGATGTATGATGCAGATGAAATGGGATCCTTTTTATAGGAGATGGTCCATGTTTTAAATAAGGAAAATGAAATAATAATGATCTACTAGCAGTTGAAGAAAATTTCCTAACTGTTGGAGATCTTCAAAAGAGGCAAGTAGCTTATTTGGTGGGATAGATTGGCTTGGAAGTTTCTCCTAGCCATTTGCAAGGTTCTAGACTCAGGCCCTCTGGTTAATGAGTGCGGGCCGAGCCCTCGGGTTTAGAGGTGTGGGTCGAGGCCCAGTGCAATGTGGAAGATTGTTGTGATTCTTCCTTTCATTGGGCCTAAATCCTCATGTAGCCCTCCCTGGGTGAGTAGGTCGTGCGACGATTATGTCTGCTTGGCTCCTTGGGTTGGCTCCTTGCTCATGTAGCCCTCCCTGCTCGTGTGACCCTCCTTTGGCACAATCTCGTGTGTCGATGTCCTCATCATTCCCTTTCCTTTGCAAGCGTTCCATCCTCGTAATGTTATCACCTATGTCAAAAGAGGATAAATAAGCAATGTTGAATGATGTAGACACATTATACTTACCTAGTAGTTCAAGACGGTAGGTGTTGTCATTGATCAGTTCTAGAACGCAAAATGGTCGTCTCTCTCTTGGTGCTAGCATTGAAATCTTCTTGTTGAAGAACCGTTCTGACCTCATCTACAGCCACACACAATCTCCTTTTTCGAACACCATCTTTCTTCGGTCCTTAATGGATTATCTAGCGTATTGTTAAGTCCTCCGTCTTATGTTTTCCAGAACTTTCTCGTGTAGCCTCTTGATTAGCTCGAATTTTTTCTTACCATCGACGTTGGTGACCTCTGTGCATGGTAGGGTCGAGAGGTCCAAGGGAGTGATGGGATTGAACCCATACACAAACTCAAACAGCGAATGCTTTGTGTAGAGTATTGTGTTTGGTTGTAAACGAACTCGGTGAAGGGTAGGTAGTCAAGCCACTTCTTCAGTTACCATTCAATGAATGTTCGTAGCAGGGTTATCAACGTATGATTGACCACCTCTATCTGACCGATTTTCTATGGATGGCACGTGGTGGAGAACATAAACAAAGTCCCTAGCTTCTGCCAAAGTGTGCACCAGAAATGACTCAAAAATTTGCTTTGATTACTCTAACACCTTAAAAACCACACTAGCTTTTCGTATAAAAATTTGATTTCGATTTGTCCTCACGATTTAACTTCACTTTCATTTCACATATTTGTCAAAGACTAAGAGGTGATAGTGTTACCTTTCTTTTGTTCATAACGAATGAATAGAAATTTATCCTTCCATGATGAGTTACCTCACGGTCGAATTGCCATAGTCGCCTTAGTAAGATGTGTCCTACTTGCATTGTTATGACGTTGCAAAGTATTTCATAATTTTACTTGTGTATGTTGAAGGACACAGTTACTTGTTCGGTTACCTAGATCTCCCATTGATTATTGAGCCATTGTAGCTTATACAAGTGGGGGAGCTTCATCGGTTCCAATCCTAGCTTTTTCACCATATAGGCGATTGCAACATTAGTACTACACTATTAAAAATTAAACTTTACAAACGGAATTTATGGACGGATTTCAGACGGGAAGATAAATCCGTCCACAAATTTCTGGAGAGAAAAACTTGCCAGAAGTCGTCTGTATTTGCAAACAGATTTGAGACGAACTCAGTGGACGTTGAGGATTAGGGGCGGCGTCCAAGACCGTCTGCAATTTGAGGATAAGTCTACATACCTTATACTTGATGAGACATTTTTTATGGAAGATCATCTCATGTTGGGTCGTCTCTTGAGGGTTGACCATAGTGCTCAAAACACGATATGTTACGAGTAGTTCTCCATTTTCTAGGTATTCGATATCATCCTGTTATTCCTCATTTGTGGACTCGTATTCTTCACAATCGGCAAGGATCATGACACGAGGGTTGTGGCAGTCCCGTGCCATATGTCACATTCCCTTGCACTTAAAACATATAAGCTCAAAAGTACGAATCGATTTTGAAGGAATTAACTTGTTACCTTCTCCTTTGACATCCCTTGATGACTCGGGAGCTTTACCCTTGGAACGGTCATTCGTTCTTGAATTCTATGATATTCTTGAGGGTTTTCTGGCCGAGCATGTGGGTTGTGTCCTTCCTCTATTCATCGTATTCTCTAGTTTCTAGTATATTACGAAGATGCTCAAATTCGTCAAAGTATTCTTCGACAGATTTACTTTCTTGGTTTAGTTTTCTATATCTACATTGTAATTTCTTATAGAAGCGTGGGGTACTTACCTTTTCTTCATGAGGGCTTTCATTTCTCCTCGTGTTGTGACTTGTTCAAGTCTTGTACGACGTGGAGTGCTTACCTCTCGAACCCACTATGTGAGTGCACCATCCACTAGTTGAGCCACGATGTACTGTACCATTTTGCACTATGTATACATGTATCACTATAAAATATTGTCCACCTGTCTCTCTCAATTGAGATAGGCTTTCCGGTCACCACGTCCAACAATAGTAGATCGTTTTATTTTTTAAGTTGTCGTTGTCTCTGAGGTGGTTCCTGGTCTGAATCTTCATCCTCGTGGATGATGTGGCATCGCCTTGGTAGTCTCGGCAACTCTTCATCCTCCTTCTCACGATCATGTCGAGGTGGTGCTCGATGTTCTCGTTGTCTAGGTCGAGGATTTGGTTGTTTTGCTTCTTCCAAGCCATTTTTATGCATCACTAGTGCATCACTTTCCGGTTGCCTTCGTTCTTCTTCAAGGCGATTGATAATACGTAGTGTATGTTAGTTTTAGATATAAGCTGCATAACTTACATAGCACGAGTTACAAATCAGCACGAATTAGGCCTCTATCCTTTCTTTTTGTTGCTTTTCAGGTTTTAAGTTGACAATGCCTAATCGAGCGTAATGATGTTTTTTCTTGGATTCAACTGCGCATACTTGGAGCTACAACCAACCGAAGCGGATTAAAGCCAAAGAACCACATGTAATACCTAAATATCGAGCGAAAGGAGCAAAAACATTGAGTTAACACTGTAGATTTTGTAAATCAAAGATGAATAAGCGGAAACAAGATTAGAAAGATTGAGAGCGAGCGAAAGATCAAGAGAATTAGAGAGAATAAGGATAATTATTCTCTTATGTTTAACATTGGATACAAAGGTACATATCTATACTACAATCCTAATAATTAGAAAAGAGAAAAACAAGGAAAATACAAGTACAAATGCAAAGCACAAGTTCAGATGTATCATGCATGAGCTGGAGCGGTCAACTAGGCATACGAGAGCGCAGAGCTCATAAATTGGCTTTGACCGAATGCAGGACGCACGATGTGGGACGCAAGACACAGGACATGGGTCAAGAAGAGCGAGACATGGAGAAGGGAAGGGAGTGGGATGCAGTTTTGAGAGCGGGGCGTGACCTTTCTCATTAAAACCTTTTCGGGAAAAACCCGATTGGGACTAAAACCCGACAAATTAAAAATAGTACAACAGCTTATAAGCTCTAGGGATGAATGACTAAGCTTGAATGTGATGCCTTGAGACTGAAGATATCGACGAGGTCGATCCGATAATGGAGATGTTTGCAAACTTTTTAACTTGTGGCTTTAGTGAAGACATCAACCAACTGATCTGAGCTTGTTGTGTTTGTGAATTCAATGACGCCATCTTCGAGCTTATCTCAAACAAAATGACAGTCAACTTCAATATGTTTTGTTCATTCGTGGAACACCGAGTTGGAGGCAACGTGAATTATCGTTGATTGTTACAATGAAGCACCATGGCCTGCGAGGGTTCGAGGCCAAGATCTTTTGAGGAGAGCCCGGATCCAAATGAGCTCACATGTTGTATTTGCCATAGCTCGGTACTCGGCCTCAGCGCTGGAACGGGAGACCACTGATTGCTTTTTGCTTCTCCAAGTGATGAGGTTCCCTCGGACAAAGGTACATAACCCTGTCATTGATTTCCGGTCTTTTCGGTCACCGGCCCGATCTGCATCACAGCACCCAATTAGAGTGGTATCATTGTTTTTATTCATTAGTATACCTTTTCTTGGAGCGTTCTTGGTGTATTGGAGGACTCGGTCCACCATTTTACAGTGTTGTTGTTGGCTGGATGACCTGATTCACAAGTCTTGTTATCGTGAGGTATCTTAGCCCACTGACAAGGCGTATGTATTGTTCTATATCATGAAATAGTTCCCCTCACACAAGTATTTGTATTTTTCTTCGATGGGGGTCTTAGTCAGCTTAGATCCGAGATTACATGTTTCATTCAAAAGATCTAAAGCATATTTCCGTTGAGAAAGAAATAAATTATCATTAGATCTAGTTACTTCAATTCTAAGAAAGTACTCAAGTTCACCTAGATCCTTTATATCAAAAGTTTCTTTTAGGAAATTGATAACACATAGAGTGTATCAGTTTTAGGCTAGGTATTCGTATCATTTTCGCATAGATTTCATAGCACGAGTTACAATTCCGATAGGAATGTTCTTTATATACGCCCTTTTTGTTGGTTTTCAGGTTTTAACGCGACAAGGCCTAAACGAGCGTTAAAATGCAAATTCCTGGATTAAACCGAATATATCGGAAGATACAAATCACTCGGAGCCAATTTCAAGCCACGGAACCTAATGGAAGACCCGAGCATCGAGCGGAAAGGAGCAAAGGCATGGAATGAAGTGTGCCCGCTCGGGCAAGAATGCTGCCCCCTCGAGCAAAAGCTACGGGGATAATTACAACATGTTACACGACCCGGGCACAAGGTGAACATGGTCGGGTGACCATGCTCGCTCGGGCTGCAATTAGGCCTGAAAATCCCCGAGAGTTAACACGACTCGGGCTGGTAGACCACGCGGTCGGGTAACGATGCCCGCTCGGGCTGGAGAGTGAACACGATCAGGCTGCCTTCTGCACGACCGGGTGAATAGTGTGCCCGAGCGGGCCGCCTTTCTCGCAACAACCTTTTTTTAGAGTTTGAACGAGCAAAAGAGAGAAAAGAAGGAGTTCCAGACACGAGATGGCGACGGCGAGGGCAAGGAATGGCTTGGAATTCATCAGGAAAGGCCGGGAGAAGCTGGAGAAGGAGTGAAGCATCAATCCGGACTTCGGTAACACGATAAGGAAGATCAAGGCATCGTATTTCCTAGGTTTTATCATGTTTAGGTTGTGTTATCTTCATTGACAGTAAATTCCATGAGTGAGTAGATTCCCAACTATGGGCTAGGGATATCGGATTTGTAATGGATGTGCGAATTATATGTTAATGCTTAGATCTATCGTTCTTTTTTTGATATTCGGTTTTACAATCAACATCGTAAACGCTCATACTAGTGCCGCCCGCTCAGTAACTTAGGAATTCGTGTTTTGCTGGAAGGCTAAAATATGAATCTGAAACTATTGATTGTAGGTTAAGTTTGATAAATGAGAATCTGACCGGTCGGTTAATCGGCTTAGGAATTAGGATTGTGTGCTTAACGCTACCGTAGTCACGAGTTAACCGCTGTTGGAATGTAGGATTACACGTAATTATGGTTAGGAGGTTTAGGCTCGGCAGAATCACTCCTCACTTTAGCATGAATTCCCCGTTGTCAAGATAGTTCGATAGGTTTATGATCCTTCGTTGTTACATCCTTGCGATTCCCGATATCCCAAAATTCGTAGTGTTCTTAATCATCAAGTCTTCCATATCTTTCCATCGCTGTCATTACTTACCTTAGAGTTTTTATAATATTTACATCACGTCACCATCTATTTACACCGTCTTAGTTTAGTTATATTCTTAGAACATGCTGCATTAGTCCCTAGAGTTCGGCCCTGGTACTACACGAACCGTATACTTGCGGTAGAGTGGTATAGGAAATATTATAGCTTGAATTTCTGCACATCAGAAATGTTTAACATTTTCTATTCCTTTATTATCATCACATGTTATGATGATATCATCAACATAAACTAAGAGAAAGATGATATTGGAATTGTTTCGAATGATGAACATGGAACGATCAACCTCACTCTTCTTAAAACCATACTTTCGAACAACATCATAGAGCCTAGTGTACCAAGCTCGTGGGGACTGTTTATATCCATAGAGAGTTCCCTTTAGTTTTGCATATGATTCCTTTTTATGTTTGGAGACCCGGGGAGGTTTCATATATATATATATATATATATATATTCCTTTATTTCCCCTTGAACGAAAGTGTTTTTAACGTCCATTTGCCACAAACTCCAATTAAGGTTAATAGCAATAGAAAAGATAATGCAAACAAAATGAAGTTTAGCACCAGGGGAAAAAGTCTCAATATAATCTTCCCAATACTTCTGATTATACTCTTGCTCAAAGGCTAACCTTGTAACGTTCTACCTCACCATTACTCTTATATTTGATTATGTATACCCATTTGCTTCCTATGGGTTTTTTTTCTTTAGGAACAGGGATAAGGCCCCATGTTTTATTCTTTTCTAAGGCTGCTAGCTCCTTGGCTATGGCTTTCTCCCATTCTGGCTTCCCTTTGGCTTCTCTATAGGTTTGTGGCTCGATATACCTATCAATCTTACTAAGAAAATCTTTGTGATTAGTAGAGATAAATGCTAAAGAGAAAAAGTTTGGATAGGGTGTTTGGTTGCCACATTTTTGAAATAGGATGTTTCGTTTCCATGCCATTGAATAGGATTGTGAATCCAATCCGAGATTGGTCGCCTTATTCTAGTACTTCTTCGAGGTACTATCTCATTTAGAATTTCCTTCGACTTCATCGACATCATCATCCTCATTTTGGTTGTGATCATGGCTTCGTTCTTCGTTCTCTTGATTTGAGACCCTAGTTTCCTCCTCATGATTTTGCTCAGAAGGTATGATCTCATCATGGCTTTCTTGTTCTTCATTTCTGAGATTTCTTGGTCATTTTGGTCTTCATGATGCACAAGTACATTTGGTAGGGGCCTAGTTTCATTGTTAGTTGCCGAAACAGTATTTACTATGTTTTTAAGGGACAAACCTATATCATTTGGTTCTGAGATTCCTTTAATCTCTTCCTAGAAGATTTTAACATGAAAAATCTTGTCTTCAAGGAACATAAAATCTCGAGACACCATTACATGATGTGTTTGTGGATCGAAACACTTGAGCCTTTTTTATTTACTGAGTATCCGATAAACATGGCTTTAGTGCTCCTTGGTTCCAACTAGTTTCTCTGTGAGTCAAGAACAAGAATAAAATACACACAACCGAAAGTTCTAAAGTACTCAAGATCAAGTTTTGTAGAGTTTGATACCTCATAAGGTGATTTGTCCTTTAGAACCTTTGTTGGAATTCTATTAATGATGTGACATGCGGTCATGACCGCATTTGACCAAAACCTTTTAGGAATATCTCGATCGAACATGATAGTTCTCGAGACTTCCATTAGGTGCATGTTCTTCCTCTCGGCCACTCCGTTTTGTTGCGGGGTATAGGAAATGAGGTTTGGTGTGTAATGCCTTGATCTTCAAGGTACTTGCGAAAATGAAGACTAGTATACTCTCGACCATTGTCAGTCCTTAGATATTTTATTTTAGCATCATATTGAGATAAAACATGCTTATAAAACTTCACAAACACATCATAAACACAACTTTGCGTCAATTACTTCGTGGAATGATATGGAGCAGTGATTCATGCAACAATTCTTTCCGGACCACAGGACGCTACTCGCCAAGAATTACATAAATTCTTTCCTACAAGAAAGAGGAAAGACTCTACACGATGCATGGGAGCATTTTAAGAACTATCAGCGAATATGCCCACATCATGGAATGGATAAGAAGTACCTTGTCACGAGCTTTATACAAGGTCTCCAAGAGACCACAGGCTTCATGATCGTTGCAGCGGGTGGTAGTTCCCTCAGCAACCTCACTTTCAATCAACTCGAGAACTTGATCGAGAGCATGGCGAGGGAAGGAGGCAAGAAGGTCGGTGACTAAAACCGTGAATAACGAACTTGAAGCAGCAAGTTGGCAAGATATACATGATGATAGAAGGCCTTCATGTCGACCGACAAGATGTATCCGTAGGTCAAGGGATCGAGGAAGTTAACTATATCAGCAATCGGGCCTACCAGCAAAACTACATCAAGAGCCATCCCAACCTCTCTTATGGCAACACGAGCAATGTAGCAAACCCGCAGGATTTCCAACCACGGATGATGGCAAGAAATCAAAACCAAGGTTTCCAGCCGAGAGGGAGTGGCCAAGACTACGGCTATCAGCCTCGTGCATAATCTTCAGGTGACTCTGAAATTCTTTCTATGCTCCAATTGATGTATCAAGAACAGAAAAGTGCGCTTGGAGGAATCAGGGCTGAACAGGAGGACATGAGGAAGAGAATGGACGACTTCCAGAAACATTTAAGGCTCCTGGAAACGCAAGTGGCACAGCTAGCCCAAGGGTCTAGCCGACAGCCGGGACAGCTCCCCGGGAAACCCGAGACAAACCTCCGAGAGCAAGTAAATGCCATTTTCTTAAGGAGCGGGAACACGGTAGAGCAACCCATGCCTTTCACACCTGCAAGAGGAGAGCCTTTGAGTAATAAGATCGAACAACCCATGACTCAAAGCGTGGAAGAGAAGAAGACCGAGGAAGGAGAGATGGAGTTTCCTTATGTAGCACCTCCCCCGAGGGTACCACCCTTACCCTTTCCGCAGCGCCCAAGGAAGTAGAGCGACAATGCTCAATTCGCCTAATTCTCGGAACTCCTGAGGAAGCTGCAAGTCACCATTCCGTTCTACGGCGCGATCATGAAAATCCCATCCTATGCCAAATTCCTCAAAGACATCATAATGAGGAAGAGAACCGTAGACAACGAGGTAGTGATGGTCACGAACTCACTCATACAGCCCCTTACCATGGCCAAGAAGATGCCGATCCAGGTAACTTTGTCATTCCTTGTAAGATCTACGATTATGAGATTGAGCATGCACTAATCGATATCGGATCAAGTGTAAGCTTACCATTGTCTCTTGTTGAGAAGCTTAATCGAGTAGGAGATCTTCAGCCCACACGCATGCAAATCACTTTAGCTGATCAATCCGTACGGAGTCTCGTGGGTATATTGACGAATGTAGCTGTACAAGTGGGAGAATTTTGGTTCTCCGCAGGCTTTGTTGTTGTGGACATGGAGATCAATCCGAAGATCCCCGTCATTTTGGGAAGACCATTCCTAAACACGGCAAAAATGGTCATTTATTGCACTGAAGGTAGGCTGGTAATGAAATTTGGAGACGAGTCTATCGAGTTCAAACTCGACGATGCACTCAAGAAGCCTTATACGATTGAACCCGTAATGCATGTTACCACGTTGGATTCACCAACGGAGAAAATTCAACGTGAAAATCGCGACGTCCATCCCGTGGAGATACCACTGTCCGAGTGCACCGGGAGCAAATTTCAGTCATCCCACGATGTCGACGCGTTCACAAAACACAGGGAGGACCTACATATCCGTCAGATGAGACTCAACCCGTGCGTGCACCCACCCCTACCCGCGTGGGCAGCACCAAATTTAGAAGACCCGCCCGGGCGGCCACACAGCCCGACTCGGGTAGTACTCTCGGGGATAAATGGTGAAATTTTTAACCTGAGCTGATGGGTATATGAGCCCGATCGGGCAGAGCAATTGGATAAGAACTCGCCCGGGCGACCTCACAGCCCGACTCGGGCATACCTCATGGGGGTAAGTGACGCGTTAAGGAACCTTAGCAGGGCAAAGAAAGAGCCCGATCAGGCATTTGATTTGAACCGAAATCCGCACGGTTTAACCGAGACTTCAATGCGGGCTGCGGTTCTTCGGCCACACATCTCATCTCCCACACCCTCGATGGCCCGCATGCACACTTATCCCGCCTGGAATACTAAGGAGACGCTCAACCAAAATCGAGTGCGACGAAGATACCATGGAGTCGTAGGATTGGACGAGAAGAATCGAGAATCGAAAGTGATAAACGCTCCGGGGTTCAAGCCATGTTATGCTGATTAGTTAGAAGACGGAAGAGGCGTACCACCTCTCTCCGACATCACACACGTATGAAGACGTTAGGGTCAAGCTAAAGACCGTAAACAAGCGTTTCTCGGGAGGCAACCCGAGCCCCGTATCCTTTTTCTTCGTTTTCATTTTTTTCATTTTCGAACTCTTTCTAAGACATGGACAATTTTTTAGGACTTAGGATTTTAGTGGCCTTATTGATTTTTGCTGCATGGTTTTCCTCGTATTTTTTTTTCAGTTTTGCAGCAATGCCTGGTCGGGCAGACATCCTCTACTCAAACGGGCTAGGTTAGATTCAAAGACGCCCGATCGGGCGACTTCAGGGGACCCGAGCAGGCACCGTGTATCATCTGTCGAGGTAAGTGTTTTATCTCGAGTAACCCAAGCGGTCGTTCTTACAACCAAAACTCGACCCGAACGTGCTCTCACCTACAACCTTTCGCATCGCCGGAATTTGCTCACACGCCGCCGCCGTTCTTCATCATCACCGGTTTTTCACACCGGAAAACAGTCGGCCGGTGCAGGTTACTCGAAATATCCTCCCTCCCTCTTCACCCGCAAATAACCCGAAAACTATCAAATTCTTCTCGAAATCCAGGTATTTATATTAAGTAATCTGTGTATTTGACTGTTTTGGACTAGATTTAGGTCTGGATTAGAAGAGTTTGGGTTGATTGTTGCGGATTGAATGTCGATGACGGACTGCAGGTTGCGATTTCGCGACTCAGCCCGATCGGGTTAGGGTTTGCACCCAGTCGGGCAGCTTGATTTCGAGCCCGAACGGGCTGTGACTACACCCGAGTCGGGTACCACCTACAGGGTATTTTGGCTGAATTGAAGCCCGAGCGGGCTACATCCCCTACCCGCGTAATTCCCTTTATAAACGGTGACTAACGCTTATTTTTCTTCTTCGATTGTTTTGCAGATGGCTCCGAAGCTATTCCAAAGCTCAAAGAAACGCCGATCTGATGCGTACGATTCGGAACACGGATGGTTGGCAAAGCCGAATGCTATCACGCAATTAACACCGTACACGCCAATCACAATGTCCCATCAACAATACAACTACCGGACAACAACCATTTTGTCCGGTCAGAAGTCGAGGTTCACCGAGCTACAACCGCGCATATACCCATCACGCTTCCTATCCTCGGAAGCCATGAGTGCCCTCCACATCGAGGAGCACATCGACGCCATCTTCAACACGTTGGGGTGGACAGGA
>CM071860.1:24413286-24455376 GCA_036759665.1 Gynandropsis gynandra
CGGGAGAGAGCATTTATGGAGTTCCGTCTGCTGGGACAGAACTACCGGCTTAGCGCGCGATAGTTTGCAATCGTGCTTGATGCCCCGCACCACGGCTTCATGAAAATGTTCGAGCACGACAGGAGTCGTCAAGCGCAGTTTTGGATCCGAATAGCGTATGGTGACTATTCAACGAAGTCTAAAGCCAGCCACATACGCCATCCCGCCCTAAGGTATTTCCACTATTTCCTAGTCTCCTCTATCCTAGGAAAAGGAGCACAAGGCGGAGTGAACCACACGGAGTTGGCATACCTTAGGCGTGTGGTACACAGAGGCTTCGGTGAGGATGAATGCAACGTACTCGATTTCGACTTGGCATCGCTGGTCATGCGACACTTCCACGCATTGCCACCGAGAAATGCAACATAGACACGAAGATTATTTGTGGTGGGATTGTCACAATGATAGCACGTAGAGTCGGGATCAACCTTGGTATCCTGACGGAGGATAAGATTGATGAGGAGCCCAAGCTGAACATCCAGAACTTGCGCAACCGACGGGCAATATCGATCGATCGGCACAGACTCATATGGAGCTACAAGGATGAACACAGTCGAACCTTGGAGGTCGACCTACATGAGACTCAGATGCCGGGATTAGAAGAGGAGGGCATACGTTTCAGGATCGACCAAGCCATTGGACACATTGGCCCGGGATTAGGTGAGGTAGATCCAGCTCCAGCAGCTGCACCATGGCCATCGATGTCTAGACAGCGCAGTCGACGCGTCACTCATTCACGTACCCGCCCCGACTATCGTCATCACCGCTCTAACTTCCCTTCTATGGAAGGTGTCTCCGACGTTCTCAGGTACGTTGCGGAGGAGAGCAGATATCAGTCCTTTATGAAGAGCAGAGGTACGATCTCGAGGCGCGAGGTACGACATCGAGGCTGCGAGATATGCAGAGCAACAGCAGTTCCAGGAGCAGTCCATTCAGCACATGTACTATCTCACGGAGTCCGCTCGCATCAGCAGTTCAGGATGCAACATTATTCGGAGCCATACATGACGATCCCGTAGGACTAACACACTGGTGCTATTCCATACTGCCCACACATCCCGTACGAGCTGCAGTCATTCTACTTCCCACCTGGGGAAGGGGCATCAACGGAGCCAGCAGACCCTCCGACCACCCGCGGTGGAGAGGAAAAGGATTAGACCACCACTTTTCCTTTTTCCTTTTTCTTTTTCTTTTTTTCTATTTCTTGCTTTATGGACCTATTTTCTTATTTTATTTCTTTTTCGTTTCCGCGCTTATGTACGCTCTATCGAACTTATTGATGTAGTACTTTCTTCTCTACTTTTGCGTTGCATGATTCTCATCACAGGTTCTTCACGATAACAACCGCAATAGAGCAAGAGAGTATAACATTCGGATGTATCACAAATTCGAGAAAGCAAAATACACCAGGTGTACTCGTTCTTATTTCTTATATTTTCTCGAGTTTTTGGCATGCGGGTACTTCTCATAGATCTCGAACACCAGGACTGTGTTCCGTTCAGGTCTGGGGGGTACTCTTTTGAGTGATACGATTTTTTTTATGAGTGACATATTTGCGATTAGGGTTAGGATTAGGAATAATAGATGGATACCTAGTACGAATTTTCGAGTTTAGTCATTACTTTGCGACCTTTTTGAATCGTAAACAATAGTGTAGGTTTGCTTAGAAGTCTTTTGGATATCGATTAGTCGAGTAGTTGTGCTTAAAACCATGATCTATAGTTGCATCCACCCCCTAGGTTGCAGTACCAAGAATTCAAATCTCCGTGTTTACCGTTTATCCCTTGTTTGTTTGATATATCTCACCGTTCATGCGTTATTAGATTCCACACGCTTATACTCCGCTGTCATCTTGGAAAATTTTCTAACTATTTCAGATTTATATTGACATGAGTACATCGATGATCGATGGTTCGGATCTAAGTGGTGGGTTGAGGTGCTATTCTACGTCCTAAGGGTTAGAGAGATGCGTAATCTCTTGATAAAAAAAAAGAAAAAACAAATGTTCTTTAATAACGCACTCTTCACTCCGCTAAGGTTACACGACCTTATGAGTGTGCCATAGGCAGCCTGGGTCTAAGTAGAAAGACATCCCTCTTCGACTTCGACGTCCTAGGAACCAAGCGTGGATCTAAGAATCGAAAAAATGAAAAAAAAAAGAATAAGAACGAGAAAACGAGTTTAATGATATCTTAAGCTTAGGGGAATTGATATGGAGATCGCTTGGACGTTGTCTAGGGTTGTGAAATAGACTTAGATTATTGGTTGGATTATTGGTAGGATTGCATGGCTCGGAACTTTCGGTTGATATAAGTCTGAACTCGGTATGCTTAGGCTTGTGTTCATGTGACGCGTTGTTTTGCATAATGACTAACCCTTCGAATTTTTCGTGCTAGTATCCATCGTTGTTAGACTCTTCTTATATTTGGCATTAGTTTTGTTTGAGGAGAACTAAAGGTTCAGGTCTAGGGGAGTTCGATAACACGTAGAGTGTATCAGTTTTAGGCTAGGTATTCGCATCATTTTTGCATAGATTTCATAGCACGAGTTACAATTTTGATACGAATGTTCTTTATATACGCCCTTTTTGTTGGTTTTCAGGTTTTAAGGCGAAAAGGCCTAAACGAGCATTAAAATTCAAATTCCTGGATTAAACCGCACATATCGGAAGATACAAATCACTTGGAGCAAAATTCAAGCCACGAAACCTAATGGAACACCCGAGCATCGAGCGGAAAGGAGCAAAGGCATGGAATGAAGTGTGCCCGCTCGGGCAAGAATGCTACCCGCTCGGGCAAAGGCTACGGGGATAATTACACCACTTTTCACGACCTGAGCACAAGGTAAACATGGTCGGGTAACCATGCCCGCTCGGGCTGCAACAAGGTACCCGCTCGGGCTGCAGTTAAGCCTAAAAATCCTTGAGAGTTAACACGACTCGTGCTGGTAGACCACGCGGTCGGGTAACGATGCCCCCTCGCGCTGGAGAGTGAACACGATCGGGCTGCCTTCTGCACGACCGGTTGAATAGTGTGCCCGAGCGGGCCGCTTTCTTGCAACAACCTGTTTTTAGAGTTTGAACGAGCAAAAGAGAGAAAAGAAGGAGTTCCAGACACGAGAGGGCGACGGCGAGGGCAAGGAAAGGCTTGGAATTCATCAGGAAAGGCTCGGGAGAAGCTGGAGAAGGAGAGAAGCATCAATCCGGACTTTGGTAACACGATAGGGAAGACCGAGGCATCATATTTCCTAGGTTTTATCATGTTTAGGGTTGTGTTATCTTCATTGACAGTAAATTCCATGAGTTAGTAAATTCCCAACTATGGGCTAGGGATATCGGATTTGTAATGGATGTGCAAATTATACGTTAATGCTTAGATCTATCGTACTTTTCTTGATATTCGGTTTTACAATCAACATCGTAAACGCTCATACTAGTGCTGCCCGCTCAGTAACTTAGGAATTCGTGTTTTGCTGGAATTTTAAAATATGAATCCGGAATTGTTGATTGTAGGTTAAGGTTGATTAATGAGAATCTGATCGGTCGGTTAATCGGCTTAGGAATTAGGATTGCACGCTTAATACTGCTATAGTCACGAGTTAATCGCTGCTGGAAGATAGGATTACACGTAATTATGGTTAGGAGGTTTAGGCTCGGCAGAACCACTCCTCACTTTAGAGCATGAATTCCCCGTTGTCAAGATAGTTCGATAGGTTTATGATCCTTCGTTGTTACATCCTTGCGATTTCCGGTATCCCGAAACCTGTAGTGTTCTTAATCGTCAAGTCTTCCGTATCTTTCCATCGCTGTCATTACTAACCTTAGAGTTTTTAGATATTTACATCACGTCACCATCTATTTACACCGTCTTAGTTTAGTTATATTCTTAGAACATGCTGCATTAGTCCCTAGAGTTCGACCCTGGTACTACACGAACCGTATACTTGCGGTAGAGTGGTATAGGAAATATTATAGCTTGAATTTCCGCATATCAGAAATGTTTAACATTTTCAATTTCTTTATTATCATCACCTGTAATGATGATATCATCAACATAAACTAAGAGAACGATGATATTGGAATTTGTTTTAATGATGAACATGGAACGATCAACCTCACTCTTCTTAAAACCATACTTTCGAACAACATCATAGAGCCTAGTGTACCAACTAGTAATTTAGGATTTCATGTTTAACTGGGAGATTAGATTATACAACTCCAAAGCACACCTAGTTACCAAAGTTTCCAGCAGAGGGGGAGTTTCCAGAACCAAAACTATCAGCAACGCACACAACTACACGCTTGGAGGAATCAGGGTTGAGCAAGATGACATGAGAAAGCAAATGGAGAGCTTCCAAACAAACTTGAAACACAACTGGCACAGTTGGCCCAAGGATCTAACCGACAGCCTGGACAACTCCTCGGGAAGCCGGAGACAAACCCCCAAGAGCAGATTAACATCATTCATCTGAGAAATGTCAAGAAGGTGGAGCAACCCATGCCTTCCACAGACACGAGACAAGAGCCTTCTAGCAATACAAGTGAACAACCCATTGCTCAAGGCGTGGAAGAGGAGGAGACCGACAAGGATAAGGAGAAGGAGCTAGCCTATGTGAAACCGACCCGAGGCCACCACCCCTACCTTTCCCGCAATGCCAAAGGAAGCAGACTGACGATGCTCAGTTCACCAAATTCGTGAACGCGTGATGCGGTTAATCTGAAGTAATAAATACCTAGACTAACATTTCTGCAAGAATCGGATCGTGTGGTACCAGGGTCGAACACTAGGGAATCGAAGCAACAATAAAGCTAATTAACTAATGAGTAGGATGTGTAAAATCAATAAGTGATTGGAATGCAAGTCAAAGATAAACTAACTTACTAACTAACGAGATAAACTCAATAAACTAAACACTGCAGGTTTCGAAAGATGCACAATAATACAATAAAGTGCTGACAAGATCATTAGTCTTAGATATTATCACGAATTCTTGGACGTGATAAAAAGCATTAAGAACCACCAAGCATTAAGCTCAAGACTTCATTGCATATGGAAAAACTCTCTAACTCGTAGCTACCGAACCACTCACTAAACATAAAACAAAACAAAAACATATCTTCCCTTCTCTTCTTCAGCACCAAATCGTCCATCTCCAACCTCCGTCTGCCTATCCAAACTCCTCTTGGCCGAATCTAAGCTCTCTCCCTTTCCTTTTCGTGTTGATTTCCTCTTCACTACTCGTTTCCTTTTTCTCGGATTCCATTTTCTTCGATTCCTTTCTTCTTGTGCAGCGGTTGTTTCCTTTCTTCTCTTCAGCCATGTAGCCTTTTGTTTCCTTTTTCTTTCTCCAGACGAATTGCTTTTTCTTGCTCCAGTCAATTTCCATTTTGTTGCTCCAACCGATTTATGCAGCAACTTTGTGTTTCCAACTTTTTCCAGCGGCTTGTGTTTCCATTTCTTCTTGTGCAACAAAATTTTTTTTCCTTCTTTTCTATTTTGTGGAGGCAACAACCAATTTCCATTTCTTTTAGGCAGCAACCGCTATTTCTATTTTTGTGAGCGGCGATCATTGTTTCCATTTTTGTGACCGAAGGAGTCTTGGGTGTTGAGTGTGTACAACTAAGCTTGAAGTAGTTTTGCCAACATTTCCCAACATTTACTCGTGTTTGTATCCCGATATCTCCCTTCCTGAAAAACACAAGAAAATGCTAAAAGAAGACTAAACCGTACTTAATAGCTCGGTTAAGTTCAAAATTATAATAAAACTAACTATAGAAATAGATGAAAATATAGAACAATTTAGACGTTATTGACGTGTGGAAACACGAGTTATAATTAACCTAGTCCACTTCACCGCAAGTATACGGATCTTGTAGTACCAGGGTCGATCTCAGGGACTAAAACAACTAAACTAAGAACGAGACTAAACTAAGACGAAAGATGATAGAGTGGGATATGATCCTAATAAACCTAAAACTATCCTAATGGTGACAACGAAACTAGGGTAAGGATGAAACTAGATATGATGAATACTACGGGTGTACGGGATACCGGGTATTGCATAGATGAACGACTAAGGATCATAGATCTATAACCTACTCTTGACTACGGGAAATTCATGCTCTACGGTGAGGAGTGGTTCTTCCGAGCCTAAACCTCCTAACCATGGATACATGTAACCCTACCTTCCAGCAGTGATTAACATGTACCATGGCAGCTTTATGACCGCAATCACTATCCCTAAGATGGCTAACCGACCGGTCAGATTCTCATTAGCCAAAGTTTAATCTACTACTTAGCGGACCGGATTCGTTCCTTAACCTTCTGGCAAGGTTCGAGATCCTATGTTGTTGAGCGGTCAGCACTAACGTATGATTGATATTGCTAAGCGTAGAACCGTAAATCAAGAGTAAAAATCATAAAACTAAGCATTAAAGTGAATCATCGTTCATACATACAATTCCGATATCCCTACCCGCAGTAGGGACTCTACTCACTCATGGAAGAAACGAAAACAGAAGATAACACAATTCTATACATGATAAACCCTAAGGAATTCGATGCCTCGACCTTCCCTATTGTGTTACTGGTGTACGGATTGGTGCTTCTCTTCTTCTCCGATGCTTCCCGAGCCTTCCCAGATGTTTTTTCCAGTCTTTTCTTGCCCTGTTCGTCGCCCCCTTTGCCCTAGATCCATTCAGTTATTTTTATTTGCTCGTTTGAAACTTAGATCTAGGTTGTTGCGAAGTTCGCGGCCCGCTCGGGCACAGACGTTACCCGGTCGGGTATAGGCAGCCCGACCGTGTTGAATCGTGGACCCGATCGGGTGAATGTCGCCCGATCGCGTGACTAAGCGGACCCGAGTCGCGTAAACTTACGGGGCTGAAGGATGGCTAGTTGCCCGAGCGGGTGTTCAGCTTGCGCCCGATCGGGTGGTGATCACCCGATCCTCTTTGCTCATGTGCCCGGGTCGTGTCAAATGCGTGGAGAAACCCCGTAGGTTCTACCCGAGCGGGTGAAGGAATAGTGCCCGATCGAGCACCCTTGTATCCTTGAAATCTCTCTTTTCCGCTCGTTGCTCGGGTGTTCCTTTGGGTTCTGGAGCTCTGAGTAGATATGTCTTCAAATCTTCTGGTTTTTGCAGGGAATCCTTCATATTGAGCTCATTTAGGCCTTGTCGCCTAAAAACCTGAAAACCGAGAAAACGGGGATGTAAAACTCGAAATCGTATCGGAATAGTATGACTCGATGTAAGAAATATGTGAAAATGGTGTAAAAACCTATCCTGGTAATGATACACTTTCAGTGTTATCAGTTATCAACTCCTAAGAAAGCTACAAGTTACCATCCCATTCTATGATGCGGTAATGAAGATGCCTTCTTATGCCAAATTCCTCAAGAACATACTAACGAGGAAGATGAACGTAGACAACGAGGTAGTGATGGTCACTAACTCTCTCATGCAACCGCCTAACATGGCCAAAAAGATGCTCGATCCAGGTAATATCGTCATCCCTTGCAATATTTATGATTATGAGATTGAGCATGTGTTAATCGACATGGGAGCAAGTGTGAGATTGCTACCACTGTCATTTGTTGAGAAACTCAATCGAGTAAGAGATCCACAGCCCACACGCATGCTGATTACCTTGGCTGATCAGTCTGTGTGAAGTCTCGAAGGCATATTGATGAATATCATTGTACAAAAGGGAAAATTCCTGCTTCCAGCGGACTTCGAAGTAGTGGACATGGAGATGAACTAGAAGATTCCCATCATTTTGGGAAGATCATTCCTCCACACAGGGAATATGGTTATATATTGCGCTGAAGGTAGACTAGTCATGAAGTTTGGATACGAGTCCATTAATTTCAAGCTTGACGAAATGCTCAAGAAGCCTTACATGACTGAACCCGTGATGCACATTGACACGATGAATGAACTAGGTGAGGAAGTTCAACATGAGAATCGAGACATCCACCTCGTGGAGATAACACTATCAACATGCACCAGGAGCCTATTTCAGACACCCCAAGACGTTAAGGAATGCACACAACTCATGGAGGAGTTGACAGAACTTGAGATGAGCAATAACTCGTGCGTGCCCATATTGCAACCTGCGCGAGCTACACCCATATTACAAGATCCGCGCGGGTGGATCGCACCCTACCACGGGTAAAATGTTTTAAGACAGAGGACCCGCATGGGCATATTGTCGAGCATGAGCGGGCTAAAGTGTTTTAGATTTGCGCATCACCTCGTACACCCTCGATCGCCCGCCTACGCATGGATCCTAACTGGAGTGCCGAGAAAGCACCCAAGATTGACCTCAATCCCCTTCCATAGGGGCTCAGGTATGAGTTTCATGGTCTCAAATTTACATACCCTATGATTATCAATGACACTCTTAACAGGCCACAGGAATGTCAAAGCAATCCGCAGCTTCGTGGGGCACGCGGGGTTTTATCGACGGTTTATCAAGGACTTCCCCAAGATCGCCAAGCCGCTCATTGATCTTTTAAGCAAGGATTCCACGTTTGAATTCGATCAAGACTGCCATATCACTTTGAGAAACTCAAGACAACATTGATTTCACCTCTCATCATTCAGCCTCTGGACTGGAAGCTCCCCTTTGAGCTCATGTGCGATGCCAGTGACTACATTGTAGGGGTTGTATTGGGACAACGAAAAGACAAGATGATGCATGCTATCTACTATGCCAGTAGGACCTTAGACGACACTCAATCCAATTACTACACAACGGAGAAAGAGCTGATGGTCATCATCTTCGCTTTTGAGAAGTTTCGCTCTTACCTTGTCGGGTCCTAAGTAATTTTCTACTCCAACCATGTAGCGCTGAGATATTTGCTCACCAAGAAGGACACAAAACCAAGGCTTATACGATGGATCTTAGTCCTTTATGAATTCAATTTAGAGATACGAGACAGAAAAGGGACAGAAAATAGTGTTGCCGACCATTTGTCCCGCCTTGAGATCCCAGGTAGCATCTCTGTCGATGATTCTCTCAAAAATGATGTTGTTGTGGCCACAGACGCAGCGATCGCAGCGTGGTACGCAGATTTCGTAAACTACCTCGTCTGTGAGGTTTTATCACAAGGGTTGTTGAGCTACAATGCTAGGAAGAATTTCCTACATGACGTCAAGGCCCACTTTTGGGATGAGCCCTATCTATTCAAGAGAGGAACCGACAGCTTATTCTGACGTTGTATCCTGGAAGAGGAAGTAACAAACCTGCTTTTTCATTGTCATTTTTCTGACTATACAGGTTATTTTGCCGCCACCAAGACAACAACTAGAGTTCTCCAAGCCGGATTCTATTGGTCTACGCTTTTCAAAGACGCTCACAAATATGTCTCAGCTTGTGACTCGTGTCAAAGGACTAAAAACATCTCTAGAAGACATGAGGGACCTCAGCACTACACCTTGGAAGTCGAACCTTTGATGTTTGGGGCATCGACTTCATGGGACCATTTCGTTCCTCTTGCTGAAATTTATACATCTTAGTCATTGTGGATTATGTGACAAAATGGGGGGAAGCTCTAGCATGCCCGACCGATAATTCCAAGGTAGTGGTTAAACTCTTCAAATGCACCATCTTCCCTAGACTTGGTGTTCCATGATTTTGGATCAGTGATGGGGGAAACACTTCGTGAACCGAGTGATTGAGACACTATTGAGGAAGTATGGAGTGAGACACAATATAACCACACCCTACCACCCGCAGACAAGTAAGACTGGGCATTGAAGCTAGACAATGGAGTTAGGGCTTTTAGAACAGCTTTCAAGACCCCGATAGACATGAGACTGTTTCAACTTGTCTACGGGAAAGCATGTCACCTTCCGGTTGAGCTGGAGCACAAGCCATCTTGGGCTATAAAGGCGCTAAACTACGAATTTAAGAAAATCGAGGAGGAGTGGGTTCTCCAACTTCACCATCTAGAGGAGATCCAGAATGACGCCTACGTGAATACAAGGATCTACAAGGAGCGCACAAAGAAATGGCATGAGAAGCACATCCTCCAGCGCTCATTTAGGGTAGGTGACCAGGTATTACTCTTTAATTTCCGCTTGAGGTTGTTTCCTGGGAAGCTCAAGTCTTGATGGTCGGGGCCCTTCACCATTAAAGGTGTCTCAGCACATGGAGCCATAAAGTTGGACAAGGGAATTAGAAGATCGTTCATGGAGAATGCTTAGAGGGTAAAGTCATACTATTTGTATCACATAGAGGATGGAAGAGGCCTAAAGCGTAAGGGTCAAGTTAAAGACTATAAACAAGCGCTTCTCGAGAGGCAACCCGAGCTTAGTAGACATGCATAACACCCAGCTGTAGCAACAACTCAGGAAAGAAGAATACACCAGGTGTACATATTCTCTACTTTCTTTATCCTTTCCCGATTTTTGGCATGTGAGTTCCTCTCACAGATTTTGAACACCGGGACTATGTTCTGTTCAATTTTAGGGGGTACTCTTTGAGTGATATGCGTGCGATTAGGATTAGACGTAGACTTATTTTTATTATTTTAGCATTTTAGGTCATTCTTTTTCTTTTTCTTAAGATTTTTACCGGATATCTAGTATGACATTTTGAGCTTTAGCCAATTTTGTGCGTCTTCGTCGAATCGGAAACAAAAGCCTAGGTTTGCTGAAAAGGACCTTTAGATACTGGCTAGTCTAGTAGTTTTGCATAAATCCATGGCTTATAGTTGTATTCTGCCCCCTAGGTTTCAGTCTCAAGTGTCTATATCTTCGGGTATATTGTTCAGTCTTTGTTATCTCAGACACCTTTTAGATTTAATTTTTTGTTCTTATGATTCCACGCGCTTATACTCTGTTGTCAATGGAATAATCTTCTATCTATTTCTACCTCACATTAACATGAGTGCATTGATCTTGATGGTTCGGGTCTAAGATGGGTTTAGGCGCTTTTCTACGTCCTAATGGTTAGAGTTGATGAGTGACCTTATGGTTCGAGTCTAAACGATTCTTCAATAATGCAACCTCTTCACTCCTCTAAGGTTACAAGACCTTATGAGTGTGCTACATAGCAACCTGGGTCTACGTAAAGTTGTTCTCTCTAACTCTGACGACCTAGAAACCGAGTGCAAAATGTTCTTTAAAAAAGAAAAAAGAGAAAGAAAATAATAAATAAATAAATAAATTTCTCTATACAAAAGATGTCTCACGTTTGAATGGCTAAATTGGTATGGAGATTTTTTGGATGTTATTTAAGGGTTAATGGAATAAACTTAGGTGATGTGTTGGATTGCCCGTGTAGATTTTGTAAACAAAAGTTGATTCAACAGAAGCAAGTTTAGAAAGATTGAGAGCGAACGAAAGATTGAGAGATCTAGAGAGAATAAGATTCTCTTATGTTTTTCTTTAGAAACAAAGGTACATATTTATAAAACATTCCTAACAACTGAAAAGGTAAAAACAAGGAAAATACAAGTACAAATGCAAAGCACAAGTTTAAATGTAACATGCATGAGCTGGAGCAGTCAACTAGGCATAGGAGAGCACAGAGCTCATAAATTGGCTTTGACCGTAAGTCTTGAGTGAAGAAAGCATGATGCAGAGAGCGCGACGGGGGAGAGCGGGACACGGGACACAGGAGACGAAGAGCGGAACATAGAGAGCAGGATGTCGGATGCAGCCGAACGTGAAGAAGAATGCCTCCGAACACAGAGAGCGGGACATGGCCGAACGTGAAGAAGAAGAAAACACATATTTTCTTCATATACTTAACATTCCCCCTCAAGCTTAGGCGTTCAAGAGCAACATAAGTGGAGCCTCATTAAAACCTTTTCGGGGAAAACCCAGTTGAGATAAAAAGAAATTCGACAAAGGAAAAAGAGCACAACACTTATGAGCTTGAGGGATGATCAACTAAGCTTGAATTCGATGCGTTGGTGAAGATATCTATGAGACCGATCCGATTATGGAGATCTTTGCATACCTTTTCACTTGTGGATTTGGTGAAGACATCGACCAACTAATCTGAGCTTCTTGTGTATGTGAATTCAATGACGCCATCTTCGAGCTTCTCTCGAACAAAATGACAATCAACTTCAATATGTTTTGTTCTTTCGTAGAACACCGAGTTGGAAGCAATGTGAATTTTTGTCTAAATATCGCAATGAAGCATTGTGGCCTGCGAAGGTTCGGCCAAGATCTTTGAGGATAGCCCGGATCCAAACGAGCTCACATGTTGTATTTTCCATAACTCGGTACTCGGTCTCAGTGCTGAATTGAGAGACCACCGATTGCTTTTTGCTTCTCTAAGTGACGAGCCCCCCATTTCCAGTCTTTGCGGTCACCGGCCCAATCTGCATCACAGTATCCAATTAGACTAGTATCTTTTTTTATACTCATTAGTATACCTTTTCCTAAGCGTTCTTGATGTATGGGAGGATTCGGTCCACCAGTTTCCAATGTTGTTCCTTCTGAGCATGCATATGCTGGCTGACCTGATTCACAGCATAACATAATTCAGGTCTTATTATCGTGAGGTATATTAGCTTATAGACAAGTCGTCTGTATTGTTCTATATCATGAAATGGTTCCCCTTACACAAGTCTTTGAATTTATCTTCGATAGGGGTCTTGGTTGGCTTAGATTCGAGTTTACCTATTTCATTCAAAAGATTTAAAGCATATTTTCGATGAGAATGAAATAGATTATCACTAGATTTAGTTACTTCAATTCCATGAATATACTTAAGTTCACCTAGATCCTTTGTATCAAAAGTTTCTTTTAGAAAATGTTTAACACTTTCTATACATTTATTATCATCACCTGTTATGATTGTCTCATCAACATAAACTAAGAGAACAATGATACCAGATTTGTTTCGAATGATGAACATGGAAAGATCAGCCTCACTCCTCTTAAAACCATACTTTCGAACAACATCATAGAGCCTAGTGTACCAAGCTCGTGGGGATTGTTTAAGTCCATAGAGAGCTTCTTTTAGTTTATACGATTCATTTATCGGTTTAGAGGCCCAGGGGAGGTTTCATATAGATCTCTTCCTTTATTTCCCCTTGAAGAAAAGCATTTTTAACATCCATCTGTCACAAATTTCAATTAACGTTAATAGCAACAGAAAAGATAATGCGAACAGAATGAAGTTTAGCAACAGGGACAAAAGTCTCAATATAATCTTCCCCATACTTCTCATTATACCCTTGCGCTACAAGGCGAGCCTTGTAACGTTCTACCTCACTGATACTCTTATATTTGATTTTGTATACCCATTTTCTTTCTTTGGGCTTCTTTTTTTAGGAAGAGGGACAAGGTCCCATGTTTTATTCTTTTCTAAGGCTGCAAGCTTCTCTTTTAGAAAATGTTTAACGTTCTACATGCTACTATTCTGGTTTCCTCCCATTTTGGTTCCCTTTGGTTTCTCTATAGGTTTGTTTCTCGATATCCTTTCAATTTTACTAAGAAAAGCTTTGTGATCAGTAGAGATAGATGCTAAAGAGCAAAATTTTTGAATAGGGTGTTTGGTTGCCACGCCATTGAATATGATTGTGAATCCAATCCAGGAATGGTCACCTTATTCTATTGCTTCTCCGAGGCACTATCTCAATAGATTATTCCTCCAACTTCATCGACGTCATGATTCTCAGTTTGTTTATGATCATGGTTTTGTTTTTCGTTCTCATGATTTGAGGCCCTAGTTGTCTCATCATGATTTTGCTCAAAACGTATGATCTCATCATGGATTTTTTGTTCTTCATTTTCTGAGACTTCTTGATCATTTTGGTCTTCATGATGCTCAGGTACACTTGGTAGGGGACCTGTTTCATTGTTGGTTTCTAAAATTGTATTTACTAAGTTTTTAAGGGACAAACCTATATCATTTGGTTCTGAGATTCCTTTAATCTCTTCCCAGGTGATTTTGTCATGGAAGCTTTTGTCTTCGACGAACATAACATCTCGAGACACCATTACATGTTGAGTTTTTGGATTGAAACACTTGTAGCCTTTTTGATTTATTGAATATCTGATGAACATGGCTTTAGTGCTCATTGGTTCTAACTTGTTTCGCTGTGAGTCCCGAACAAGAACAAAACATACACAACCGAAAGTTCTAAAGTACTTAAGATCAGGCTTTGTAGAGTTTAATACCTCATAAGGTGATTTCTCCTTTAGAACCTTTGTTGGAATCTATAGTGATGTAACATGCAATCATCACCGTCTCGGACCAAAACCTTTTAGGAATATCTCAATCAAACATAATAGTTCTCGAGACTTCCATTAGGTGTCTTTTCTTCCTTTCAGCCACTCCATTTTGTTGTGGAGTATAGGGACATGAGGTTTGATGTGTAATGCCTTATTCTTCAAGGTACTTGCGAAACTGAAGACTAGTATACTCTCCATCATTGTCAGTCCTTAGACATTTTATTTTAGCATCATATTGAGTTAAAAAATGCTTATGAAACTTCACAAACACATCATAAACACAACTCTTAGACGAGAGAGTATAAAGCCATGTAAACTTTAATTTTTCATCGATGAAGGTTACAAAATATTTCGTTTGATCACAAGAAATATATGGAGTTGTCCGAAACATCAGAATAGATCAGCTCAAAACAATTTTTATAAACCGAAACAGAGTTTGGAAAAACTTGTTTTACGTGCTTTCCTAAGATGCAAGCTTCATGTTTATGTTTAAGATCAGGAAAAAGGACACTTAGAACTTTGCTATGAGGGTGTCCAAGTCTCGCATGCCACATAGAAACTTTATTAATATTTGTATTTGATAGAAACACAGAATCATGATCACAATACATAGACTCGAGAACATAAAGACCATTAAGGAGCTTTCCTTTGTCGATGACTTGTTTGCTTTCAATATCCTCCCTCTTCATCTGCTTTATTTGTTTGATTTCCTACCTTAATCATTTGAATAAGCTCCTAGAGGTCTATCTTGGTGACAAACTCAGACTCAGAGGCCATATTAGCCTTACCTTGATCGTCACGACTTATGTGCTTCAAATGGGGGTGAAGGATCCAAGACCGATCCTTTGTATGACCTTTCTTTTTGCAATACTCACTAGAGAACTACTTTTTGAAAGTCTTGATAGTAGCATCTTGTCCACATGTGTTTTTCAGAGACATTAGCTTCCTTGGTCATTCCTTTAAAGAGACGGTTTCCCCTTCCTCCCTTTTAATCATCATACAAACTTCGTCAAACGAGGGAAACTCGTTATGGAGAATTATGCGATTAATCAGGTCGTTGTATTTGTCATCGAGGGAGAATAAAAGTCAAAAGACCTGATCTTGGTTTGATCTCTGAGCTATTTCCACAGGATCGGCAATATGAGGCCTTAGAGTATCGAGTTCTGACCATAATTCCTTAAAATCACCCAAAGCCTGATAAAAGGCTTTTCCTCTTGCCTTCGATAATTAAAGGCTTTATTTACTTCATACACACGGTTAAGATTGGATTCATTGTCAAAAACTTGTTTCAGCTCGTCCCAAAACTCCTTAAGAGACTCTATGTGCCTATATGTACGAAGTATATGAGATTCGAGGGAATTTTGTAAAACAACCAAGGCGGTGAGCTTATTTTGCTTCCATTTTTTTAATCTGGTACTTGAATCGACCGGTTTCACATCTGATCCTATCACGAAATCTCAAAGACCTCGCATTCTAAGATTGGCCTTAGCAATCATCGTCCAAATGGAATAATTGTTTCTATTGAATGAGATGGAGATGCTTTTGGTCGAGTCCATGACGAGAGATTAAAAAGGTTTGACTGAAAATAACTTTTGAAAGAGAATAGATTTCAAAAGAAACAAAATAGATCAAAGAATTTCTGAGATTTGATCACCGCTCTGATACCAAATAGATTTTGTAAACAAAAGATGATTCAGCATAAGCAAGTTTAGTGATAACACTGAAAGTGTATCAATATTAGGATAGGTTTTAGAGTCATTTTCGCTTATATTCTTTGTATACATGTACTTATCCGATATGATTTCGAGCTTCACACACCCGTTTTGTTGGTTTTCAGGTTTTTAGGCGACAAGGCCTAAATGAGCTAAAAATGATGGATTCCTGATCAAAACCACATGATTTGAAGAAATATCTACTCAGAGCCAAGAACGAACTCCAGAACCCAAAGGAACACCTGAGCAACGAGCGGAAAAGAGAAATTACAAGGAGACAAGGGTGCCCGGTCGGGCACTATTCATCCACCCGCTCGGGTAAAACCTACGGGGTTTTAGCCGCACACCCAGCACGACCCGGGCACAAAGGCAACGAGATCGGGTAGCCTTACCCGTTCGGGCGCAAGAAGAATACCCACTCGGGCGTTGATCATCCAGTTTGCCCCGAAAGTTTACACGACTCGGGCCGCTCAACCAAGCGATCGGGTGACATCCACCCGATCGGGCACCATGAAGCAACATGACCCGGCGAGCCTCTGCACGACCGGATAACACATGTGCCCGAGCGGGCCGTGTAATCCGCAACAACCTAGATCTAACTTTCAAACGAGCAGATTTAAGAAACAGAATAGATCTAGGGCAAAGGGGGCGACGAACAGGGGAAGGAAAGGCTGAAAAAAGATCTGGAAAGGCTCAGGAGGCATCAGAGAAGAAGAGAAGCATCAATCCGTACACCGGTAACACAATAGGGAAGGTCGAGGCATCGAATTCCTTAGAGTTTATCATGTATAGGAGTTTGTTATCTTCCTCTTTTGTTTCTTCCATGAGTGAGTAGAGTCCCTACTGCGGGTAGGGATATCGGATTTGTGTGTATTAACGATAAATTGCGTTAATGCTTAGTTTTATGAATTCATTCTTGATTTACGGTTCTAGACTTAGTAATATCATTCTTACGTTAGTGCTGACCGCTCAACAACATAGGATTTCGAACCTTGCTGGAAGGTTAAGGAACGAATCCGGTCCGCTAAGTTGTAGATTAAGATCGGTTAATGAGAATCTGACCGGTTGGTTAGTCATCTTAGGGATAGTGATTGCGATCGTAATGCTGCCATGGTACGTGTTAATCACTGCTGGAAGGTAGGGTTGCACGTATCCATGGTTAGGAGGTTTAGGTTCGGAAGAATCACTCCTCACCGTAGGGCATGAATTTCCCGTTGTCAAGAATAGGTTATAGATCTATGATCCGTAGTCGTTCATCTATGCAATTCCCGGTATCCCGTACACCCATAGTGTTTGCTATATCTAGCTTTATCCCTAACCTAGTTTCGTTGTCTCTATTAGGATAGTTTTAGGAATTTAGAACCACACCCCATTCTATCTTTTTTCGTCTTAGTTTAGTTTCGTTCTTAATTTAGCTGCTTTAGTCCCTAGAGATCGACCCTGGTACTACACGATCCGTATACTTGCGGTGAAGTGGTCTAGGAAAAGTATAACTCGTGTTAAACCCACACCATTTAGAAAGATTAAGAGCGAGGAAAAGATCGATAGATTTAGAGAGAATAAGATTAACTATTCTCTTATGTTTTGCTTTAGATACAAAGGTACATATTTATACAACAATCCCAACAACTAGAAAAGAGAAAAATAAGGAAAATACAAGTACAAATGCAAAGCACAAGTTTAAATGTAACATGCATGAGAAAGAGCTGTCAACTAGGCATAAAAGAGCACGAAGCTCATAAATTGGCTTTGACCGGATGACTTGAGCGAAGAGAGCATAACACGGAGAGTGGGACGGGGGACGCGGGAGACAAAGAGCGGGGCATGGGACGCGACCGAACATGAAAAAGAATGCGTCCGAATACGGAGAGCGGGATGCGGGACACGCCCGAACGTGAAGAAGAAGAAAACACAGATTTTCTTCATATACTTTATAGTATGGCTCGTGGCTTTTGATCGATAGAAGTTTTAACTTAGTTTGCTGAAGTCTATGTTCGTGTGACGCGTTATTGTGCATAATGGCTGATTTTTTGAATTACTTGCACTAGTATTTGGTTCTTGTTTGACTCTTTTTGTGCTTAGCTCTAGATATGTTTGATGATTGAGAGAATTTGATAACACAGAGTGTAGGTTAGTTTTAGATGTAAGCGTTTAGATAATTTGTACGTAATTTGCATAACACGAGTTACAAAACCGACACGAATTATTCCTCTATCCAGTTTTTTGTTGCTTTTCAGGTTTTAAGGCGACAAGGACTAATTGAGCTTAATGATGTTGATTCCTGAAGTCAATTGTGCATACTTGGAGTTACCAACTCGGAGCAGATTTAGGCCAAAGAACCGCATGGAATATTGGTTATGGCGTGATGTGGTAGAGTTGATTGGATGAAACCAACATTCCTGAAGTCAACTCAGAATTTTGTTTCGAATGATGTGGTAGAGAAAATTGGATTGAAAATGTCAGTTACTATTGGTTATGGCATACTTTTTGGCACCGAAGTGACCGATTTCGGGGAGGATATTTATAAGAACGTGGAGATACAATTGTACAATCTGGAAACTAGAGCAATTTTTTTACCATTGGAGTTGGGAAGTGGATGTTATCTTAGGTGTCTAATGGTTGCATACACTCGGAAAAATTTAACTAAACTTTGAGAAGTAGAGATGATTTTCGTGATAGGGAAGACTTGAATAACACTCCTAGGAGATCCAAATCTACATAATTTGTTGGATTCATCGAAAATTTTATGGAAATCAGTAAAGGAAGGAAGTCAGAATTACTTGATTGAGTTTGGGAGTTTAGAACATATAACAAGTCATATTATAGAGATACTAGAACTTGTTAGTCAAGTTTTGGATTCTATCGCATTAATATTCAAAGAACCAATTGGTTTACCTCCTTTGCGAGGTAAGGAGCTTGGAATCTGTTTGAAATCGAAAGCGGGACATGTGAGTGTGAGCTCATAATGTTATCCTCATATGCACAAGGAAGAAATTAAAAATTTGGTAAAAAATATGCTGACCATGGGGATCATTCGTCTTAGTCAAAATTCTTTTTCGAGCCCAATTTATTGGTGAAAAAGAAAGATGGTTAACGTTTTTGAGTGGACTACCACACTCTCAATAAAAATGACTATTCTAGATAAGTTTTATGTCTCTATCATTGATTAATTATTAGATGAGCTGCATGGGGATGATTTTTTTTTAATTGGACTTACGATCGGGATACCATCAACAAGGATGAAAGAGAAAGATGCGGTTAAAACGACAATTTAAACTGGAGATGGAAATTATGAGTTTCTCGTGATGCCTTTTGCTTTTACTAATGCTCCTAAAATATGTCAATCATTAATGAATGAGATATTTCGACCATAATTGCTACAATTTGTCTTGGTAGTTTTATGATATATTGGTTTATAGTCCAGATATCAAATAACATGTGCAATATTGAAAGTTTGTTATGGAGAAGTTGGAAAATTTTCAATTGTTTGCTAACCGAAAAAATGTTTGTTTGGACATTCACATGTGAAGTATTTAAGGTATATCATTTTGAAGCATGGTGTTGCTGCTGATACGACTTAAGTGGAAGTTATGCATAAATGGACATTATTCAAGAGTGTCAAGAAGTCGTGATGATTTATTGGTCTCATTGGTTATTATTGAAGATTCATGAAAAATTATGGTTACATTGCTAGACCATCAACAATTTTTGAAGAAAGATGGTTTTAAGTGGAATGAAGACACGACTTTTGTTCTCATGCTTTGATGCAATGCCAACAACATATTACATTTTACAGCAGATGTTTGATCAAAAGAGAAAGGTTAAGCTAATTTATGAGTGCAAATTGATGGCCATTGTGTTGGCAATTCAGAATTGGCTTCATTACTTTCTTGTCATTGATTCTAGTAATGACTTACCAAGATGTTAAAATATCTACTAGAACATAGAGAACTCAGTGAAGATTATCAGAAATGACTTACCAAGATGTGGGTTTTGATTTTGAAATTAAATATAAGGTGGAAAAGATAATAAATTCTCAAATGTATTATCGATAATACATTAACCTTCGATGTTAGAGGCACAGTGGCGATATTATGGTTGAGTTGTGGGCTCTTTCTATTTCCAAAACTATACAGATTTTGGATATATAGAAAGCGATTGAAAAGGATCCACATTTGTCCATTATTTTGCAGAACTTAAGAACTAGAAAGGATGCCCCATTAGGTTTTCTTTTGTTGCAATAAAAATTACTTTACAAAGATAGATTGGTTATACTAAAACAATATGATATTATTCCTCTCGTTCTAACCGATTTTCATGATGGTTTGTTTGCTTATCACTCGGGCGTATTAAAACAACGAAACGAATTCAATCGATATTTTATTGGGATAACATGAAAGCGTACATAAGATGTTACATTGCTAGATGTGGGATATGTAAACCTCAAAAATACTTGACGCTTTCTCTGGTGGCACTGTTACAACCACTTCCAAGACAAGCACATATTTATGATATTCTTTCTATGGATTTGCCAAAGTCTGACTCATGTAACGTAATTTGTAGCGGTGGATCAGTTTAGTAAATATGGCCATTTCATTACTTTAGGTGCTTCATTCAGAAGATAGTTTGACTTCATGATTTTCCTCGTTCAATTACATCGGATAGAGACAAAATATTTATAAGTCAATTTAGGAAAGAATAATTCGAATTAATGGATACTAAACTAAATTTCAACACAACTTTTCATCCACAATTGAAAAGTTTGTGTGTTTGCCAAAATTCTGGTATAATACTTTTTTTCCATTCTGCACTTAGATCGACTCCATTTCATGTGATTTATGGTTGGGAACCAGAGTCATTGGTTTGTTTAGAAGAAGACTCCACTTCCTATTTTGAGCTTGAGCAAGAAATGAAACAGTGAGATGCAATGTTACACGATATACAACAAACTCTCCTATGAGCTTAGAAGCAAATGAAAAGGTATGCTGATAAGTCTCGTCGTGATGTAGAATTTAGGGTTGATGATTGGGTTTATATAAAAATTCGACCAAACTAGCAGCAATCATCGGCTCGGAAGAGATTCAAAAAACTTTCTGCTCGTTTTTATGGACCTTTACAGATTTTGAATCGACTAAGAAAAATTACAAATTACAAATTACAATTGTCGTTGACATGCAAGATTCACCCGGTTTTTCATGTAAAGCCAAGGTTACACCGAAAATGTTGGTAGATTCGCGTTGTTCATCAAAGGCATTTTAGAAGTCTTAAGTCAATGAACGGAAATTCCATTTCATGAAGCGGCGTAGGCGGATCCATAGAGCTTTGCTAAACAATTTTACAATTTTCCGAGTTACAGCTTGAGGAAAAGCTACATCTTCAAGGAGGAGTATTGATCAAGGTTCAAGAAAGCGTTAGGCGGGCGGACACCCAACGCCTAGCGCCCAAAAACCCTAGGCGGGGCCTAGACGGTGTTTAGGCGGGCTAGACAGATATATATATTTTATTTTTATTTAATGTAATTATAATATATATATGTAATTCTAAATATTTATAAGTACTTAATTTTATAAAAAAACATATAAATAAATAAAGTTTAATATGTATAAAAAATATTTATAAGTATGAAATTCACAATATCAAACTTGCAATGACAAACAATATAAAACAAACAAAATATAGAAAATGGTTGTCGAGTGATGATGATGTTTGACCAAGACAAGGGTAAAGGCGAGGGTGAATGCGAGAGATGAAGCCAAGGGTGGAGATGAAACAAATATGAAGATGAGAAATGAAGGCGATGACAAAAGATGAAGACGATAACAACATACGAGAGAGAAGATAAGAAAAACAAGGATGAAGGCAAAGACGAGAATGAGATACGAATGTAAGGACAAAAGATTTAGATGAAGACAATAAACGATGCAATAGATAGAAGAAGACAAATGAAATGACGATAGCAAAGTCGATAAAAGATAAACGCATGGATACATGTCATTGTTAGTTTTTTTCTTTAAGTAGCAAAACGACGTCGTTTTGACATCAATTTTATTTTTAAAAAACAAGACCGTCTAGAAATTAATCGGGCGATCAGGGAGCGCCTAGCGCCTAGGTGGGGTCTAGGCAGGCAGCGCCTAGACGGGATTTTTAGAACACTAGTATTGGTAAAGAATGCATATTCAACTATAAAGTCTCTCTTTGTTTAATATCTCAATTGTAGCTTGTTTCCTTTGCTCTACCTTCATTGTATTTTCTTATTTCTTGTATACACTCGGAAAGCTTTATTAGTACTCCTCCATGAAGATGACACCTACGAAATTAGTTACAACTTTTGTGAACCAAAGTTGCAGTGATTTATAAATTGTGAAAAGATATAAATAGGTCTCATTTACTGATTGGGAGGGTTATCTTGAATGATGTATAGGATGGAATGGTACAGCAAGTAAGAGCATCACTTGGAAATCAATTGCTTCAACTTGTATCTCCTTTTGGTGTTTTATAAAATCGACAATTCTTCTCTCGTTCTATAGTGTCATGGTGGGATCATAGACTTTATAAGCCTTCGATCATCCTTGTATTCAACGAAAAATCATCGAATAGATTTTTTCTCCAGCTTCTTCAGATTTGGTGTTATTGTCTTGACGTGACAATACACCCGAAAGTCCGCAAATAATATTTTGACGACATCTTCCATTCTAAGCCTCATATCGTGTCATGTCTTTGATAGACACAAAAAATCGTAATAACCGTCTCGCCCCAAAAGCATTTGGGCAAACCCTTTGCCTTGAGCATGCTGCGGGCCATTCTTACCATTGTGGAGTTTATTTATTCCTCCACACCGTTCTACTGTGGCGAATATGGTGCAATGAGCTATCATCGCAGACCGCCTTCTGCACAACACTTGCTGAGTTGAACTCTCCACCTCGATTTGTTTGCAAGATCCCCAATTAGTCTTCGGATTTAGCCTCTATAGTAGTAGCCTGAAAATCTCTAGTAGTAGACACCAGCTTGATCTTGGACTGCAACAATTCTACCCATATAAAGCAACTGCAATCATACGCATGAATTAGAAAATAGTCTAATTCATGCGTATGAAATATGTCCACTGATATCCCGAGCACCAAACCTAGAAGACAACCGGGGCAAAACTGGGTGCATTCAAGAAACATCACCTGACGTTGTTTCCTTGTGAGACACCCTTCACATAGTTAGTTTACGTGCTCAATTTGTGGAAGCTGTTGTACCATACAGGTGGCACCAAACATACTGCATGTGCCATTCTGATATGAAAAACATTCAACCGGTTTGGTGCATGCTAGACTTATTCTAGAAGACATCTCCTAGAGTCATGAATCTACATCTTTCAACCGTTTATTTATACCCGATATCTGACCTCATCAAGTTGTCCCATTATAACGATGTTGGTGGTCAGCTGAGGACTAAAAATAGACGTAAGTGAGTGCTTTATGTTCTTCGGCCTTACATGCGAACAACACCATGCCATAATCTTCTATTTGTGCCACAAAGTCGTCATCGAACCGCACCGTGCCTCTCAAGGTTTTGTCAAGATCCGCAAATGTAGTCCGAGACCCCGTCATGTGGTTGGTCACCCTGGTGTCAAGTACCCATTTCCTCTTTGATGAGATGAAATGAGACCTTCTTCTCGGTCAAGTTGGACGATATCTTCCCTTTCCTACAGGTCTTCGATTTTTGCCAAGATGAAGCAGGTCCTTCTCCTCGACGGTGTAGACAGTACGTGAGGTCTCAAATGTGATATCCATGGCATTAAGGACAACAAAAATTTGGATGATTGGGGCTTGGGTGAATCGCCGTTCAAGAGGACAAGGAGTTGTAATACACTGCTAGGGTTGCTCTCCACAAGAGAAGTTTTTCCTCCATTTCTTGGGCCATATGGACTTCTTTTACTTTCTTGGGCTTCGATTTGCAATCTCTGGCCTAATGGCCAAATTTTCCACATTTGGATCTATCTTTTCTTAAGGTTTCGGTTTAGCCCACCATTCTGACGCCTCTTTCTTTGTTTCTTCCATCACGTTGAGCTAAAGAACCAGACGAGCTGTCACCGGAGCGACCTTTGTCTTCTTTTCGACTTCGGTGTTCCTCTCATTCCTCTTCCGTCAAGTTCAAGTTATGTCCTCTTCCATCATTCTTGGACCCAAGTTTGTATCTTCTTCGATGGCTCAAAGGCCTCCCACAACCTTCTCCATCGAGACCGTGTTTTGGTCGAGAAGAGTTTCATTGAACTCGCTTCGGCGTTTCTGGACATTCGCCTCTCTAAAGCATCTACATCGACACGGATGTTTCAAATTGCCTCCCATGTTTTCTGCGTCATTTCCTTTACGGCCAGTGTGGCGTACATATCTGGAGGCACTGCTTAAAGAATTGCTGAGAACGCGAGCGTGTCGTCACGTTCAGCCACATTGAGGTCAATGGTTGCCTAAAAATCTTGAACTTGCAGGTTGACTCACATCACGAAAAACCACTCTTGGTAATTGGTTCTTGTTAATATAGGGTAAACAACGGTTTTTGAGGACTCCTTGATGACCCATTCATGTACACCGTAGTATGGCCAACTTCACGGCGTGCAGGTGACTCAGAAAGTAGCCAACGACAACATCACGACTCTGATACCAAATGTAAACAGAAAAACAAAATGTTTTTAGGAATTGTTTTAAAATTTCATAATCTTTTCCTCTTTATTTATAGATTTTTACATGAACGTAACTTCAATAGTCCAATTCCTAAGCCAATTTTACAACTTCTTAAATACTAGCTCAATTTAACATACTATTACAAACACAAAAGAATCAAACAAAAAAAAAAATAGTATCATAGACAAATTATTATAACAACATCAAAGAAACAATTATCTAAACAATGCATATCATAACCAAAAGCCAATACCAATTACTTAGAAAAAGTATAAAATGGGGATAAACGTTGCGGTTTTCTGGACACATCAACTCCCTATTAACTCCTCAAAAAATCCATATCAAACCTATAACAAATCTATTGGTTTGTTACAACATAAAAATAAACCTTCCGTTCCCTACCTATACGTATCAATAGCTTTCACACCTGAAAAGGAAAAGAACATATAAAAATGTGGGCAATGGGGTTGACTTGTGGAAATTATAATCGTCTGCAAACGCATTTGTTAATTCGAACAGATATAGACAAGAAGAAAAATGATTAGTGAAATCGCAAATGTTGTCAATCGTAATATTTAAAATGCAGGAAAAACCCTGCATTGCGATTGTGTTTGGTGAGAATTTGACCAAATTTTAAAAATACACCTTAAAACTCAAATATAATCGTTAGAAGACAAAAATCACATATATATATTTATGTATATACACATGCATATATACATATAAATATATATATATACATATATATATAATACATATACATATGTATATATTCATTTATCTACATATATATGCACACATCTACATATTTACATGCATATACATATATTTATATATATGACATAAATACATATATATACACATATTCACGTCCATATACACATATACAATGATATACACATACATATACACATATACAAATATATACAAGCATATGCATAAATTTTTCTATATATATACATATATGCTTATATACATATATACACATGCATATACATATCTATATTATAGACATGTATATTTGTAAATATATAAACACACATATACATTTGTACATTCGTTCATTTGTACATTTATACACATATATATGTACATTTGAATTTATATTCACAAACACCATTATACATACATATATATATATGTTTTATAATATATGTTTGTATACATACATATCATTACTAAAAATTAACAATTTAGGGACGGAAAATAATAGTCCGCAAACGCGCGTCCGATCATCTCATTTTCGTACACGTTTCTCGCACGATTTTAGAGATGTTCGTGATGATAATTGCGATGTTTACGTGTGATTTTGTATCCGTTTTACTTGTTTTCATGTTCACATGTTCCTGCAGGTTTTTAGGCATATTTGGTTCATTTCGGAGCTAAAGAACATACACGGGACGAAGTACGAGTGTCGAGGCTCACGACAGTGTAAACGAGACGAGAAACAAACAAGAAATGAACAAGATATGGTGTTAAATTTTTTCGTGTTGGAGAGAAAAGGAAAGTCACACTGGTGAAGAGAAAAGGAAACCAACCGTGGAACAAGAAAAGGAAATCGCACGCCACTGGAAAAGAAAAGTAAACAATGGCCGCTTGCACAAATAAGGAAACCAGACGCTTTTGCACGAAAAGGAAAGAAGAGGCTGTTTAGAGGAGGGCGCTTGGTCAAGAAGAAAAGGGGAGCCCAGAAGGGTGAACTCATACAACGCGCATCTACACAGCATGGATGCGCGACATGCAGGTTCGGATGCGCCTAATGATGAACGGAGCAAAGCACAACTACTATGCCAACAACAGCAAACCGAGATGGGCAACCGAAACGGTCTTCAAAAAAATGATTGAGCACTGGGAGTCCGCTGAATTCAAGGCCAAGAGCGAGAAGGCCAAACAAAATCGCTACGGTGAGAAGGTTCCCGGAGATGGTCCGCATCGCCATACTTCGGGATCAAAATCCTTCACGAAAAGAAAAAAACAATTGGTAAAATTTTAATTATTTAGATTTTTTGTTTACTTAAATATTTATCTAACAACATTTATTTTATATTGTAGATGCAACGGATGGGAAGAGAATCGACTCTTCTTGAAGTGGTATTAGAAACCCACGCAAAGAAGAAGTCGGTTGTCGGGGAAGAGGCCGACGAACCGGAACTCGTCGATCCTCGAGCGGCGCGAACCATGAGAGCTGTGACGGAGAAGATCACACAGCAATCTCAGGCTTGCGGTTCAAGCCCCGACGACCTCAGTCCTTTACAAAAGGACCAAATTTATTTAGAGGTAAAAGGTTATTATTTTATTTCTAAATTATTAATCAAATAATTTGTGAATATCTAACATTACTTTTATTTGTCTTGTAGTCGGTGAGACCGTATAAGGGACGTCTATACGGTCTCAGAGCGCTTCAAAAGGATATCATCGAGGACGTCACGACTGTACCTCCCGCGGTGCAAGAGAGTTTTTCGCAACAACGGCGGATCGAAGATCTCGAAACACAACTTCGAGAAACTCGAGCCCAAGTGGCGCGACAAACATCTCAAATACAACACTTGGAGAGCGTCATTGAGTTTATGTCTGGCCAGGTGAGGGGATCAACACCGCAGCAAGAACTGGGGCTCGATTCAGATGCAACTCCGTCTAGAGGTGCTGGTGATTATGGCGGAGATGATATGGATGCAACCGATCTAAATGATTTGTAATAGGAAATAGTTTTAATTTTAATTTTTTTTGTAAAATAATTTTAATATTTTATTTTAAAAATTTTTAGTTTAAAACATATTTTTATTTTATTTTTATTTTTTTTCAAATTTTTTCAAAAGTTCTAACGGGCATCCGTTGGCACCGCTAACGGGCATCCATTGGAACGTATTTCCCACCAAATCTTTTCCCGCCATTTTGCAACGAACGTCCGTTGCTATTTCCCGCCAAATGGCAACGGATGCCCGTTGGGAAGATGAAATTTTCCCCGCCTAATTTGCAACGGACGGTCGTTGCTTTCCAACGGTCATCCGTTGCAAGTTTGCAACAGTGATCCGTTGCTTACTCTTCCAACGGGCGTCCGTTACGACCCTTCCAACGGAAAATCCCGTTGCCAAGTCCGTTGCAGCGCTGCAATGGATATGATCCGTTGGATGGCCGTTGTGAATTGCAACGGATCCTCATTTGCAACGAACATTTCGCAACGGACGGGAATCCGTTGACGTCCAGTTTTTTTGTAGCGTCTCTAAGTTTCTAGACGTCATGTAGTAGTCTTAGTAAGGAGACATTCAGGGAGCATTGGAAATTTGATCCAGACCTCGTTTTGTTTGATTTCTATGCTCTCTAGACTATATATTTCTTTCATGATGCTTTATTCGAACTCATGTTTGAGTAGTAGCCTTGTTCTAGGAGAAGGGATTAGCTCATCCGCAAATACGGACTAAAAACTCCATCCGTAAACCATTTGTAATTCCAGACCACAGGGTCATTCGCAAATCGACGGGAAAGGCGACCTATATGCGGACGAAAGAGTCATCGGAAAAATATCACAAACTTTAAGGATGGGTCACGACCGTCCTTACCATTTGCGGATGGGTCGCGGCCCATCCGCAAATTTTAAAAAAATTACAAAAAAATTATAATTATAATTAATTATAATTATAGTTTATAATTTTAACAGATAATAATAATTAATCAATTTTTAAATATAATTAATGTATATTACAAATTTGTCGGTGGTATTTCCGAATTGTTATCACCGGAATCATTTTTCTCGCATGCATCCTAATCGGTGGAAGACATTTTGCCTTTAGCATGTGCATCAACCGTTGATATCATCTTTCTGATCGTTGATGACGTCTTTCAAATTCTTGTTGCGACTCAAGCAATTGAAATACGGTATTTCGCATCTCATGGTCTATCGCTTTTGTCTTACCTTTGGAGGAACTTGAATGTTGTGATGTCATTCCTCCAAGATAAAAAAAATTTACAACCTTTATATGGTGTAACTTGCTCTTAAACAAATATCTGAATTTAATTACAATTATAAGTAACAAATTATATTAAAATGTAATAAATTTATCTCGAGATACAACTCGTTGTATTCTTTCTTACTAAGAAAATATTGTGTTCCGTCTTCTCTCGGTGGAATTTGGGACACTCGTTCCGATGTCATGTTCTGAACATCGTCATGAACACATTTTGCTCTGGCATCCACCCACAAACCATCAGATTTCTTAATGTGCATACGTTCCAGCAATTCTACGTATGACAGTTCAGATCCCTTCTCTTTCGTCTGAAACAAACTTCAAATATATATATATATATAATATTAATCAAATGTCAATTGTATAAATTCATAAACAATATTATAAATCTTACCAAATCTTTGTAAACTTCCGCAAAAGAACGAGAACCAGCGTATGTGCACTCATCTCATATCCTTCTCTATTAGATCGACGAGATTGACTTGCTCGCTCACTTCTTTGCTTAACACCGAGATCATCCCAATAATCCCACAATTGCTCCAAGACATTATTTGTAATCCAAATAGATTTCCCTTTCTTCTCTTGATCTTGTTTACAATCTTTTACGAGTGCATTGAGACGAATTCTCGTAATCCGTTTAAATTCAGACTTTACTAGTCTGGTAATCTCGGGTTTCCAATAAAATTTTTGCTGAAATCATCAAATGATTATTTTGTTTAAACTATAATTTGAAATTTTGATAAAAATAAATATTCATAAACACATATACATATACATTTGTACGAATATACATTCATACATTTGTACATTTTTATATATATTCACAAACACCATTATACGACAAAAGTATTACATACACATACATTTGTACATTCGTACATTTGTACATTTGTACATTTGAATATATATTCATAACACCATTAAACATATATATACATATATATGCTTTCCATCACTTAAACAATTTGTACAGAAAAACATAACCATTTTATCTGAACTACCAAAATAACTCAAATAACCGAACAAATTAGAACACGAATAACCCACTTAAGTTAAAATTCAAATTAGAACCAAAATACCACATTAAAACTAGAACTCAACTTACCATAACTACCCAAATAACTTGATAATCTCACTTGAATAAACCAAAATATCTGAATTATTGGTCTCATTACTTCTAAACACGATCGATCCGAATCTGAACAAAAACCCAAAGAATCTAGACCAAAAAATATTTGAAGTCCAATTTTTCAAAATGTGAACAAACCCTGTGACTCTACGACCCTGCGACCCAATTCGACCCTGCGACTCAATTCGACCCTGTGACCCAATTCGACTTTGTGACCCAATTCGACCTTGTGACTCTATCACCGAAAATCGCCAGAAATTGCTAGAAATCGCCAGATATCGCTCGAAATCGTCGAAAATCGCTCGAAATCGCTGACAAATCGGAAATCGCTCGAAATAACCGGAAATCACTAAAAGTCGCTCGAAATCACTGGAAAATTGCTGGAAATCACTAAAAATGGCTAAAAATCGTTGGAAATCGCTCAAAAATAGAAGGAAATTGCTCGAAAATGGAAAGAAATCGCTCGAAAATGGAAGGAAATCGCTCTCAACTTCGTTTCCCTCCTCCCAAATTTGAAATAGGTTTCGTTTCCCTTCTCTCACTAACAAAAATGTCAAAACCGTATGTGTTTTCACTAACAAAAATATAAGGGCACATATGTCCTTTCTCCATTTTTTCCATTAGAGTTATAAGGATATTTTTGAAGCACTTTAGCCCTACGAGGATTTCTCTTTTATTCTCCCCCTTCAACCTTCAAGTGATCAATGAATGGGGCGACGTGGCTCTTTCCTAAGGAAAAAAAATAAAATGTTTTAACGAAACTAATATATATATATATTATAAATATTATAATATTCTTTAAATTTATTAAAAATAAAAATAATATTTATTTCAAATAGCATTTTTAGAAAATATTTTTCTTTTAATAAAAAAGTTAACAAATAAAAATAGTAAATGATAGCGTTTTAAGAAAATGATACAAAAAAATATTTAAAAAATATTAAATTTTTGTTTTGGTTGGAGAAGTTCTTACATATTTTCAACCGATGTATGATCTTAAAAATAAATCATATTTTGATGTTAATATTTGATTCAAATAAATATAGTTTTCACATAAACTTTCATTCAATACATTTAAAATTTATAAACTATATGTCACGGTAAAAAGAGACTTGGGAATTTTTTGTGTGTATTCATCAATGTCGTATACAGTATATATACAAAGAGATTTAACCTAGAACAAGGAAATGAGTAGAGAAGAGGAAATCAACACGAAAAGGAAAGGAGGAGAGCTTAGATTCGGCCAAGAGGATTTTTTTATAGACAAACGGAGGGTGGAGGAGGGCGATTTGGAGCTGAAGAAGAGAAGGGAATATATGTTTTTGTTTTGTTTATGTTTAGTTAGTAAATAGCTACGGGTTAGAGTTTTGTCGATATGTAAGGAAGGATTAAGTTATAGAATTTGATCGCTTTTAGATTGGCTGGTTATTTTTAATTCTTTCAATCTTGTACACTAGTTGAATGAATGAATATAAAAGTCTAATTGCATCGGAAGGAGATAATCAAATCATCGACATAAACAAGAATGTGTAAACTGATACCTCCAACCGAGAATATGAAAAGGGAATGGTTGGATGGGGACTGCCGAAAGCTGTATTGTTTCAAAGACTTGCCGAGTTTAGCGAACCAACACCATGGAGCATGTTTCAAGCCATACAGAGACTTTTGGAGCCGATAGACTTTCGAGGAATCAAAAGGGTGAAATGTGGGAGGAGGTTTCATATAAACTTCCTCGTGTAAATCACTATGGAGTAACGCATTGTCAACATCCATTTGATACACTTCCCAATTTTTTGCAGCGGCTACGGAGAGAAACAAGAGCACGGTGACCATTTTTGCAACAGGTGCAAAGTTCTCCTCGTAGTCGATCCCTTGGACTTGATGATTCCCAAAAACAAAGAGACGAGCCTTATAATGTTCGGTGGGCCTATCAGAGCAATATTTGATCTTACAGACCCATTTACTTCCAATGATCTCGTCTCGCATGGCTTTTGTCCAATTCCCATCCCAAAGGGCCTCACAGAACGAATGAGGGTCATGTCCTGAGGTGACAACATCGAGGAATGCCTTGTGACGAGTGAAAAACTATGCACAACAGACATAATCCAAGATGGGATAAGATGAGGAAAAATCAGTGGTTATTGCAGGAGATACCTGAACCATGTTGGTGACGAAGTCTTGCAGCCGTACAGAAGAGATTTTAGTTTAGGGGCCTCGACCTAAATCTGGTGAAGTCTCGGCTGAATCAGCCGAAGCAGAATCAGTCGCTGAAGTTCCGGGCGAAACAGAGTCATCTGTCAGAGTAGTAGTAGTTGTGTCAGCCATGTTCTCTGAGACCGAAAAATCTATGATGTCTAGTAAGGGATCCGAACCAGAGTCGTAAGCTTTGGAGGAGTTTGGGGAGGGAGAAGATTCAGCAGTATCTGAGTGAGAACCCCCCTCAAAACAGGCGAGATTAAAGCTATTGGAGCAGGGGTCAAAGCAAGGGTTTTAACGCATGTAATCTCGTCTTCATCATGCAGAACCGGGCTAGAGTGAGTACAATCCGCAAGCAGAGTGACTGTCGAGGATGTCATGGAAGAATCAGATGAGTAGGGAAACTAATTTTCCTGAAAATAACATCGCAGAAAATGAAGAATATACCCTTCTCGAGATCGTAAACTCACGAGCTTTTCTGCTTGTGTGGATAACCTACAAAGATGCAACGAAGACATGCAAGTGACCATAATCTGGTACACGTCCTTGTAGCATTTCAAATAATGTTTTCCCCCTAAGAACTTGCGACAACGTCCGATTAATCAAATAAGCAGCGGTAAGAACGAAGTCTCCCCAAAATTCAATCGGCAAATTCTCTTGAACAAAGATCGGGCGATATTAAGGATATGGTAATGCTTGCATTCGACACGCCCATTTTGTTGTGGGGTGCCATCACAGGACGTTTCGTATAAGATCCTTTGTTCCTTAAGAAATTGGCCAAAACCCATAAACCCAGCTCCATTATCAAAGTGAAGTGTCTTAATCGGCATACCATATTGTCGAGAAGTTATGTCAAGGAAATGTTGTCGATGGATCGATGTTTTGGCTATAGACGTCATTAGATAAACTCATACAGCATGAGAGAAATCGTCGATGATCGTAAAAAAAATAATGTGGCAATATATCAGCTCGAAAATAGATGGTGTCTTATTCAAACTGGTAGGAAAACAACCGCAAGTCTGTTTTGCACGGATACAAATTTCACACGCATTATTCGAAATCTCAAAAGAAATAGCAATACTCAAAGCAGGAATCAAATCAAGAGTCTTCAATGAGGGATGACCGCGGCTTGCTCCACACGACGAAGATAATAAAGCCCACCTCGAAGCTCATCTGCTCCAATCAGCGTCTGAGTCGGTCGGTTCAGAGAGAATTAGCAAACTAAACCACATAATCTCTCTATCAAAGCAGCTGAGAAATCAAAATGAGATTAGAGCTGAGACCCTTCACAAAAATACATCATCCAATCTAAAATTCGTATCGAAATTCATATTCCTTTGTTGGAGAGCCAAACTTTGTCAACCATCCAGAAGAGTAATAGAGCACGGATCAATGGCATGAAGTTTAGTGAGAATCTCAAACTGACCATTCATATGATGCGAGCATAATGAATCAAGAATCTAAGGTAATGAAGGTGTCTTATCCGAGAGTGTCTTTGTTGCATTGATATTCGTAGCATTCGGCAAAGTTACGAGCGTTTTCCACTGAGCATCGTTGAACCCACTAACAGCTTAGCGATCAGCTTTGGTGAGAACAGAACCGGACGATATCTCAGTGTAGGTCTGTGCCATATTTGTTCTGGCTGAGGAAGGAGTTCCGCGACCACAACTCGATGAAATGATCGCAGAAGATGAACCACGTCCCCTGCCAGTTCAATTCCAAGGATGATCGCCCCACCATTCTGGAAACCCGAGGATCTGAAAACAACCAGCAGCAGTGTACCCTATCCGACCATAGTAAGAGCAAACCAGCTTTGATTTGTCATTGGAAAAGTTTATCTGATTGGTCTCCATTTTCACAGCCAACGCAGAGACGGAACTGCGATCATCATGAAACTTGACAGCAGCGTGGAAACTTTCATCCTGCAAAACCAGATTGTAGACAGTGTCAATACCGGGAAGAGGATCTCTCGACAATAGGTTAGAATGAACGATACCAAAAAGGGAATCATCGAGGTCCATGAGGAAATCATGAACTTTGTCTTTGTTCCTATCTTGTTCGAGTTGTTTCGAAATTTTACATCGACTCCCACCATATTTACACACACGCAGTGGTCGAGAATTGACCAAGTCACGCCAGATCTTACTGAGTTTGTCGTAGTAGTTATCAATCGTCATTCCCCGTTGTGTGCAATGAGCGAGTTCAACGCGAAGACGCCGAATACGCGGGCCACTTTTCACTGCGAATCGGCCATGAAGATGATTCCACAAATCAACAATCTCTGAACGCAACCTTGGTTCAATGGTGTTCTTAAGACATGAGACAACCAATGAATTGTTGGTGTCCCATCTTCAATATTCGGAGATTTAGGGTCGAGCATGGGTATCTTCCCATCAACAAGTCCAAATTTCTTTCTCAAGACGAACATCGATGGTCCATTTGTCGTAGTTATCTCCACGAAGGAGAGGTTGCGAGATCATAAAACCGGGATTGTCGCTCGTGGTGATGTCATAAGGCGAAATCGTTCTCCGTGGAGCAACAGCTTCTATCGGGGTCGAGGTGTTCGTGGTCGAGGTTAGGTTTGGGTTCGAGGTTTGGTTCGGGTTCGAAGAGTTGTTCGAGTTTTGAGGAGCTACGGTTCGAAGACATGATCAAAGGATAATGAAAAGAGACGAGGTGATTGGATTCAAAAGGAAAAACAGAGATAAGATATCAATAGATCGAAAGAGATGTATCGAGTTCTGATACCATATCACAGTGAATACACATTTGAGAATTTTTTGTGTGCATTCATCAATATCGTATACAACATATATATAAAGATATTTAACCTAGAACGATCCGAGGAAATCAGGAAAGATTAACAACCAAATATACATTTTCAGTAAGAAAAAAAATATAGAATCAATATTATCAAAATATTAGTTATATAATAAATATAAAATAATTCACTAATGTACATCAATATACTCGTTTATTCCATTTAAAAATATCAATATTTAAATAAATATAAAAAATACTAAATGAGTAATAATCCGCGCATCACGCAATCTTTAACCTAGTATTATAAAAAGTGAAATGAGTTTGGCTATACATTAATACATAACATTGAACCTTTGAGTTATCGAAACATTAAAAAATATTAACTTTTTGAACAAAAAAAAAAACACACAAGTAATTCGAACTACAAGAGTTGGTCAAGGTGGATTTTAATAGGCATTAAATGCTATAAATAAGTTTAGATTCATTTATAATCAAATTTGTAAGAATTATAATTCTAAATGCTAAAAAAATAGTACATAACTCTTACATCGATTAATGAAATATTCATTTTACATATAAATAGACTATACATAATTCCACATAAAATTAGATTTTAGCCATAAAATTTTCACGAATTGGTGAAAAAATATTTCATCTATAACCATTTGTTAATAATTTCTAATTATATAGGGTATTATCCCAATATATTATCGTTTTGCCAAAAGTAAATATAAAAAAAATAATCCTAAACTAAAGTTGGACAATGCCCTCGTGAAACAAGAGAAAAACGACCTAAAGTTGAATACAGAACAAAATACATTTACCCCAACATACCCCAAAAATTGTCTATCTCTTGGTTCTCTTCTTCCCTCTCCCTCCGCCGCCGCCGCTTCCTTCCGCATTACTCTCCCTTCCTCTCTTTCCTGTCGTCTCTCCGGCCACCTCCATTGCCACCGCTCTCACTGCCTTTTTTGTATTTTTGTTTCCCTTCATATTCTCTTCTTTTCCTCTTTTGCGAATGGGAGAACAAGTACTTCTTTTCGACACTCTCTTCTTCTTCTTCGTTTCATCCTCTACTTCACTTCCCGAAACTTCTCCTTCGTCTTTTTCTTCCTCTTCTTCGTCACTTTCTGTGGACGAAACTTGCTTCATTCGTCTCAGAAAATTCACCGCTCCTTGCTTCTTTACATTGACGCTCTTAATCATTGGTGCGTCATGAGAACTAAGCTCGTTGTTCCCCAACTCATGCTTCTTCATCTTTTCAACCTTATGACCTTCCTTACTGATATTGCTATAGCTATTACTTAACGTTCTCTCTTGCTTACATTTCGGTCCTACCATCAGAGAACCATTACCACGATTAACGTCTTTCATCTCCTCTTTCTTCAGCTCATTCTCCTTTCTCCTCGCTTTTCCTAACACCGCAGGCTTCGCAATGCTGCTGCGTTTCCCGCAAGTTGCAAGGACGGGTTTGCTCGTTTTGGATTTCAACGACGAGACGCGCTCGGGCGATCGATATCTCAGCATATCCTTCATTTCTCTCAGCACTAAAGCTCGAAGCTCTAATGCAGCGGCGTACTCGGAGGAAGCTTTCCGATAGAAAACAATGGCGTTATTGAAGAGGATGAGAAGATCCCTGTAGAATTTCCTCGAATCTTGGGCGTATGCACGTCTGTCAAGCCTGGAATTGATGGTTCGGAGATCCATATGTTGTCGAATAAGCGTCTTGTATCTCTCAGATTTCTGCAGCAAACAATGTCCAAGTAATGTCAAAGATTCAATCTTTGCTTATGATGATCCATTTGGGGTGACAAAAGAGAAATAAAAGACTTGTGAATTCAAATGTAGTAGTAGTTTTTTAAAGTCGACGCAGATTTGTACAAAGAAGGGTCCACGAATACTATATTGGAGATTCATAATGAAGCACATAATGTACCCTTTTGACTTGGCCATAATTGAAACTTGTCTTTTCTAGATATCAAAGACTATTTTTATTTATCAATATTATTTTCTCGTTAGTACAAAAAAAATAACTTAATGTGAGACGGAGATTTTATGATATAATGTTCACGCTTCACCGAACCTAACTTATCCTTTAATAAAAGAAACATTGATAGAACTGAAAATAGGGAACACAAAAAATTCTAGGATATCAAAACAGATATTATATTCCATACTCAAAATCCAATCGCGTAAAAATGTAAAAAGTAAATATCTAAATTTTTTATATCTTGAAAATATATCTAAATATCTGTTAATATCCTAAATATCTGTTAATATCCGAAATAATTTTAACATTAATAGAAAATAAAACTTATAACATAACATAATTAGTGTTATTTTGTAAATATAGTTAGTTTAAATAGTTTTACAAAATTAAAATGTATTCGAATCTTGTGAGTATGAGTATCCAAAATAATGTAATGAAAATGTGAATCTCGTGTATGTTCCTTTCATTGATATGTGTTTATATACAAAACAATTATGAGAAGAATAAGGAAACAAATCAATCAGAGAGATACAAGGAGAAAAAAAGGGGAGAGATGATAGGAGATCAATTAGAGAGATATAAGGAGAATAAAGGGGAGAGATGATGGGAGCAATACAAGGAAGTCACGAGATATATGGAAACCAAGATATTTGTAATATCTTTCCTAATGTCCAACTTGGAACGAAGGTAAAGGAAAGGCTGATGTCCCAATGATTTGGTGAAGATGTCCGCCACTTGTTCAGATGAACGAACATGTGCCGTAGATATCAAACCACGCTTGATCTCGTCGCGAATGAAATGGCAGTCGATCTCAATATGTTTCGTGCGCTCATGAAATACAGAGTTCGATGCAATGTGAAGCGCAGCTTGACTTTCGCAAATCATTCGAATGGAACGTCGACGAGATACTCCAAAACATTTGAATAACGCTTTCAACCATTTCAGTTCGCAAGTCAGTAGAGCCATAGAGCGATACTTGGCATCTACCGAAGAACGAGAGACAATCGCATGTTTCTTGGTTTTCCACGAGATCGAAGACTGTCCGATAAACACATTCTGGCCACCAACAAATCGTCGAGATATCGAACACGTTGCCCAATCCGAAACACAGTAACTTCGAAGAAATAAATCGTTGTCCGATCGTAGCCAAATCCCTTGGCCTGGCGATCCTTTCAAATACCATACCAAGTGGAGTGCGGCTTGCCAATGCTCGGTTCGAGGTTTCTGCATATGTTGTGACAGGATGTGAATTGAAAAGCAGAGCTCGGGTCGAGTGTGTGTGAGATAAAGTAATCGTCCCACCAAACATTGATACTATTCAGGATCATGAAACTAAGAACCCAAAGCCTTGTTAAGATGTTGATTCTGTTCCATAGGAGTCACAGCTGGTTTACTTCCAAGAAGTCCACACTCGGAAATAATATCAAGAGCATATTTCTTTTGGCATAAGTAGAAACCTTCATCAGAAAGAGAAACTTCAATCCCCAAGAAGTATTTAATCGAACCAAGATCTTTTATGAAGAAGCATTGCCTCAAATATGCCTTGAACACGTCGATCTCGGTCAGATGGTCACCACCGATGAGTATGTCATCGACATACACGTAAACACAAAGACGAGAAGCTCCCCAGCGTAAGGTGAATGATCGGACCAAGATTGAGTAAAGCCATACCGAAGAAGAGTAGTGGTGAGCTTATCAAACCAACATAGTGGAACTTATCGCATCCCGTATAAAGATTTCTTAACCCAACATACCATCAAAGAATCAGAAACCTCGAGTCACGGAGGAGGCTTCATGTCAACCTCTGGATTGAAGATCTCCATGAAGAAGCTGAACAACTTCAGCAACATGAACTAGCTTACACAGAACAAAGAGATGAAGAAGAAGTAGAGGATGCTGAAATAGAGGACAAGAGTGCAGAATCAGATGCAAGGAAGAGGTGTGAGCTATCATGGACTGTTGCACACTATAGTGGAGAAAAGGAGAAGAAATGGAGGGGATTCTGCTGGTAACGGTCGAATGCCAGGAGAGGCATAGACATAGCAGCCTCTAGCCATTTCATAGGACATGCTTTTGTATCCAAAAATAGTAATGTATGAAACACTATCTGTACTAGCATTAAAATCTCCTATTTTGTAATGGTTTTCAAGACCATATATTATGTAGTTGTTTTGTAAAAAAAGTAAGAGAGACGTATTATTCAGAAACATAAACACCAAAACATTTTCCCTTCATTTAAGAGTAACTTACGATTCTTGTATACTGATACAAGAACACCTAAACCAGTTTTTACCTTTTCTTGTTTGCATTAGAACATGGAGACTAAGGTTGAGGGCTTAATTTCGCAGCTTATGGCTGTTGGAGCCCTCTGATTAAAACAGTGGTATCAGAGCCTCACCGGTTCTCAAGGCCATGAGGAAGCCAGGAGAGGCATAGACATAGCAGCCTCTAGCCATTTCATAGGACATGCTTTTGTACCCAAAAATAGTAATGCATGAAACACTATATGTACTAGCATTAAAATCTCCTATTTTGTAATGGTTTTCAAGACCATATATTATGTAGTTGTTTTGTAAAAAAAGTAAGAGAGACGTATTATTCAGAAACATAAACACCAAAACATTTTCCCTTCATTTTTCTTTCAAGAGCAACTTACGATTCTTGCATACTGATACAAGAACACCTAAACCAGTTTTGACCTTTTCTTGTTTGCATTAGAACATGGAGACTAAGGTTGAGGGCTTAATTTCGCAGCTTATGGCTGTTGGAGCCCTCTGATTAAAACAGTGGTATCAGAGCCTCACCGGTTCTCAAGGCCATGAGGAAGCACAAGAGCACTAGACACAACACAAAAGAGGTACCAGAAGTTGAACCAAAAGCAGCAGAAAACAAAAAAAAATATAATTATGAAGATGTAGAATCAAACTCCTATACCGGTGTTTGATGGGAAGAACTACAATCTTTGGGTAATCAAAATCAAGGCTACCTTAGATCTAAAAGCTTGTGGAAAGTTGTGACTGAAGGCATACCGGAGATACCTGCATTAGGTATGAAAACAACATAAGAAATAAGGCACAAAAGGATTGTAGAATGGGAGGAGTTGGAGGCTAGGGATCAGAAGGCGTTAGAACTGATCTACAATGTCGTCTCAGAGGACATCTTCAGTGCACACTTATCCATCTATGATACCTCCAAGAAGGCATGGGATATGCTAAAAGAAAGATTCTAAGGGGATCCTAAAGTAGCAATGATAAAATTGTAGAGGTTAAGAGCCAACTACTATAATCTGAAACAAGGTGACAAAGAGAGTATCAAGGAGTTTGGAAATAAGGTCACTGAGCTAGGGAATGAAATGAGGGCTTACGGTGATGAGGTTAAGGAAGATGCCCTAGTCTCAAAGATCTTATGTTCATTGCAAGAGAGGTTTGACCCTTATGTGGGAGTCATTGAACAGACAAAGGATTTAGCCACCTTTACGTTGGTGAATTAGTAATTGTGTTGCAGCCTCAAGAATCAAGACTTGATGACAGGAATGGAGGGAGTTTAGAAGGAGCCTTCCAAGCTAAAGCTAAGGGGTTTAAGGCTGGACATAAGACAGAAACCAGCAAAAGGAATTTCAGCAAACCAGATAAAAAATTTAAAGGAAAAAAGTGGTGCGGAGTATGCAAGAAGGACAACCATATTGAGTCCCAATGCTACTTTAAAAACAAATAAGAAAGGTCTGAAGGTTCTAAGACTTTTAAGACTAAAAAAGAATGTTAGACATGCGGAAAGCTAGACCACTTTTCCAGAGATTGCAGGTTCAAAAGACCTAGATAAAATCAAGCTCAGGTGAATAGAGAGGAGCAAGATGAAGACAACTCTTTGTTCACTGCAGCTCATGTGGCAAACCCGAATTTTGATGATGATGTGTGGTTCATAGATAGTGGAGCAACAAACCACATGACCCGGAAAGAAGGATACTTTACCACCCTAGACAGAACTTTCAAGGTTCCTATAAGGGTTGGTAATGGAGCAACATTGGTGACTGAAGGTAAATGAGATATTGAAGTTGTAACTAAGAAGGGCAAGAGAACAATCAGGGAGGTTTTCTTGGTTCCTAGCTTAGACAAAAATCTTCTGAGTGTGCTCAGATGGTGAGGACTGAATATCATGTGGAATTTACAGAAGCTAAGTGCATCATAAGGGATAAGAATGGTGGCAAGGTAGCTGAAGTACCAATGATCAAGAAGGCTTACCTTCTGAAATGGACCTTAGCAGCAGGAGGAGCAAACATGGCTAATCAGACAGATGTTTCTGATTTGTGGCATAGGCATTTTGGGCATGTAGGTTTACACAACTTGCAGAAGATAAAGACCAGAGACATGGTCAAGGGACTGCCCAAATTCAAAGTGATTAAAGAAGTGTGTGAGGCATGTGTTCAAGGGAAACAAACCAGAGAGGAATTTCCCAAGGAATCTGAAGCAAAGTCCAAGGAGATACTAGACCTTATCCACACTGATCAGTGTGGTCCTATGCAGACTCCATCAATTGATGGAAGTCTGTACATCCTCACACTGACGGATGACTATTCCCACATGTTGTGGGTTTACTTTGTGAGACTCAAATCAGACGTGTTTAACACCTTCAAGAAGTTTAGTACTCTGGTGAAAAATCAAACTGGGAAGAAAATCAGAAAGTTAAAGTCTGATAGAGGAGGGGACTTCAACACTAAGGTTCAATGAGTTTCTGGAGGAACATGGAGTGCAATGGTAGCTTAGTGTTGCTTACTCTCCATGGCAGGACGGTGTAGCAGAAAGGAGAAACAAAACCCTCCTAGACATGACCAGGAACATGTTGAAGGATAACGGGTTACCAAACAGATTTTGGGCTGAGGGAGTGTTCACTTCAGCCTATCTTCAGAATAAAATGCAAACAAGAGCACTGAAGGACAAGACACCTTTAGAAGTCTAGAGTGGCCACAAACCTTCTGTGAGCCATCTCTGTGTGTTTGGGTGTCTCTATCCTAAGGCTAGGTTGGTAGTTCGTGGGTTCACTCAAACTTATGGAGTGGACTATGGAGAAACATTTGCTCAAGTGTCTAGGCATGACACAATCAGAACACTCATAGTCGTGGCAGCTCAAGAGAAGTGGAATATGCACAAGTTAGACGTTAAGTCTGCATTTTTAAATGGAGAGATCTCAGAGGAGGTCTATGCCAATCAGCCTCCAGGATATGAGATTGATGGAGCTGAATACAAGGTATTAAAGTTAAGGAAAGCCTTGTATGGGCTGCAACAAGTTCCAAGAGCTTGGTACAACAAGATTAGGGGTGTCAAACGGGCCGGCCCGGCCCGAACCCGGCCCGAGCCCGTTACGGTCCGATTCATTCGGGTTCGGGCCCGGCCCGGCCCGCTTTTAACGGGCCGCAAACATTACGCCCCCGGCC
>CM071860.1:24455989-24499477 GCA_036759665.1 Gynandropsis gynandra
GGAAACCGAGAGGGAGAGAAACGATCGGGAAACCGAGAGGGAGAGAAACGAGAACCGAGAGGGAGAGAAACGATCAGGAAACCGAGAGGGAGAGAAACGATCGGGAAACCGAGAGGGAGAGAAACGAGAACCTGAATTAGGGTTCCAAACGAGCGGGCCGCCCGGCCCGGCCCGAAGCCCGACGGGCCGGGCCCGTTTCAAACGGGCTTTTTAGTCGGCCCGAGCCCGAAGACCCGGTTTCATTCGGGCTACCAATTTTACAGACCGAGCCCGCGTATTTCGGGCGGGCTTCGGGTGGGCCCGCGGGCTCGGGCTGTTTTTTACACCCCTAAACAAGATAGACTCATTCTTCATCAGTGATGGGTGTAGAAGAAGCAGCTGTGATGCAGCTATATATGTGCAAGAAAAGGGGAATAAGTTGTTGATAATCTGTCTGTATGTTGATGATCTAATCATCACTGGAAGTGATGAAGCATTGATAGTAGAGTTCAAAAACAAACGGGATCATTCGTTTGAGATGAGTGATTTGGGGAGGCTAAAATATTTCCTTGGATTTGAAGTGAGCTATATGCAGGAAGGAGTATTTTTAAGCCAAACCAAGTATACCCAGGGATTATTGAACATGTTTGGTATGCAAAACTCAAAAGGTGTAAGTACTCCACTTACACCTTATAGGAAGAATGCAGAAGATGGTGATGAACTCAACAATCCATAAAATACAGGAGCATGGTAGGAGGGCTGTTGTATTTGGCAGCCACAAGGTCGAAACTATCATTCTCAGTTTCCTTTCTATCAAGGAACAATGCAAAACCTACTGAAAGAAGTCTACAAGAGGCCAAACGAGTGTTGAGGTATGTGTCTGCAACCAAAGATTATGGCTTTATGTTCAAAAGTGTGGAAGCAGCTGTTTTGGTAGGTTAACAGATGCTGATCTTGCTGGAAGTGCAAGTGATTCAAGGAGCACGACTGGGTTTTGTTTCAATATTGGAAGTGCTATGTTTACATGGGCTACTTAGAAGCAAAGATTCATTGCCCAATCAACTGCAAAGACTGAGTACATAGCCTTATGTGCTGCCACAAATCACACAGTTTGGCTGAAAAGGTTGTATGAGGAATTAGGGTATGATATGAGTAAGAGTGTTGTAATTCATAGTGACAACACCTCAGCCATTGCCATAGGGAAGAATCCAATTGATCATAAACGGACAAAACACATTCAAATTAAGTTTCATGTGGTAAGGGAAGCTGTGACAGATGGTGTTATTCAGTTAAAGCACATTCCAAGGGAAGAGCAACTTGCAGATATCCTAACTAAGTCACTAGGCACTAAAAGATTCAGGAGCTCAAGAGGAAGCTTGGTGTTGTGCCGAAGATGCTTAGGAGGGAGACTGAAGAAGCTGAGCAACTTTAGCAGCATGAACTAGCTGACACAGAACAAAGAGATGAAGAAGAAGCAGAGGATGCTGAAACAGATGACAAAGGTGCAGAATCAGATGCCAGGAAGAGGTGTGAGCTGTAACAGAGGGGAATCTGCTAGTAACGGTCGAATGCCAAGAGAGGCATAGACACAGTAGCCTCTAGCCATGTCATAGGACATGCTTTTGTACCAAAAAATATTAATGTATAAAACATTATATGTACTAGCATTAAAATATCCTATTTTGTAATGGTTTTCTAGATCATATATTATGTAGTTGTTTTGTGAAAAAAGGTAAGAGAGACGTATTATTCAAAAACAGAAACACCAAAATATTTTCCCTTCATTTTTCTTTCAAGAGCAACTTACGATTCTTGCATACTGATACAAGAACACCTAAACCAGTTTTTACCTTTTCTTGTTTGCACTAGAACATGGAGACTAAGGTTGAGGGCTTAATTTCGCAGCTTATGGCTGTTGGAGCCCTTTGATTACAACACTCCATAGAGAAACGCGTTGTGCACGTCCATTTGATGAACATGCCAATATTGTGCCGCTTCTATGGAAAGAAAGAGACGAACAGTAGTAAGTTTGATCATCGGAGCAAAAGTCTCATCAGAATCGATACCTTCTTTTTGTCGATTTCCCAATATCACCAAACGAGTTTTATGTCGTTCCATCGAGCCATTAGAGTTGTATTTTGTCTTATACACCCATCGGCAGCCGATGACTTTCTTTCCTTTTGGCAGCAACGTCAATGTCTAGGTGTCTCTCAATGCTGTTAATTCTTGGTTCATGGCAACAGTCCATTCCGGAGAAGACGAAGCTTTAGCAAAGGAACGAGGTTTTGTGTCTACAGAGATAAAAGCCAAGAGAACTCGATGTCGAGTAGAAAAATTAGCACATGTCACATAATTTACTATGGGATTCTGAGATGTACCTGAGGATTGTGAAACGGATGGGTCTTGAACGTTTAGGAGGTCGTGTAAACAGCGAGCAGAGTAAGTGACGAATTCACGGAGCAAAACAGAGGATTTCTTCTATCGTAAACCACAACCAAATGTTGTTTCTTAGGCAATTTCAGTGTTTGTAGCAAACAACAGAAGAATCAGCTAAAGGCTCGGGTGGGACATGATTTGTTTCAGCTGGAACAGAGTCTCTATTGTTCTGTTAAGTGATAGAGGTAGGTAATCCAGGTGGCTCCAACAAGTGAACTGGTAGAGAACGCCCCCTGTCGATGAAGTTCTCGTCATATGTGAATAGCCTTGTATTCTACTTTCCGAACACTAAGGAGCCAAGAACTGCAACATTGATAGGTGAGTCGCGAGAAGAGATAAACGAAAACTGATCTTCGTAGAACACGACATCGCGTGAAACAAAAATTTCCGAGGTTTGCAAATCATACACTTTCCACCCTTTTTGAGTGAACAAAAATCCGAGTAACACACACATGCGATCGCGGTCAGCGAATTTGTCAGCGGGACGCTTGCCTTTGTGAGCAAAACAGAGGCAACCAAGGGTCCTAATCTGATTCATCTTCAGTGGACGACCATATACGAGTTCGTATGGAGTCTTGTTATCAATGACGAGCGACGGTGTGCGATTGATTAAGAACGCGGCAGCAAGCACACATTCACCCCAAATGTCCGAGGAAGATTGGCTTGAAACATGAGTGCACGTGCTACATTAAGGATGTGACGATGTTTTCGTTCGACGCGTTCATTTTGTTGAGGTGTGAACGCATAGGAAGTTTGATGGAGAATGCCTGAAGTAGTGAAGTAGGATCGTAGAGCTAGGAACTCACCGCCATTATCAGAACAAATAATTTTAACAGATTTTGGCGAATTGTCATTCGACCATTGTGTGAAACGATGGAAGAACGTGCTTAACATCACCTTTGCTAGCCAACAAATAGATCCACACAGCTCTTGAATAATCATCAACAATGGTCAAAAATAAGATGCACCACAAGTAGACGACAAACTGTAAGATCTCCATACATCACAATGAACCAAATCAAAGTAAGCCTCGAAATGCAAACCAAATAAAAACTGAATAACCCGATCAGAGGGATGTCCGAGGCGTTGATGCCACAATGCACGAGATGAGAAGCAACGTGTGTAGTGAGCTCGAGCTGCCGTAAAACCTCTGAACTAGTAGACCTCCCCTCGCGTTCTTCACCCATTCCAATAGGAGTCCTCGTATCCCAGTCCTATATGACGCAAAAACGATCAGCAAAAGCCTAGTTTTCTCTTCGTGTTGAGGACGTGACGAACATGCTTCGTCCATTCCTCGTAATTGTTGTCGCCTTTCAGTTGCATTAGTGTGATCACAATGCTTGGCATTTCCGATGGGTGGAGATAATATGGTGAATATACCGATATGTCAAGCACTCGAGGTTCAGCCGATCGATGACCATCAGTGTTCGATCTAGTGCCATCAGCCAGTAAACCTGATCCATGAGAACCCTCAACAGCAGTATTCGCATTGGTACTCATGGTCGTCAGTCAGAGTAGTCATCGGAAGTATCGTCGGTGAGAAAAAAAATACCAAAGGCAAGTGCAGGAACAAAGCAAAGAGCACGACGACGATGAGGAGCCTAGGGCTCTGGTACATTGAAAATGTCTATTCCTTTCATTGGTATGTGTTTATATACAAAACAACTAGAAGAATAAGGAAACAGATCAATCAGAGAGATACAAGGAGAAAAAATGGGAGAGAATTTGTGAGAACAATCAGAGAGATACAAGGAGAAGAAAGGGAAAAGATGATGGGAGCAATACAAGAAAGTCACGAGATATATGGAAACCAAGATATTTGCAATATCTTTCCTAATATGTAAAACATGAACTAGAATCATGGATTACATATTTTCGTTATCCGGACTCTGAATTGTTATCCGAACTCAAATCATGAATGACATATTTTGTTAGCTTAATCCGATATAAACCACTCGAATGTTCGGACTTTTTATCTGAATTTAGGATAGATCATAAATATAAATCAAATCAGATACATAAAATAATTAATTTATCTCCAAAAAATAATAAATTCCAAACTAAAAACTGATTAATATCGTTTGATAAAATACATCATTTCGCGATTCACAAACAAAAAATTCGTCGAGTTTGTGGAAATTAACCGATTATGTCATCCGGTTATGGCATATCAAAATAGCAGACAATATTGTTTACCGGATATGGTGAATTAGACGATTTCAATAAAAATGACAATTTTTTTTAATGAATCGCGAGATGGTGTATTATATATATATGTATATATATATATGTATATACCCCATAGAGTTGGGTGGGCCGCAGAAGTTCTGCTAGGAACAGAAAATGAAAATCTTAGATGAGGTGGACATACACTAGATTTCCCAAAAATAAATTTTAAAAGATTTATGGCTTTTAAATCCAAGTTTATTTTGTTTTACTATTATATTTTTTCTATTTAGGCTCACCATATCAGTATCAACGATATGCTGCAATAACTTATTATAAATTACGTTGAAATGAAAATACCAAAATGGTTGGAGGTATAAATTCAATATAATAGTATATCAGCAGCAGCAGCTAACAATAAATTACTCAAAACTTTACGAAATGTTAAGAAAATACCAAGAAAATCCAAAGTTCAAAGTGCACAAAAAATTACCTTTCAAAAATATACTTTTAACGTACTGCAAAAATTAGGAAAAATTCAAAATTATGTCATTCTAATTGTTTTTAAGTTTCAAAATTATGTAATTCTAATTGTTTGTAAGTTTCAAAATCGCAATTTATTTTTTTTATTAGTTTCATAAGATCATTTTCTTATAACAACGTCATTACCGTTAGAATGAGGATAAATCATAAATGTTCTTCCTACACATTAACTATATATATATATATATATATTTTATAATTGTAAATATATCTTAGAACCGAAGTTCAGAATCTTTACCAACCGTATAATATTAGTATAACGTATAAAATTATTATTTTTATTATATGCATGTATTATTATTATTATTTAGAGTATAAAGTAATTTTGTCCCTCAAGGTTATTTGTCTACAAATTTGAGCGTTTTCAACAGAGATATTTGTGGTTACCTAAAATCAAACAAGGGTGAAACCAAAATAACCACATTAATATACTTATCATTAGGTGACGTGTCCGATGATGATTGGTCAGATTTTTTCCCGGTGAGTCCACGTTAGCTTACTCAATACCTCTCCATTTTTTTTACTTTTTAATTTTCTTTAATTTAGAATATTCGTAAAAAATTTTAAAAAGATTTTCGAAAATTACCTGAATACGAAGCCGACGTTCGAAAGCCGAGCCGAGCCGATGCGTTCTGATTTTTCTCAGCAAATCCACCATCGTCTCCGGCGGTTTCACGGCGGAGACCATCTTCGTCGTCGTGGGAGAAATCTCTTCGATCTCTACCTCCTCATCGCTGCTCGTCCCACCGCTGGAAGAACGGCGACGTTTCCTACGTGACTGGGTCGCAGAGCTTTGTACATCGCTGCTTTGCTTCGACGCCGCCGTTTCCCTCTTCGACTCGCTCACTGACTCCCTCAACTCGTTCGACTCGCCGAGTCGACACGACCGAGTAGGCTCAGCGGTCGCCTCTCCGCCATCTCTCTTATCCTCGCCATTGTCGGCGTTTCTAGTAAACCTAGATGAGGATCCCCGATCTCTATCCGGTTCGGTTAACGGCTTAACCGGATTCATTGCGGTTTCGCCTTCCGGTTCACGCTTGGGGACCGATTTGAGTTCCGATAGAACGTTGTTTCCGGCATCTTCCGGTGCCGCAGCCAACTCTAGTCTCTGGTCCGTTGCGAATAACCCGTCGGAGGATCGGCCTTTGGCGTTAATCGCCGGCGATGGCTTTGTCTCTCCCTGCTCTAATGTTCGTCCTCGCAGATCTATCTCCCCCGTCAAGATACGTTCTCTCTCCTCCTTCAATCTCTTAATCTTCGATTCCAACAACCTGAAAACCCATGAAAGAATCTCAGATCGAGAGACGTAAGATCCGATCTCCAAAAGTCGACGACGAGATGAAGAATTAATGAATCAACCAAACAATCAATGCCTACACGATCGAGACATCATGCCGTTTAACCTCGCGGCGGAGCTCCTCAATGCGAATCCGGCGAAGCTCATCGAGCATGGAAGCGAGACAAGCCTCCTCCTCCTCCTCCTCCTCCGCTGCCGTCGTCTTCACCACAAAATGACGGCGGAGGCGGAGGAACTCTTTACGGCAGGTTTCGGGAGTGATGACAGAGGACGAGACATGGTTGCGCTGCATCGCGACGCGGCTGTGAAGCTCCATGGCTATGGCGTCCCAGTTTTTGGAGCCATGACGTTTCACGGCGAATACCAGAAGCAGCTCTTCCAGGGTATTCCACTGACCAGGTGGCTTCGGTTCATGCTTCTTCGCCATAACCAAGGAAGTATATATGTCGGCTCATAAATAATATATATGTATTATATATGTACGTGTTTGTGACCAAAGGTTATGTGATGCTATTGATTTATTTTTAGTTCCTTCTTTCCTCGCGGTTGTGCTCTTGGGGTTTATGATGATCGTAACAAAAAAAAACATGGATAATTTCTATGTCAAATTACGAAATTACCCTTAGATATCCCCTGTTTTTCTTTTTTTTTTTAACAATATGATTTTCTCTTTATAATTTCATATGAAATTTGTGGTCTGTATAGTTCATTGTGTTTAGTTTTGATTAATATGAATATATATTAAAATAAAAATTCAAATTTAAAATGAAAAAACATTTTATACCATTTTTCATCAATCAAACTGATTTACTATGTAATATAGATTTCTTTCATTGGAGAGATAAAAAAAATATTCACATTTTTCCAATTATAAATCCCACAAAAGTATTCTTTTAGGATTTAAAAGAAGATACAATGATAAAATTTTATGAAAATCGGATTTGTTTTAATTTATTTTTGGTTTATAATGACTTAGGTGTTTTTGGACTTTATGCAAACAATATTGAAATAAAACCCAATTAAGTACTATCTGAATACAAATACTTTGTTCTTTTTTAAGTTAGGAAAACCTAAAACAAATACCTTATCTTTGCATCTTTTAACGTTTTAATTAGTTAAATTATTAATACTCCTTTTAGTATACAAAATATATATTCCACATTTTAATACCTTTTTGAAAAAATCAAAATTAAACGTTTAATTAACACAAAATAAAATTAAAAATGAAGTATTGAAACAATAGGTTTTAAATAAAATTTTAAAACTTTGGATAAAAAAAGCGAGAGTATATTACAATCGGGTACTTTGTGCAATCTTCCGTCTAAGTTACCACTAGATAGTAATTAAAACTGAACTTCGAATTAAAATTAATCTGTATAATAAAAATTATTTTAAAAATAATAATAGCTATTTTACTAAAATTATTTAATGTTTGATTTGTTAATGATATCTAATTTCATGTGTTTAATACAACTTCGAATTAAAATTAATCTGTATAGTAAAAAATATTTTAAAAATAATAATAGCTATTTTACTAAAATTATTTAATGTTTGATTTGTTAGTGATATCTAATTTCATGTGGTTTAATACAACATAATCTTTAATTTCTAAATTCAGTTAAGTTTGATTTTGTTTAAGATGTTTCAAGGTGAAAAAACGATAATAAGAAATTACTATTTATAAATTATATAAATTTCGTAGGTATTGACTATATGTAAAAAAGTAAAATAATTTAATTGACCAACAATCCATAAATTATGGGATGGCATCGTGGGATCACTGAGACCGACTTTCGTCCGTGTTCGAAGGATGGGTCTTGCACTCAATCTCTTTTCTACCTTTGCAATCTACTCATTAACCCATAAATTATGTGTTAGTGCATAAACATTTAACAACACTCTAATACAAATTTATGGAAAAAAAATAAAAATTCACTCAATTTAATTTAATTTTCCAAAAAAAATACGTACTCACTTTTAGTAATTCAATTCATAATTCTGTTACTTTTTTTATAAAATAACCTTACAATTTTTAAATTTTCCTTTTTATTCCTATATAAATCAATGAAATTTTAAATAATAGATTAAAAAGCGAATCAAAACATTATTCCATATACTCAGAAGGATAATCAAATTTATTTTGTTTTAACCCGAAAAAAATAATTTATATTTCCTTTATATTACGATATTTTTAATCTCATTATTTTTGTCTTATTTATTTGATTTGATTTGAAAGGAGTTTTAATTTAAAAATTGAAGATTTTTAATATTAATTAGAATATTATGAATTGGATTAACATCTTCAATCACTAAAAAAAATTCAATGTATCTAAACCCTAAACCCTAATCCCTACAATTTATTTCATTGGATTTTTATTTATCTACTAATATAAAAAAAAATTATAAATGAACAATTAAATATGTGACGTGACAATGCGTAAACCGTTAGATTTTCGTCAAAATATATATGTTACGTTTTTAAAAGTTCAATGTCTTTTAATTTTTTTGGTAAGTTGTGAACCGTTTTTAATCCTTTGATATATTTTTATTTTTATCTCGGATCATTAGATTAATCATATATTTAATCTCAACCGTATAATATATAATTTTCAATATTTAATCTAGATCGTTTGATTTATTTTTAATGTTAATTATTGATTTCTGTTTTTATAAATATATGTTTATATATATGTATATGTTTATAAATATGTGTATTTAATAAGATAAAACAAACTTTGGTATATAATAAGATAAACAAACTAATTTTTTTAAGAATAGTTGTAAAATAAATTTTGGTATATAAAAAAGATAAACTAATTTTTTAAAGAATAGTTTTAAAATAGTAATAATAGTATATTATTATTATTATTATCATTAAAATCATGTTTTGTATTAATTTAAAAGTAATACTTTATAGAGAAATTCAGAGAAAATTCTATAAGACCACATTTTTTAAACCACTCCACTCTATTCATGAAGGAACAAAAACTTTGTGGGTATCATACATTCTTCTAACACTGTTCATAATATAATTAACAACGCGACATGTGGTTTAATTGATTGTTAAGATTTTTAAAGGGACATTTTTAGGGAATTAAATTTGAGTTTAGAAAAATTTTCAGGTTTTCCTATCGAAAACAAAATTTTGAAAGCTTTATTTTATTATTTTCCAATGATATTATTAAGGCATATTGTAAAAATTAAATTTTAATTTAAGTTTTGCCGTACATGTGTCATGGAAGGATCTACGTTGGAAACAAGGCAATTGTGCCAAAGTGTCCTTATGACTATTTGTAATATAAAACACTTAAGGCTGAAATTAAATAAAGGTATCATAATAAAGTCAATTGGTACATACATGTTAGTATAAATAAAATTGAAATTAAGGAAATTAGATGGAGAATAATAAACCTTCTTTTTATTTTAGTATATTATGGGAATGAATAAGAACCTATTAAAACAATTTGTTAAAACCATACAAAAATTATAAATTTCATCCAACATTGGTTATGAATTGTTTGTTCAATCTAAAAACAAAAAGATTTCTAAGGATAACAACATCTACATGTGAGAAACTTGTATTTATATGTATATATAGCTTATTGTGTGAGAAAAATATTTTAAGAAAAACTAATATCTCTTTGTTGTATCTTTTCCTATCTTTTTTTATATGAAAAACCTAATTTCCGCTTTTTGTTTTCTTTTCTTCTCTTGTATTTTTCCAACTCAATTATTTTTTTGCCTCTTTGCTTGGTCTCCTCCGTCGAACCTGCTTTTTATTTTTTTTTCCACCTTTTTATTTCAAAACTTTATTTTTAAAATTAAACCTTAATCTACATCCAAATTCAAATCACTAATCAGAAAAATCTAAATATAAATGTCAAATTCTAAAGCCTGAACCCTACATCTAATAATAATAATAATAATAATAATAATAATAATAATAATAATAATAATAATATAGAGATAAAAAATTATGCAATATAACAAAAACTAAATGATAAAATATAGAAGTGTCGATGTTATCAAATTCGTATAGATCTTCAGAATCATCGTAATGAGAAATTTTTTCTTGTCATATTTTATGTTCTCTACTCGTGTTATTTTATCATGACAAATTTTCATTTCAACATTAGTAAATATTGTTTTTTTTTCCTATTCCAACTTTAGAGATTGTTTTAATACGGATTTTTTTTCGAAGTAATGCTTTGCAAAATCATATGAATATTTTTAGAGACATGTTCATTTTTCTCGAAATTCACCAACAATTATCGACGTTTTTAGATGGAATTCAAGTTTCAAATTGTATATGATTTATCTCATCACGATTTACCATTGGGATCGAGAATGTCCACCATCATCTTTGAGAGTACATTACGAATCCAAAACTTTAAACATTTAATGAATAACATTAATACCTTAATAACGAATACAACGAGATTTATACAAAAACAACAGAAACAAATAATGTAAACCAATAAAAAAACAAGAAAACAATGAAAGCAAAATAAAATACGAGATCTTATGCATGCCCTTCCCACGATCCGCGATAGGTTCTCTTATTAATGTCCATGATATACTTAGTGCTCATTTTCTTTTATATATTACCACCATCTACGACATTCCACAAAATGGATTAGTACGAAAAACACATTCAATAAGACTAATATGCATATACACTCCATATTACACATTTGTTCACTCAGAACTCCCATAATGGAACAAAGAAACGAAAACACTACAAGGGTACACTCTCAATTCTGTACAACCCCGATTGATCACTCTAAATCTAATACCAGTATCACAAAAGATTATTGCTTGCAAAATCTACAATGATTCCACTTTGGGAATACACTCGCAAAATCAACTAGGACCCACCACGCTGAAGCTCTCACAACGTCTCATGAAACCACAATTCACTAACCTGACTAACCATAGCGCTTTCACTACTAAAAAACACGAAATTTCTAATAAAATGCGGTTGCATAGTATTTTCAACGCAAAATAAATGCATATATAACACTAATCCTACATTGACATTGCGTTAGAATTGTGTTGCATTATGTAATGCAATTCTTATACCGATGTATAACAGGTGAAACATAATTTTTGCATGGCTATGGTGTTGGAAATGATACCGCAGTTGTGACGCTATTTAAACAAAATAGTAAAACCAATTTTGTGCAAAAAAATTAACATTGCAATAGCCAACGTCAATGTATCAAAAGTTGTGACTACAAAAAACACGAAATTTTCAACGCAAATATCAATGTAAACCCTAGTTGGAATCGTTTTACGATTCAATTTCAATGTAAATCTAACACAATTGCTACAAAATATTTGCATTACAATATAGTTAAAACTGTAACACCATTCGTATGCAATTGTAATGCAAGGGAAACATGAGTTTTGCGTTGGAAAAACACAGATAATCCCAACACCGTCTTAACACTAATGTAACATAATTGTATCACCAAAGTTGTGTAGAAAATTGCATCGACATTTTGCAACGCAATTGTGACGTAAAATGCTAATCTAATGTTGATATTAAGAACGATGTTACAAATTGTTACGTAGATGTAATGCAAATGTAACCAAGTCGTATAACACAATTCACGTTGCACATTACATTACAAATAGTAACGTGATCGTGTAAGGATTTGCAAAACAATATTGTTACTAAGCTGATATAAATTTAGTATGTCTAATAGTTCATGGGCGCCATTGCGTTGATAAAATGGAGAAAGTAATGTCACAATTCCATTAAAAATTATTGATATATATATGTCGCATTGGATCTCAGATCAATTCACTCATATCTAAATCTACAAAATATCTAAAATATCTTACTCGCTCAAATATAATATCTTCTAGCGTTTCAGATATTTGGTCACTCCGAAGGTAAATGTATGAGAGGTTTGACTCCAAAACAAGCATTGTCTTTGGAGAATTGGAAAGTGGATTAGAAATTTTTATGACATTTGCTGTAAATCAAGTTGGATACACAAAGGAAAGTAAATTATATTGTCCCTGTTGTAGGTATAGAAATGAAAATGTTTAGTGCAGCTGTTGTGTTAAAATACATATACAAGAAATATTTTGTAGAAAACTAGTATATTTGAGTTTATCATGGAGAAAATATGAGGACAGTGGCAAATTATATGCATGTTATTTAACAACCAGATAATGGTTATATTAATTATAAAGTGATTACAAATCGAAAGTAGATCTGACGATCAAACGCGTCATGATAGATATATGGAAATGATTAGATATGCTTTTCCTGGTTATCAGATTATGCATGATGGAAACATGAACGAAAAAGTACCAAATGATGAGATTAACAAATTTACGATCTACTTGGTTCAGCCAAGCGACCTTTGTGGAAGGTTTTGAGGATCATTCAAAGTCACCACTTGCAACTAGATTGATGGTTGTAAAGACAAGTTGCAATGCTACATAATATTTAATGGATCAAATGTGTAGGAAATTGCATGATTTTTTTTTCATAAAGTTAACACCACACGTAAGTTTTTTTTATGATATGTCAAAGCTCATTGAATCTCTCAGAATACGACATAAAAAGATTGACATGTATGCAAACATCCATAATATATGGATGATAAAAATTCATTCATACTAATACATGGTAGGAAAACGTGTTGATTTGATTATCATCGTCGCTATGTACCGTTAGACATCCATTGAGATTAAATAAGAAATTTTACGAAAAATAATACGATGGATAAACATGCAACATGCATGTTGATGGAAGATGAGATATTACTTAAGCGAATAGATTAGATTGACGAATTACAGAGGAATTTTGATTGCGGTGGAAATGGCAAGATAGATGCAAAGGATTTGGAGATTACCACAACTGGTATAAAAACACTATTATTTGGGATATCCCTTATTGTCGACTCCATCTCATTCGCATAATCTTAATGTTATGCATATAAAGAAAAAAATATTTGACAACATTACAAATACGATAGTGAATGTCTTTGGAAATTCGAAAGATAATGCAAAATTGAGGTTGTATATTAGAGATATATGTGCACAAAAACAGTTTGAACTTAGTAGAGATGGTAAAACACATGTACTAATTTTTAGACTTAGCGTTGAAGTGCAAAATAAAATACAGAAATTGTTGGAAGAAGATGTTAAATTTCTACACGATTATGCGCAAAATATAACTCACTATGTGGATCACAACAATGGAAAGTTGCACGGCATGAAAATCATGATTTTCATGTTTTCATGCAACAACTTCTTCCGATTTACAAAGATCTTTGACTAATCAAGAGCTTCATAATAAACACATTTATATTTTATTAAATTGCGGAGGGCTCGACCTACATGAAAGGTAGAGTACAAAAACTATTGTTGTAAACATATTATATATATATAAAGCGATTCAACATGTGTGTATACATATACATATAACTTTTTTATGACGAGGCAAGAGTAGTCCATATTCGATGGATAAAGATATAATTGTATTCAAAGAATATACGCTACAAAACTATGTAAGCATTGATTATATATATATATATACATATAATTGTGATGAATGAACAAATGGGGATAATGATATCTAGTCATATTTAATTCATGTATATAATTGCAGGACATGTTATACTTCCTCATCCGTGTGTTTGAATGACTTGATATGACCTCCTATTAGAATGTTGAAATGTTGGTCTATAATGTTTACTCACGGCTACACATTTTAACACTTAGTAATATTTCAGGCAAAAGGACAAATAATTATGGTATTTGTTTAAAAGGATTTATTGTTGCGATTCATCTTAAGAACCAAACTTTGATGATATTCTTAAGAAGATTTTATGTGCGAGTATCAAGGATTTGTTGGACTTAATATTTTTCCACTACGATTGGTTCGATTTGACGATCAAGAGAGGAACTATAAAAAATAAGAGTGGAGGTTGCAATGTACAGACATCACATCGGGATGGAAGTATGATCCTTTCATCTTATAATGGCAAACCGATCAAGTTTTTTACTCCCATATCCAAACATATAAAAACAATGAAAAATTTGGGGTGCGGTTGTTATAGTTCGTCTTAGAGGAACATTATTACTAGATGACAATCAACAAAGAGCTTGTGGATGAACATAACGGCCTGTCATTTTTAGTATTGAATAACTTGCACCTATGAGCAATTTAGAAATCAAACTGTATGAAGACGCCGAAGATGATGAAGAATGCAATAATGTAGATGATGAATATGATGATGCAGAAGATAATGATGATTGATAATGTAATTCCACCATTGTTGTGTTAGAAACTCGCAGTCAACATTTTATGATCTCATTATTTATGTTCATGTCATTGCGTTAGAAATGCAAAAATCGATAGTATTAATGCAATTGCGATAGAAATTTTGTTTTCGGGGATAGAGGTCATCCAAACCATGCTCGAAAAGATTTATATGGATGTACATATTGATCCTTTCATTTGATTATTTGAAATTACTATTTAGTATACAAATTTTGTTTTTTTCTTCATATCGTGTAACTAAACCGATATGGACATATATTTGATTTAGGCTTCTTGGAGTCCTAGATCAACGAGACTTCAGGTGACATGACGTCTATAGGTACACACGAGGCCATGAGCCTCATCCAATGAGTGACCGAGCTCACGAATTTCAAGGCAAAGATAGTTGAGCTTTGAAATGATGCATCCGTGCTCTTCCGTTCCCTTTCTCGTTTGCGTTCTCACTCCTACTACTGGTACTTGATCATTGTCTTATTCTCAATAAATCGATATTTCCAAATTAGAAGACCTATTAAACGAGAATTAGATTTGGGTTTAATTTTTTAATTTTTAATTTTGTTATTTTTTCAATATATTTAAAATTTACATAGAAAAACTACCAAAACATTTTTTTGAATTAGGGTTAACAAGTTTAATGCGGTTAGAGTGTAAACAGAGTAGCAGTTTGATGGAAACTTGCGTTAAACTTGCACTAGAATTTCTAATGACAATTCATGTTGCAATTGCATTATGACTTGTAATGAAAATCATAGTTATCTTTATCGAAAAATTTGCCAACGAAAATTTCAACCCCATTTACGTTAATATTTTTACACGTTTGCATTGAATTAGTATGTGTAATACAAATTTGTGTCCCAATAGTGTTACCTAGTCTAACGTTGGAGTGACGCTTGCCGTTTACCAATGGTGTGCTAGTCAACGCAAAGTTAGCTGATAACGTCTATTTTGTTATATTATTCTAGTCTCGTTTTATATTTAGTTTCATCATTCATTTGAACTTTACCAAGCATTAAAGCATTATTTAGTCCTCTTTTAGCGTTCTCTCGTGTTATTGCAGGAAATGAAATATCGGGATACAAACACGAGTAAATGAAGCAAAACTAAGCAATACCACTCTCCTATCAGCTATGCACGGTCAGCATCCAAATAATCATAAACAAGAGAAGAGAAATGGAAGCAATGGCCGCTTACAAAAAAATGGAAACAATGATGTCCGCTTATGGAAACTTTCGGTGGTTGGAACAAAAACGGAAAATTTCGATTCCTAGAACAAAAGTAAGAAGAGCACGGTTGGAACATGAACATGAAACATGTTTTATATAAAATAGAAGCAAGTTGCTGGAACAAAATGTAAACTTCCAACCGCCTACACAGAAATGGAAAGATTGCCACTTACACGAGAATTGGAAACTGCAATCGTCAAAGATAGAAAATGGAAATGGCTGATAGAAAAATTAATGGAAATTCAAGAACAAAACAAGAAAAAGAACGTGTTGGCTACTTAAACCAAATGGAAATATGGTTAGAGAAGAGGAAGAGGAGCTACATGACTGGAAAATAAAGGGGAAACGTTGACAATTACACAAGAATGGAAAAACAAGAAATGGAAAAACTCGGAAAAGGAAACCTGCAGTGGCTGTAGGAAAAAGGAAATTCCAGCCACTAGAGAGGAAGAAAAGAGGACGACCAAAGAGGAAAGATTATAGAAAAGGCAAGAGGAGAAAGAGGGCTAAAGGGGAGAGCTTCAGCAGTAAGAGACGTACAAAATTGAAGAGAGAAAACAGCACACGAAAAGAGAGTAGAAGGAGAGCAACACGCACACACAAGGGTGAAGGACGGAGCGACTTAGCCGGACCGCGGAGGAGCAATTGAAGACATCGGTAATAGAATAGGGAGGGATCTCATTCTTTATCCATGTTGAATATAGTTATCTTTTGTGTTTCTTTTGCTGAGTTCATGTCCGAGTAGGTCCATAGCCATGGGTTAGAGAGCTTTGTCGATATGTAATGAAGTTTTGTTCTTAATGCTTGGTTATAATATTCGTTCGTTTCGGATTGATTGGCTGTTTGTAATGCTTTTATTCTTGTTGGTAGCTTGAATGAATGATTATAAAAATCTAATTGCATCGGGAGATGAGTTGGATTTTGGAACGTAGCCATGATATGAAGTCTCAATTGATTTAGAACCTTGGTCGGTCGGTTGATTGAACTTAGGAATTAGGATAGCGATCTTAATGCGTCTAGTAGGTGAGATACACAATTGGGAGATTGGTATACGCATGCTAGATAGTGGGTTTAGGCATCGGGAGAGTCATTCCCTAGAAAAGAGCTTGAATTTCCCGAACACGTAATGATATCTATAACCATGATCTTGTTAGAACTTCGTTGCATCATCGTGCATCTCTCGAAACCTGTGGTGTTTAGTTCATTGAGTTTTAATCCGATAGTTAGTCTACTTTAGTTTCATTCACATTCCCATCACTTATTGATTTCACACGTCTTATTCATTAGTTTACTAGCTTTAGAGTTGCATCAATTCCTTGTGTTCGAATCTGGTACTATACGATCCGTATTCTTGTAGAAGCGTTAGTCTAGGTAAATTATTACTTGAGATTAACCACATCATTAGCATTTTCTTAGCATTGGAAGCTGTGATTTCCAATGCAAAATCAACGCTTTTCAACACAACTTTACGTTTGTTTACTCATTTTTTGTAGGGGGAATGTAGGGCTAACGACATACTCCGCGTGAAAGCGACGTTATAATTTGATATGTGGTACTAACGTTCACGTAACACGAACTTCGTAACACGATTAACATTGCTACTGATGCGCTGGGATGGTTAACGTGAGTGTGTCATATGAACTTGTATTATTATTCTTATTGAAATGAGTGACGTACAAGATGTATATATAGGTACAAAGATTAGAAACCCTAATGAGCGTTAAATTACATATTTATCCCTTTCTCTTATATGCCCCCTCAAGATGGAGCACCATTGGTGATGCCAATCTTGTGACAAAGTGTAAGGAACGGTTGACGAGAGAGCGGTTTGGTGAGTAAATCCGCTAGTTGATCGGACGAGTTGACGTGAGACACTCGTAGGATACCGCCTTGCACTTGTTGACGAACAAAGTAGTAATCCAAGGCAAGATGCTTCATGCGAGAGTGAAAGACGGGATTGGCACTCAAGTATGTTGCACCAATATTGTCATAGTATATTACCGGAGGCTCAGACGTAGAAATACCAAGTTCTGTCAGGAGAGACGTGATCCACCGAAGTTCTGCTGTTGTATCCGCTATAGAGCGATACTCCGCTTCCGTGGATGAGCGAGCGGTGAATTTCTGCTTCTTCGAAGACCATGAAATCGGATGGCTACCAAGGTAGACGATGTATGCCCCTGTAGAGATATACTCATCACAATCCCCCGCCTAATCTGCATCACTGAAGGCGTGGAGAGATGAAGTATTACCAGTGGAGAAGAAAATACCACGATCTCGTGTTCCAACCAAAAACCGGAGTACCCGTTTGAGAGCTTGTAGATGTTCTGTGGTCGGTGCATGCATGTACTAAGATAATCTGTTGACGACAAAACTGATATCCGGTCGCGTAAGCGTGAGGTATTGCAGACTGCCAACAAGAGTCCGATAGGTTGTTGGATCTTCTAATTTGTCACCCGAGGACAAGGTAAGACGAGAGCTAGGAGCCATTGGGGTGCTACGGATTTGGCATCGGAAAACTGAGCTTTGTGTAGGATATCATTCACGTATTTGCGTTGAGTGAGGAGCAAACCAGAGGCAATCCGTGTTGCTTCAATGCCAAGAAAATAAGATAGATCTCCCAAGTCTTTGATGGAGAAGCGAGTTCCGAGGGTGGTAGTGAACCGTTGAACTGCCGTGGTGTTACTTCCTGTCACCACAAGATCATCCACATAAACAAGAACATATATTGTTACCTCAGAATTGCGGAGAATGAATAATGATGCGTCGACAAGAGAGTTAACAAATCCTTGGCCGAGGAGAAACTCGCGGAGTTCTGAATACCACGCCCGGGGAGCTTGTTTGAGACCATAGAGCGCTTTGCGAAGTTTGCAAATGTGTTGAGGACGATCATGATCAACAAAGCCTTGAGGTTGTGTCATATACACTTCATCCGTTAGATGCCCTTGGAGAAAGACATTGTTGACATCTAGTTGGCGAAGAGTCCACCCATTGGAGATTGCAAGGCTCAAGATCAATCTGATTGTAGTGGGTTTAACAACTGGACTGAAGGTCTCAGAGAAGTCCACCCCGGGTCGTTGTGTAAAATCTTTGGCCACAAGTCTAGCCTTGTAGCGCTCCACAGAACCATCAGGCAATCGTTTGATGCGAAAGATCCACTTGCAGCCAACAATGTTCGAGGCTTGTTCAGCCGGAACAAGATCCCAGGTTCCATTGCGGACAAGTGCATCAAATTCCTCGCTCATTGCTTTTCTCCACCGAGAGTCCTTAAAAGCTTGAGAAGTCATCTTCGATTCAGTGTTGTGATCAGAGAGAACAGCAGAGTAGAAGCAGTTGTGATTCACCTTCGACATTTTGGCCTTAGCTCTTGTTTGCATAGGATGAATATTGCCACGGACAATAGGTTCATTCACCGTAGGGGCAGTGACAGCTGAAGCAGAGCGATCAGAAATAGAGGCCACGTCCGGTGAAGCATGCGATGTGGACATGTCCGGTGAAGGATCTGTTGCAGGAGTGACGGAAGAGGACAGTGTCAAGAGCGACCTAGGACCCGAGGGAACAACAGAAACTGGTGGTGACCATGGGGAGTTAGGCGGATTTGGAGTCGAGGAGGTGGAACCGAAAAACAGAGAGTGGTTTGAGTATGGAAAGACAGTTTCGTGGAACTCAACATGACGAGAGGTATAGATCCGAGAATGAGTGGGATCAAGGCAGAAATAGGCACTTTGGGTAGTGGAGTATCCTAGGAACACACACGGTTTAGAATGAGGTGAGAGTTTGTGGGTGGAGTATGGACGAAGCCACGGATAGCATAGACAATCGAAAGTCCGAAGTTTATGATAGTTCGGGAAGGTGCCAAGAAGTTTAGTGTATGGGCTGTCATAGGAAAGAACAGGAGTGGGTAAGCGGTTAATGAGGTAGACCGTGGTTGGGAAAGCATAGGTCCAAAAGGAGGTGGGAAGTGAAGCGTGTGAAACGAGGGAAAGACCGGTTTCAACAATGTGACGGTGACGACGTTCAGATATACCGTTGTGTTCAGGAGTATGAGGTGGGTGGTATGATGAGATATGCCGTGAGTAGAGAGAAAAGAGGCTAGGGCAATGTACTCACCACCATTATCGGTATGGAGAATACGGATGACGGTTTTGGAACTGTTTTTAACCAAGGGCTTTAAACTTGATAAAAATGTCTCGAACTTGAGATTTTTGTTTGAGAGGATAAAGCCATGTGTAGCGGGTGAAGTGATCAACAAAAATGACATAATATTTGAAACCATCAACAGAGATTATTGGTGATGTCCAAACATCGGAGAAGATGATTTCAAGAGGATTAGAGGTTGTAATGGTAGATTCATAAAATGGTAACTTGTGGCTTTTATTGGTTGAGCAAGAATTGCATAACAAGGACGGACATGACTTAGACAATGATAAAGAATTCTTAGAAACGATATGCTTTAAAATGGAAAACGAAGGATGACCTAAGCAAAAATGCCACTCGGACAAAGTGGTCTTGACACTATGGAGAGCCACAATTTGAGGGGTGGGAGACTCGGGAATCGGTCACTCATAGACACCCTCTTTAGACTTTCCGTGAAGTAGACGGTCCCTCGTTTTTAGATCCTTCACCTGAAAATGATCATAAAAAAATTCCACAGAAACTGCATTAGTCCGACATAATAGTTGAATGGAGATAAGGTTCTTGTTCATCGTAGGTACACATAAGACATGATCAAGGTGAAGGTATGAATAACGTGATGAGCTAGGGATAGAGAGAGAACCAATATGGGTGATGGGCAAAGAAGAGCCATCACCGATTACCACTTCTTCACCGCCCTTGTACGGAGAATGCAGTGACAAATTTTGAAGATCCGACGTGATATGTATGATGAGAGGCGCCGCTGTCAAGAAGCAACGGTTCCGGTTCATATGTCGTGAGGGTTGTGTTGTGAGCGCACGGCTGCCAAGGATGCGGTGAAGGAGTCCAATGCGGTGACGGAACAACAGCGGAATTCTGACTTCCGGGAGGAGCAGAGTGTTGGTGAGGCTGTGGACATCGACGGGCGCTATGTCCATAGATCCCACACAATTGACAGCGACCTTGATACCCTGAAGATGGTCTGTTGTCATTCCGTCGCCAATGAGAGGGACCATTCTGCCTGTTGTATTGTTTCGGGCGAGTATTGGCAGCGAGGGCAGTGACAGGAGGCGAGAAATGCAGGAGAGTGGACTGAAGCAGTTTTGCTTCATGATTGAGGAGTTTTTCATGAAGTTCCTTGATCGGAATTATGTTGTCTCGAGCATTCACAGCATCCACAATGGGTTTTTAGTCTTCCGGCAATCCATCGAGGATGTATTGCAGCAGATCTTCAGCATCAAGAGGCTTTCCGAGGAGCGTCAATTCATCCGCCTTGTTGATAATGGTGTGCATGTAATCGTCTATGGGCTGAGATCCTTTGGAGCTTCGCTTCAGTTGCTCCTTCAGTTGAAGGATATGCCCCCTTGATGCCTTGCCATACGTTTGAGCAAGGAGAACCCGAGCCACCATCGGCTGCAGAGGGGGAGAGATGGCACCGAGGATTGCAGAAAACAGGAGGCGGTCTTGCTGTTTGTATGGGGCAAAATCCGGATTTGGATGGGCAATGCCATCGACAAGGAGGGTAGCTTCAGGAACGACGGAATCAGTTTGGAGAAAACAATCCAACCGATGACCCTCGAGTAGAGCACGAATCTGAATACTCCAAATCAAATAATTGGAGGAGGTAAATTTGGTCACATTCGACATATTGACCGTGAGAAGAGTGCCATGAGGCTCGTGGGGATTGAACGCCGGAGTGACATCGGCAGCGGAAGAGTTGGCCATGGCTGGGACGAAACGGCTGTGAGATTTGAAGCAGGATGACCGGCGGCGGCTAAAAAGAAAAATAGGGTTGCCGGCGGCGGCTAAAAACAAAGAGTTCTTTAGACGTAGGTCTTTAGTGGCTCTGATACCATATGAACTTGTATTATTATTCTTATTGAAATGAGTGATGTACAAGATGTATATATAGGTACAAAGATTAGAAACCCTAATGAGCGTTAAATTACATATTTATCCCTATCTCTTATATGTCATGCCACTAACATAAAATTGGATTAAGAACAATTCATGAGTGACATGAGTGACATAACTATCACACAACACACACACGTATATATATATATATGTTATATAATTATATTTGACCTTATCAACTCTCTCATGTCTAAACCCATAAAATAATTTTCACTCACTCATAATGTCTTTGAGTGGTTCAAATATATGATAACTTCGAAGGTGGATGTACTAGAGGTTTGACTTATAGATGAAATTTTTAATGCGAATTCGAAAGTTGGTTAAAGAGTTTTATGAAATTTTTGCTACAAATAAAGTTAAATATACAAGAAGCATGTAAGTTATATTGTCTCTTTTTTAGGTGTAGAAATGCAAAATTCTTAGTATAAACGTTGGGTTTAAACACATATGCAAGAAAGGTTTAAACACATATATAAGAAAGGTTTTGGTGGAAAATTACTATATTTGGGTTTATCATGAAAAATATATAACCCTAATAGAAACTCATTCGGACGTTGTTGAACAATGAGACGATGTTTATACTGATTACAAAGCAATTACAAATGAAAGTAGTTTTGATGATCATACTCATCATGTTGGATATATGAAAATGATTGGGGATATTTTTTCTAGTTATCAGATTATGCATAATGTAAACATAAATAAGAATTGTCAAATACTAAAACTAATAAGTTTTACAAGCTATTTGGTGCAGCAAAACAACCTTTGATGAAGGATGTGAGGATCATTCTAATTCTAAGTTATCACTTGTAACTAGATTGATGGCAGTGATGACAAGTCGCAACACCACATAATATTTGCATGGATCAAATATGTTAGACATTGCATGATGTTTTTGTAGAATATAGAAAGTGTACGAAATTTGTGGAAGCGTACCTTGATCCATCGAGGATATCGAAGAACTTCAGATTGAATCTTCCAACGAATAATTATCCGACAATGAGAGACTTTTTGTTTCTTCTCTCTTATGAAACAAAATTATTTTTTTTATCTTTTGTATAATGTCTATATGTTCATTGGGGATCACAACCCATGTATTTATAGAAATAAAATTTTAATTATTTCTAATTTGGTTCCTCAACAAATCAGAAATTACGAATTGGTTTCTATACTTTTAATTCATAACAATTACACTCTTTAGCCATAAATTACTATAAAAGATTGCCTCAGTTTTGGCTAATAATATAATGGCACCATACATTAAAATTATACATATATGGCCCTAAAATTCCTTACAATCTCCCATTGGGCCATATGTGTATCCGAAGAACTGTATGTACTGTATGAGCTCAAATGTTACCATCATAACCTTAGAGTATCAACAATTTTGTCTATTATTCACAACGAATATAGAATCATGGCGGCTTTCACTACACTTTTTATAATTAAACCTTCCTTGGTCACTAAATCCGATATGACTAAATGACATAAATCTTGTTATGAACGCATAGCATAAAAACCACATGAATGTGATCTACACATGTCAATTTTCAACTAATCCTACTCAAGCGAGATCACTGAATAACTTTATTACACAGAGTGAAATAAACTCAAGATTACTTCATTTTTTATCTGAAAATGTATACATATATATATATATATCTTTCAATATAGGACATAGAACACAAAATACAAAATAAATATCAAACTCCCACTAAATGATAGAATCCTCAGACCTTGAAACACCCATTCGAGCAGTATGCTCATGAAAGACCTTGGGTGGAATACCCTTAGTAAGAGGATCCGCTATCATGAAATTCGTCCCAATGTGCTTTACGGAAATATGTCCACTCCGAACTCTTTCTTTTACAACTAGGAACTTAAAATTGATATCTTTCGATTTTGTTGAGCTCCTGTTGTTATTAGAGTACAAGACAACCGATTTATTGTCACAATATATCTTTAATGGTCGTTATATTCCATTTACAATTTGCAGTCTTGTGACAAAGTTTCTCAGCCAAATTCCTTGGTTTGATACTTGAAAACAAGCTATAAATTCTGCAGGCATGGTTGAAGATGTTATAAGTGTCTATTTAGCACTTCGCCAAGAAATAGCTCCACCAGCCAATATATAGATGTAGCACGAAGTTTATCTCATACTTTCTTGACATCCAGCAAAATCCGAGTCAGAATACCCAACGATCTCCAAATGATTTGATCTCTGATAAGTGAGCATGTAATCCTTTGTTCTCTTCAAATACCACATGTCTCTTTTTGTTGCTTTCCGATGTTGCATGGCTGGATTGCTTAGGTAGCTACCTAATACAACAACAATGTACGAGATATCCGGACGTGTACACACTTGAGCATACATTAGGCTTCCAACTGCTGATGCATAAGGAACTTTCTGCATCTTTTGAATTTCAAGATCATTTTTAGGACACTTATTTGATACCAAATTTATTCCCTTTAGCGACCAGAGTGTTTCCTAGTTTACCATCTTGCATGTCAAATCTTTTAAGTATTTTATCGATATAGCTCCTTAATGATAAACCAAGAGTACCATGGGTACGATCCCAATGGATTTGAATTCCTAAGATAAAGGAGGTCACACCAAGATCTTTCATTTCAAAATTTTCTGAAAGAAATCTCTTGGTTTTGTGCAATATGTTTATATCATTAGTGACAAGTAATATGTCATCTACATGCAAAACCAGGAAAATGAATTTGCTCCCACTGAACTTGTGATACACACAATCATCAACAAGCTTCCCTCAAAACTGAATGAGATAATCACTTGATGAAATTTGTGGTACCACTCACGAGATGCTTATTTGAGCCCATATATGGATTTTGTCAATTTACAAACAATTTTGTTCGAATCTCCTAATACGAAGTTTTCTGGTTGTTTCATGTAAATCGTTTCTTCATTGTCTCCATTGAGAAATGTTGTTTTGACATCCATTTGATGAAGCTCTAAATCATAATGTACAACAAGAGCCATGGTTGTTCTAAAAGCGTTTTTTGATAAAACTGGAGAAAAAGTCTCATTATAGTCAATCCCTTCCTTTTGAGTATATCCTTTAGCTACAAGACAAGCTTTATACTTATCCACATTACCTTTAGAATCTCGTTATATCCATTTGCAACCAATGGGTTTCTTACCTTCTGGTAAAAGGACTAGTTCCCAAACTTTATTGTCTTGCATAGATTTTTACTCTTCATTCATTGCCTCAATCAACTTTTTCGAGTTAGAACTACTAATAGCTTGATGGACAATGATTGGATCATCATCCACCATACTATTATTTCCTTATGTTCTTGAAGAAACACTATATAATCATCCGAAATAGTGTTCCTTCTCTCTCTAGTAGATCGCCTTAAAGGCAATAGATCTTGTTGCTCAAGTTTGTGAGGTTGTTGAGTTTGCTTCTCTTGAACAATGTCAGATTGAGGATCTAAACTTGTTTCATCTGAAACGCTATACGAATAGGTTTAGGAATTGAAACTAACTCTTCCTCAAAGACAATGTTCCTAACTTTATTTCTCCCACCAAACTCAATATCCTCAAAGAACGTAACAGTTCCCGTCTCAAAAATTGACCTTAATTGGGATCATAAAATTTGTAACCTCTCAATCGCTTAGAGTAACCAATAAAGTAACCATTAACTGTTTGGGGTTCCAATTTCTTTTCATGTGGCTTGTAAGGCCTTGCCTGAGTTGGACATCCCCATACATGAAGATGCTTCAAACTTATTTTTCTACCAGTCCAAAGCTCATAAGGTGTTTTCGCAGTTGCCTTCATTGGCACTCGATTAAGAATATAAGATGCAATCTTTAGTGCCTCGCCCCAAAGTGTTTCTGATAAAACCGAATGACTAATCATACTCCTTATCATATCCTTAAGTGTTCGATTTCGTCTTTCAGCTGCACCATTCATGCTAGGTGACCCTGACATGGTGTACTGTGGGATAATTCCACACTCTTCTAGTAATTTAGCGAAAGATCCTGGACGTTCTTCACCCGAACCATCATATCGACCATAGTATTCACCACCACGATCAGATCTAACAGATTTAATTCTTTTTTGAGTTGATTCTCAACTTTATCTTTAAAAGCTTTGAACACATCCAACGACTGAGAATTTTCATGAATGAGATATAAGTATGCATATCTAGAGTAATCGTCTATAAATGATATAAAATATTCCTGACCATTCCATGATGAAGTTGGAAATGGCCCGCAAATATCTGTATGTATCAATTTTAGGACTTTCGTAGCTCTATATGCACCAATTCTCTTTTGCTTGGCCTCTTTACCTTTAATTCATTCAACATAAACATTATAATATGTGAGGTCAATGGAATCTAGGATTCCATCTGACTATTCATTCAACTCTATTTCTAGAGATGTGCCCAAGACGTTTGTGCCATAGCATGCGTGAAATGATGTCACTAAGTTTACGCTTTATAACATGTGATTCGGAATTTAAACTTGTATGGTATGTTCAACAGTTTCAAGCATATAAAGATTATCATAACCCAAAAGTGAACCGATTCCAAAAATATTTGAATTAATGACAAAGTAAATTGACTGTTTCCAAATAAACAAGAATAATTAAATTTGTCCAAATAAGAAGCATAAATCAAAATTCGTCTAAAAGACGGTACAACAAAAGTGTCTTTTAAGTCCAAATAGTATCCAGTACGCATTAATAATCTAAAATGTGCAATTATCTCAACTCCCACTGATTTGCCATTTCCCACATAAATGCATCCTTCAGCATCACTTGGCTTTCGGAAGCTCAGTCAACCCTGCATAGAAACTCTGGTGTTAGTAGTAGCACCAGAGTATAACCATCAAGTGTTTCTTGACACTGAAGCTAAATTAACTTCAGAACAGACCAAAGTAAGGCACATACCTTTTTTCACACCCAAGCATGATAAGTGGTATAATCCTTCTTAACATGTTCAGATTTCTTACAGAAGAAACAATTATTTGTAACCATTTTTTGTTTCTTTTTTTCTGGACCCTTTGCAGCTTTATTTTTAGAACAACGAAGTTCTTTCTTTTGCCTTTTCCTTTAGAGTTATGAAGCATATGAGCACTTTCTGTCTTTTGTTGTTTCATCCTCTCTTCCTCTTGTAAACAATAAGAGATGAACTCATAAAAGACCATGACTCCTTTTGACAGTTATAACTTATTTTGAATTGGTTAAATTGTAGATGGAGAGAGTTCAAGACAAAATGCACAAGAAAATCTTCTAAGAACATGATCTTAAGAGTCTCGAGCTTTGAAACAATATTTGTCATCTCTAAAATGTATTCCCTTATGTTTCCTTTACCATGATACCTCATGGTGCTAAAGCGGTACAATAACATATTTATTTCAGCCTTATCGCTTTGTACAAAACACTTTTCAAGCTCAGCAAGGAAATCTTTGAGATTGACCTCTTCATTGCCTCTAAAGGTTTCTAGAATGGTGCTCATAATGATCTGAAGACCAACGCGGTTTGAGCGTTCCCATTTTTCATAAATTTTCTTCTCTTCGGAAGAACTTGAATCTGAAAGAGAAATTGGTGCCTCAATCCTTAATGCAAGGTCCAAATCCATACACCCCAGAACTATCTTGACCTTATCTTTTCATTCCTTAAAATTGGAACCATTAAGGGCCGGAATCATACCTATGTTGGTAGATACCGAAGCAAGATTAACTGAAAAGAGAATATATGATAACATGATCAATGAAATCAATCAACTATTATAATCAAACAATTGTAAAAATATAAATCAAAATACCAAGTGCAACATCAATATCATGTCTTTGGACAGTAATATCAACAATTTGTGGTATTCTTGATGTGATGATCAAACAATGATAATTAGACATGAATAATAAACCTATCTTTGGATCGATTTACTATTACATGTAAAACCATATTATTATCATATATTTACCATCACAATATAGATGAAATTCGGCGAAATATGAATCTACCTTTGGGTCGATTAATATTCGCATAAATATTCACATATATAACATTCAATACTTTTCATATGAAATATTCACAATAGAGAACACTTTGGTGTCATATTACTTCAATTAAACATTTAAAATATTAAATGTGTACAACATTGAAATTACGATGAACGTAAATGTTGATCGAAACTAATATACCGTTGGGAATACGATAACACAATATATATATATATATATATCATAATAATAGAAGCATGCGCTATCTTTAATGGAAATTGCGCTTGGCCTAGTGGCTATTTGCTTCCATAAAATCTGTATCATGTAATATCACGGGACGGGTTTGAATCCACCTAGTGACATATGCTTCGTAATAAAGTTTTTTAATATCAAAACTCACTCTTTCATTAAATTTTTTTATGGAAAAAAATAAAACAAAAGTATACGTTTGTATACATACATATGTATGTATCTCCTTCTTCGTCAATTAAAACCAGAAAAGAACGTACAATCCAAAAACAAATAGTCACAAAACGGTGGAAAATATAAAACCACCACCAACGAAATGTCACCATACACAAAACATTCATCATAGACAAAACGTCATGACCTTGTCCGGCACCGTTTCGTTGAAACTTCCATTGACCCTCTTTCATCCATTTCCCTCACGATTTTGACAATGAACACCATCAGCAGTGTTCAATAACACATTAGAACAAACCAAATCTCACTATCCAACCATAATGACAGTGAAAAAATCCGTTCGAGTGACGGTGAAAAATCAAATTTTCAACACGTTTTTGATGGAAAAAACATCAAACCAAATGCAGTGTTGGTTCGCCGAGATACATCTCACCATGAGGTTATTCTCCCGTCCGATACTCAATCAAGAGTGAATAATCAAAATGACCCAAGTCTGAAATTCAATGACGGTCGAAGCCCAATGGCCACCATTAGCCGAAACCCAAATTCGGTGACTTTCGTCAGAACCAAAATTGGGGTCTCGGGTATATCACGAGAAAGAGATTCAGTCATTTGGTTTTGGAGAGGGAGATACATACACAAGATGTATCTATATATTTGTAAACGAAAATGTTTGATAAATATAAAACCGTGCATCAATTAATTGAAAATTGCGCTTGTCCTAGTGGCCAACGCTCCTATATGACCATGATCACATTGTTTCGAATCTCTAGTCCCATTTAGGCAATTTTTCTAAATTTCAAAAAGTTAACATATTCAATAATTTAAATGGTTGAAGATTCAACAATTTAATATGTTGAAGTTACGCAAATCAGATGATAAAAAACCAAATTGCATAATCTTTAAGAAATAACAAGTGAAAAAATTGATCCACAATTATTTTATTTGTTATACATAAGAGTATATGTTCATTCAAATAAAAAATTATACGTTCAACCAAAAATTATGATTTCTTTCAATTCTACATGGTCTGATACCACATGTAGAATATAGAAAGTTAATGAAATTTGTAGAAGCATACCTTGATCCATCGAGGATATCGAAGAATTTCAGATTGAATCTTCCAACGAACAATTTATCTGACAATGAGAGACTTTTTGTTTCTTTTCTCTTATGAAACAAAAATATTTTTTTATCTTTTTTCTATTTTCTATATATTCATTGGGGACCACAACCCATGTATATATAGAAATAAAACTTTAATTATTTCTAATTTGGCCCCTCAACAAATCAGAAATTACAAATTGGTTTCTACACTTTTAATTCGTAACAATTACACTCTTTAGCCATAAATTACTATATAAGATCACTTTAGTTTTGGCTAATAATATAATGGCACTATACAATTAAATTATACATATATGACCCAAAATTCCTTACAGTTTTGCCTAAAGGTAACACCGTACCTATATCATTTTATGATTTGTCAAAGCTCATTGGATCTCTCAGAATGCGACATGAAAAGATTAACGTATATGCAAACAACTATAGGATCTGTTATAAAGACATTCTAAAGGTTTTGAATGATCATTTTGTGGGGGTAAAAGATTAAAACTTGAAAAGAAAAATCAAAGAAAAAGAATTTCATACAAAAGAATGTTTTAATTTCAATTGTTTATAGATTAAAGAGATTATACAAATCATTACATACGACACTACACATGATATGGAAAGCAAAACACCATTTTGTATATGGAGAAGTGTAGCATTCCCCGATTGAAAAAACGTGGAAGTATAATTAAATGTTGGTAAGTTTTGGTACATTTTTAATTATGTAATAAATCAAAACAAATATATGCTCAATATATTGGTAAATTTTTAATTATGTAGCTAGAGTCATATATCATATATTTATTTCAAGTTTACAATTGTATCAGAAGTTATTCTTTCTCGTCCACGCACTTCAATGACTTAGTATGACCTTCTATAAGAATGATGAAATGTTAAAGTATAATGTTTAATCTTGACTATACGTTTCACACATTTTAGACAAATGAACAAGTAATTATGGCCTTTGTATAAAATAATCTAGTTAATGTGATTCATTTGAATAGAAAAACTTTCATGATATCCTTAAAGAGATTTTGTAGTTTGAGTATCAAGGATTTGTTGGACTAAAGGTGATATTTTTCCATTGTGACTAATTCGATTCAATGATCCAAAGAGGAACTAGAAGAAATATGAGTGAAGGTTGCGATGTCTAGACATTATGTCGGTTTTGGATTACCTTCTTTTCATCTTATAATCTCAAGATGATCAAATAGTATTATTCACATATTCGAGCATAAAATGACAACAAGAGAATTCAAGTGCGAAGTTTGTCATAGAGGTAAACTTTTACTAGAAGATGAGGATATAGATGTCAATGAAGTCCCATGGTTGTACTTAGTGACATATTATTGTTATATATTAAATACATTGCATCTCCAAACAAGTTTGATGTAGTACTCTTTGAAGAAACCGAGGTTGATGAAGAATGCAAGGATGTAGATGATAAATGTGATGATTTATAATTTCATTTGTAACATAAAATATAAGGAGTAATTTTTTATATATCATTTAAGTATTAAAGTACTACATATCATTTAAAGTATTAAAACAAGTTTGATGTATTAATCTTTGAAGAGGCTGAGTTGATGAAGAACGCAAGGATGTAGATGATAAATGTGATGATTTATAATATCATTTATACCATAAAATATGAGGAGCAATTTTTTTTATATATAATGAAAGTATTAACACAATTGTGTTAAAAAGACTTAGCAATGCCACCACGCTATATTGGGTAAGGAGGGGAAGGGGTAATGCCATCGTGTTAAAAAACATTTGCTAACACCATTTAACAATATCGTTACAAGCGCCAACACGATGACATGATAAACATGGTAACCGAGGTGGGTATCACCACCTCGTTACAATTTGGTAGGCACTAGCGCAACATGATGTTGGTATTCATGATGTTGCATCTCGTCATGATTTAGCTGATATTGTACACTACTAAAAAATTCAATATTGTAAACGGATTTTGGGGACTGCGAGTTCCGTCTCTAAATTTGGAGACGGATTATACACGGATTCGAGACGAGTTTCAATATCCGTCCGGAATTTTACGTACGGATGAACCGTCCCTAATTGGTCCGCAAATACAGATGAATTAGAAATGGATTAGTAGGGCATCTTGGATTAGGGACGGTAGAGCATGGGCGTCCACAAATTGCGAACGACGACACCTTCCGTCCGTAAATTTGCGGACGACTTCAAGCCCGTCCGTAATTTTGTGAACGACGCGACGATCGTCCCTAATCATGGACTGTCAAAAACCTATTTAGGGACGGATTCGGGACGACTCTTCGACAACTATTTTCTTAGTCCGTAATCCGTCCGTAATTCATCTATAAGTAATCTATTTAATCCATCAACCATTGATACGTTTTTCATAAGCAACTCTCATATCTTTCACCACATATCTTCTTAGTGTTTGCCATATCAAAAGATTGATGTTTGTCAAGACAATTGCATATTTTCTGGAGAGAGACATCGGATATGAGTAACTGTCGATTTTGTGGGAAAGATCGGTTTTATTTAACAAAGAATGGAAAATCGGTTCCATATCATCGTATGTGGTATTTACCAATTACAGACAGATTAAAAATATTGTATCAATCTGTGGAGACCGCAAGCGCAGACTCCTTCGATAAAGGTCCAGCACCTGCATAAAATTTACCTCATTAAACATATGGCGACCAATGGGACCAATGCGACCTATGCGACCAATGGGAATTATTCATTGTGGCCAGTTATAGTGACACCTTACAACTTACCATCGATATGTGCATGAAAAGGGAATTTTTGTTCTTAACAATAATGATTCCGAGCCTAATCATCCGAAAAGAAGTTTGGATATATTTCTTCAACCACTTATTGAAGAATTGAAAGAATTATGGAATGGAGTTCAAGCGTATGATATCTCGAGGCGACAAAATTTTATGTTACGAGGTGCTCTCATGTGGACAATAAGTGATTTTCTAGCTTATAGCATGTTATCTGGATGGACAACACATGGTCGATTTGCTTGTCTATATTGCATGGAGGAAACATATGCTTTTCAGTTGAAACATGGACGGAAGACGAGTTAGTTTGATTGTCATCGTCGTTTTCTTCCAACGGATGATGCATTACGGCGCAACAAGAGAAATTTCAAAAGGAATGTAGTTGTGCGGAAATCTCCTCCTGCAGTTTTGACCAGCGAAGAGATTTTGTATGAACGTCTTCTTGCTTTGGAAATTCCTAGGAGTATAGATTGCAGAGGGAACAATCATCCGAGAATTGGTGGTTATGGAGTTACTCATAATTGGTACAAGAAGAGTATATTTTGGGATTTGCCGTATTGGAAAAATCTGAAACTTCGACATAATCTTGATGTCATGCACATAGAGAAATTTTTTTTCGATAACATCATCAATACGGTACTGAATGTCACAGGGAAGATGAAAGATAATATTAAATCACGCAAGGATCTAGAAGAGTATTGCTCATGAAAGGAGTTACATATAAGCGATGACGGTAAAGCGCCAGTTCCGATATTCAGATTGTCAAATGATAAGAAATATAAATTGTTGAAATGGTTGAAAGAAGATGTGAAATTTCCCGATGGCTATGCGCCTAACATTGGAAGGTGCGTGGACATTGAAGGAGGAAAATTATTAGGGATGAAAAGTCACGATTGTCATGTATTCATGCAAAGACTACTTCCGATATGTTTTTCTGAATTGATGGACAAACATGCATACGAAGAAATTGGAGGTATGTGGTTGATTTATTAATATGTAGTATGAATAAAATTTGTGAAATACACTAATAATAATTTCATGTTATAGGTATTGGCCTATTCTTCCGAGATTTATGTGCGAGAAATCTGAGTATGGATATGGTTCGTCGACTGGAAAATAACATAGTAACTATAATTTGTAACTTGGAGAAGATTTTTCACCATCATTCTTCGATGTTATGGAGCATTTGACAATTCATTTACCGCACAAATCCGTATTAGGAGGTCCAGTTCAATTTCGTTGGATGTATCCGTTCGAGCGATATATGTTTCATCTGATGAAAAAAAACCAAACAAAAAGCTCGTTCGGAGGGTTCAATTGTGGAACAATACGTGAATGAGAAAATATCGTTCTTCATTTCATACTACTTCGAGCCACATGTTACAAAACGTGGACTAGAAATCCAAACAGATGTTTTGATGGTGGTGTGACATATTCATATCCAGTACCAGATGTTCCAGACATATTTTGCGGAATTGGTCGATCTGCTGGTAAGGCGAAAGATATATGGTTCTCACAACGAGATCTCCATATCACACATACATATGTTTTATTGAACTTTGAATATCTACAGCCTTTTGAAAGGTAAAATCCCATAACTATGGTTATCACAATGAAAATTTTGTTTATTTTTGTAATATTTATAGAATTTTGTTTCTTTTTATACAGGATATTTGATGATATATTGAAGAATACATATACGAACATTGATGATTCTCAACTCCAAGAATTTAAAGAAAAAGATTTCTCCACATGGATCAGACAATACATAAGTAATGAAATTTTACATATATAAATAAATAACTTTTATAATATTCAGACGATGTGTCTATGTTTGAAAATGTACTGCAGGTTGATATGGGCAATCACCCGTTGTGGCTACGAGATCTTGTCAAAGGACCGATTTTGAAAGTTATGAGTTGGCCTATGTATTTTACACGTGGTTATAATTTTCACACTTACGAACATGAGAAATTGAATTCGAAGATGAACTATGGTATATGTGTGAAAGGTGAAAGCTATTGTGCATCGGCCGATGAACCAGATTTTTATGGGATTCTTTCTAAAGGAAATTTTGCAATTGGAATATCCAGGTATGTGAAACAAATTTAAAAAAATGTTATCCTTACCACGTATGTCATTTTGGATTTTTATATTTTTTGTAGGTTATGTCGGTTTAAAAGTGATGTTATTTCGATGTGATTGGTTTGATCCAATAATCGGTCGCGGAACAAGAGTAAACAAACTAGGCGTTGTAGAAGTTAACTCAACACGAAGATATGCAAAATTCAAACCTTTTATTCTTATGTCACAAACCGATCAAATTTGTTGCGTTTCCTATCCTCGTATTAGAAGATCTTCAGGTTGGCGTGTCGCAATGAAGATACTTTTGAGGGGAAAATTTATCGACAACACAGAACAACATCAATTGCCAATGCAACAACAAATGACCGAGATTGTTGCTATTTATGAGGTACGTGTTGAAGCACTTACACACGGTGAAATGGAAAAATCGAAAGAAATGAAGATGATCTTTATGAAGATATAGAAGAAAAAACGAAAACAAATTTGAATCAGATACAGAAATACAAGAGTTGACGGAACAATTGTGTGACTCTAAAAATGATGAATCATGTTAAAACGTTTATGGATATTCGACTGTTTCTATTTCTTAATGCATTGTTTATTCGGTGTTGAGAGTTTACGGATATTCATTTAGCCGTTTACGAATATTCGAAGCATTGTTTCTATTTCTTAATGATTTTTTAAATGTTTACGGATATTCATGTTTGACGGTTACGGATCATGTTAGACAGTTACGGATCATGTAAATTTACGAATATCCCGTCCCGTCCCGATTGCATCCCGTCTCGTCCCAGCACATCGTCCTATCCCGATTGCATCCCATCCCATCTCGGCGCATCGTCCCGTCCCGATTGCATCATGTCCCGTCTCAGCACATCGTCCCATCCCGTCCCGGCACATCGTCCCGTCTCGGCACATCGTCCCATCCCGTCCCGGCACATCGTCCCATCTCGGCACATCATCCCGTCCCGGCACATCGTCCCGTCCCGGCAGTATGTCCCGGAATTGGGGACGGATGAGCCACGACCGTACACAGTTGGGGACGGTATTTAGGTAGTCGTTTCCAATTGCGGAAGGGTCAGGACTCCCCATTCGCAATTTTCTTTAAATTCCGACGGCAACCCTAGTATGTCATTTTCCCTCCGAACCTCTCTCCCTCCTCGCGCCGCCGCCCACGTCGTCGAACCTCTCTCCCTCCTCCTCGCCCCGCCTGAATAAAATTTGCCCGCCCGCCAGCTCTCTCCCCCTCGCCCGCAGCCGCCCCTCGCCCGCAGCCGCCCCCAACTCTCTCTCCCTCGCCCGCTGCCACCCCCAGCCCATAGCCGCCCGCACCTCTCTGTCCCTCCGCCCACAGCCGCTGCCTAAAACGCTCTCCCTCCACGGAAAAAAGGTTCGATTGGAATCTTTCTTGTTAGTTTAGGCAGAAAAGTTAGTTTAGGAACTTAAAATTGCTTAGTTATGTTGTCAAGAAGGTTGATTAGGAATTTAGTAAAAAATTTAGTAGGAATTAGGCAAAACATTTCTAAAGAATTTAGTTGGATTTTACTTAGTAAATTGAAAGTTGACTAGTAATCTAGTCCAAAATTTTATTAGGAATTGAAATTGGCGAAAATATTTGTTGGATATTGCTTAGTTATGTTGTCAAAATTTCGTTCTAACGTATGTAATATTTTAATTTTACATTTCAGTATGTCGCGACGCGTTGGAAGAGACGGTAAAACGAGAAAACGCTCTGAGTCTGAGGAAAGTGGGAACCTTTCATCTCATTCCCGATATTTCATTTCAGGATTTTCGGAATATATGAATCCAAATTTCTTCCGGAACACTGGACCGACACAATCGACGCAGTATACTCCTTATTATCCGTAAATTCAACTACCACCCGATCCAGTAATGCATCACGAACCTAAGATGCACGATGAACCAACTATAGAAGAAATTTTATCAATGGATGAAGAACGACACAAGCTTCCTCATTTAGACCCTGTTCGTGAAGACGATGCACTATGTTGCGTATACTCAAGTTCAAATGTCAATTATAAATAATTAATTAAATGTTAATTTATCTTTCATTTTTATTTCTAGGTTTGGATTCGGTCAACTTAATCGTCACATATCAAAGACGATAAAAGCTAATTATGATCGGTCGTGTTACAATTGGACACAGACCGATCTAGAAATTAAGGAACGATGGTGGAATTCATTTGTGGAATGTTTTAAACAATTTTTAATTTTATCAAGTAATTGAAATTATAGTTTAAATATAATAAGCTTTTTATTATTTCAGCAAAATATTTATTGGAATCCTGAACTTACCGGACTAGTAAAGTCTGAATTTGACAAACATGCGGGAGTTCGTCTCAAGTCTATCGTAAGTACCTGTAAAAAAACGAGAGAAGAGAAGAAAATCCCTTTGGATAGCGGAAGATGTATGGGATCAGATGTGTGCATATTGAGATGATCCAAAATTTAAGCAAAAAAGCGAGTGAGTAAGTAAATCCCAGTGTTCTGATAGAGAAGGATACGAGATGAGCGTACATACGACAAGATCTCGTTCTTTTGCAGAAGTATACAAAGATTTAGTAAGCTTTATTCTACTTTTTATGCATTTATATAAAATTAACATTTCATTAAACTTATATCTTTTTTATTTGTTTCAGGCGAAAGAGAAGGGATCTGAACCATTGTACCTAGAATTGTTGGAACGTACGCACGTTAAGAAGTCATATGGTACGTGGGTAGATCCCAAGGAAAAACGTCTTCACGATGAAGTTGAAAACATGGCATCGGAATGAGTATCGTAAATTCCCACGAGAGAAGACATAACACAAACTACCCTTAGTTAGGAAGAGTACAACGAGTTGTATCTCGAGGTAAATTAATGACATTTCAATATGATATAATTTTACAGCAAGTTACGCCATACAAAGGTCGTATTTTCGGGCTTGGAGGAATGGCCTCAAACATTTAACTTCCTCCAAAGGTAAATAAAAGGTATCAGAGTACGAGTTCCGGAATACGTTATCAAAAGTGTTCGAGGCGCAATAAGAATCCGAAAGGCGCGTTGAACAAGCACTGAAGGAGGCTGAACGATCAAACAAGCGAGCTAAACGATTAGAAAGGCGAATGGAACAGTTCTTGTGCATGATGAAATCGCAAATGCCTAACATCGATTGGGATGCATTTCAGAATAATGATTCCGATCACGACGATTCGGAACTACCTCCAACGGATTAGTATTAAAAATGTTAGTTATATGTATGTTTTTTAATTATTGTTATGTACTAATTTTTATAATTTAATCTAATCAAATTTTATTTCAATTTTATTTTTTATTTAAAAAAAAATGCGGGCGGTTTCAAGGTCGTCCCTAAAATTGCGGATTGCGGACGACCAGCCATCCGTCCGCAAACTTTGCGGACGCCCAAGCATCCGTCCGAAAATATTGCCGACCTCCCCTCCGTTTGCAAAATTTGGGGACGAATGCTTGGGCATCCGCAAAATTTGCGGACGACCCATGCCGTCCGCAAATTCCGACCGGCAACCCGAGTCCTCTTTTGGTCGTTTTTTAAGGACCGTTCGCGGATTAAAATTTTCGTCCTTAAATGCGGATCGTTTGCGGATTGAATTTTCTGTTCTTAATTGCGCACAGATTGCAGAAGGATAACATTTGGCGAAGCGCGTTTGCGGACTACCACCGGCCGTCCCTAATCCGTCCCTAAACCCTTTTAGGGACGGATTATTCAGTTCTTAAATCGTGATTTTCTTGTAGTGATAATACAATTATGTGACTTTGGATAACATCGGTGTAACACAATTGTGTTAATAGTGTTCATAAACTCGAACGAAAATTCTTCCCCTCCTATTTTTTAAAATTCTCGAAACTATCAAAATTTTCTCAGCGTCTGATGTTTTCTCTTGTTGTTTCTCGCTGAATTATTTTATTATTGTTTTATTTCAAGTTCGATATTATTAGAAGGTTAATCCTTAATATTTCTTATATTTTATTTAGTTTGATTGTTTAAAGTAAATTTTGTTTGTTATATGATTTAGGTGTAATTTAACATAAAATTAGTTGTTTCACTATAAATTACTAGATTCGAAGTATGTATTTCAATGTATTTTGAAGATTTAGGTTTGATTAGAGTATACATTTGAGTTTCGATATAAATTTTGGTTTGATATTCTATTTAGGTTCGATTTAGATGTTTTAATATTAGTTTAGGTGGTTTCTAAGGTTCCATTTAGACCTAGCACAATTTATGTGCGATTTGGATTCGATTTAGGTGTGGTTTGGGTTTCAATTGGTTTAGGTCGGTTAAATTTGAATTGGTATTGGCTTGAAATTAGAATTGGTTTAAGTTGGTATTGATGTGGTTAGACCAATACATTGTCTTTGCGAACCTCAACTGGCTTAAACCCGCGCAAGTCACCGCTAGTTCTGGACACATGTCCATCATCGCTTTACTCCCTCCAAGTTTTGCACGTGCATTATATCAGGGTCACTGTCCTTTTCATCATCACAGATTGACATTGCGAGATTAGAAGAACTTTTAAATATTTTTTATTTTAGAAACTAAATAGTTATTTGTTTTTAGTTTATAAATTTTTAAATTATTGTTTCAAAAAAATATAAAAATCCAATGCAATCATCATTGGATCGACATTGCTACTGGACATATTGTCCCAACTATAATAGCGTTATAGCCATGCATGGTGTAATATACTGGTTGCATTTAGTTATTGTTGAAACTTCGTATGCAGGCTGGTGTTAGACTTACGTAGCCAATCGTAACATCAAATGGCATTAAAGTTGTGTTACCAATGCTAACGCTAACCCGCGTTAACGTTTTCGACATACCAAGCAACAAGGTTTCCATTAACGTTACTGTTGAGCATATTTGAGCCCTCTTGTTGAACACATAAGGTTTTGTGATGCGATTTTGTGTTGCCATAGCGTTACTCTTGCTAAGTCTTCTTCTATGCTTCACATTTAATAATTGTGCCTAATCAATGCCAATTATGTGATACCACCGCATTGAAAACAACATTTTTCAATGAAAATTCAATTGTTTCCAACGATGTATTGTGTTGGTTTTACGTGTTCGACTCTTACAAAGCTTACAAGGACCCCAACACGGTACTATATTAACCTGAATACACTCAGGTTAGCATCGTTCAAAGAGAACACCATGACCTTAACAAGGTACGTCGCTAGCAGATATAGTGAGTTGACTACACAAAGTGTTCCATAGCTCGAAGGGTCCACCATACCCTAGCACGTTATCGCCTATCTTGATTGAAGAGTCAGAAAATTGTCTTGATCACTCGATGCTCCTCACACAAAATCTCCCACCAAAGTGTTTTAACATATCTCCCTTTGAGTTTCAACACCTTACGCGATAACAACACACAAATCCAACCTTGACTGATCCTAGGCACACCATGAAGTCTATCTGAACTCCTGCATACTCACTGGCGGGCTTAAAGCTCTTCAAATGGCTTGTACAGAAGAATTCGCACGAATGAGTGGTTAGAAAACTCAACTATGAAACAAATTCCTCAACTTGGCTGCAAACACTAAACCTAAAAACCTGGTTTAAAGTCATCTTCTCCAACTTAAGATCGAACGAGCGGTTAAAATGCTTGATCGAGCTCCACAACAAGAAATTTCAAATTATTAAATGTTCCCTTGCTTTGAATCTTCAAATCCTTTCTGGCAATTTAAAGCACATCAAAATCATTTATGCATGCTCAAAAAATTAAAATAAGAATTAGTTAAAAAAATTAAACTCATTAACTAAGGTCTAAATTTTCAAATTATGAGGTCTTATGGATTCTAGGGTGCTCATAGAAAATTTAGGACATATAATAAAAAACTTCTAGAACACGACTCTATCATAAATAAAAATTTGATAGAATAAGTCTCATTTGCTATTCTTGTGAATCTAACGACAATAAGATTGATGATAATTTCGACGAAAATTCTTTGATAGCAGCAGAATGACGGAAATGCTTATGAATTTTTCTTCCATCTCTTCATCATTTTTCCTTATCTCTTTTGTTCTCTTCTTCTCTCTTCTTTGTTTTTGTTTTTGTTTTCACCTTCTCTTCTCTTTTTGTTTAGACTTTTAACTTCTTTTTTTATTTTATTCTTAATCTCCACTTTTAGAAACCCAAGATTTTATAAGAAAAATTCATCATTTCTTTTCCTTGATAAGCTCCCCACCCTTTGCTTCTTCTATTTTTTTCAACTAAACCATTTTTTCATACTCATATCACAGATTTGTTATATAAATAATAATATACCATATTTTTATTCATACACAAAAGTATCACTCGTGCTACTTCTTATCATCTTCATATTTTTTATTATTATTGTGTCTTTATCAAGATAAAATATTTTTGTTTCTTATTATTATTGTGTTTTTATCAAGATAAAATATTTGTGTTGCTAAAAAAATGCATGTACAAAACAAACAATAAGAAAATGAATGTGCGTCAAAAGAATTTATGATAGTGTGACACAATTTATTACTTTGGAGACAAATCAAGAAATATAAAAATAAACTCGTAAGTTGGTTTGTCAATTCTTCAAGTGTAAGATTTAAAAAACAACAGTGAGAGAACTGTAACATATAATCAAGACATTAATCCAAATTCATGTAAAGTTCTACATTTTTTGTATCCTATTTAGGAAAATCCCATTATATTTCACCTTTGTTTCCAACCGAAAGAAAATTACCCCAACTTTTTTTATATTTATATTTCTGAACTTTCCATTTACTTCATTATAATTCATGAAACTTACTAAACATAGTCTATTTCAATATATCAACACTAACATCGTTAAAAATTTGTCAAAATTTTGTGAAATTATGCTGTTGTGGCATGCCTCGTCAGATTCGAAGTCAAACTTCAAAAACACATTTTAAAAAATTTATAAAAAATAAAAATATTTTCTTTCCTTAAAAAATGTAAAACAACTTAAAAATAAACTAAAAAAGCTAAAACTCATTCGAGCACGATTTAGTTTTTATCGGTGGAAGCGATTGAGTTATTCATATTTGAAAGTTGAAGAGGTGAGATTTTTTTATCGTATATGTTGATTTAAGGTTCATTTTTTATTTAGGATTTAGCCAATGCATCCGCTCTCTGGCCTCAAAATCAGACCCGAAAGAAGACCAGACATCTCTTCCAGCCAGAGCCTTCGAGTTTGATTGTTCAACTTTAAGGTTTTGATTAAGGGTTAAATTTTTAGCTTTAAGGTTCTGAATTAGGGTTCAAATTTGATTTAGGTTTCAAATGGGGTTTATTAACGGTTCAAATTTTATTAGGTTTTTGAATTAGGTCTGCATCAAGTGCATGCTTTTGATGTAGGGTTCATATTTTTCCAATTGTAACCATAATTTATGATTGAAATAAAAAATGTACATTTTTATTGTTCTCGGTGATATCTATAGTCTTAACCATTAAACATAGTTTCTTGTTCGACTCTGTAAGATGATTAATATATGTTATGCAGTTAGAACTCATATTCGAATGAAAAATCATATCAACAAAGAGATTATAGTAAAGAGAGATGTATAATGCATCAATGAGAATGTGAGGTTCTATATCAACATAAACATCAAGAAAACAAAATAATCTAGGGACGGTTTTCTTTTGATGTACAATACAAAAGGTTTAACTAAATTATGTGCATTCTTTGTTGTTAATGTTTGTTTAGATTTAATAGTATTGAATTGAGTTCGTTTTGATTTTAAGCTATAATCAAAGAGATGGCTGACATGAGACATGAGAGAAATGAAGTGAAATTATATATGGAGAAATATAACACCTTAGGTCACAACTTTGAGGTAATCGTAGTCACGTTGTCTCACAATGTATTAATCATATTTGATATTATGCTTTGAACAAGTATAATACAGCGTATTGCTATGTTTGTATGGCATGAAGAAATGTCGTTATGTTTGGATATATATTAAGACATGTTATTAGAAAATTAAAGTCGGTCTTGTTAGTGGATATGTTTTAAAAAAAGAGGACATGTTATCAAATAATTGCAATCCATCATATATATTGCCCATTGTTTAACAAAAAAGTAGATATAGATGAAATTGATAGGATGTGTTTACAAAATAGAGGTCACACATTGACCATTGTTTAACAAAAAGATACATAGATCGCAATTTAACAAACAAACAGAAAATGATATTTCTATATCTTTACACCGAGCCTAATTGATATATTTTGCGTTCTAGAATTAGCTTAGCCTCATTGATATATTTTGTGTTCTAGAATTAGACCACACGCCTACACTCCGCTGTCATCTAGGATAAGTTTTACGTTTTTCCGAGTTAAGAGTGACATGAGTACATCGATATTCGATGGTTCGGGTCTAAGTGGTGGGTAGAGAAGCTATTCTACGTCCTAAGGGTTAGAGTGTTGCGTAATCAAAAAGAAAAGAGAAAAGAAAAAAAAATAAAGATTCAAAAACGCACCTCTTCACTCCTCTAAGGTCGCGCAACCTTATGAGTGTGCCATAGGCAGCCTGGGTCTAAGTAGAAAGCGACCCTCTTCGACTTCGACGTCCTAGGAACAAAGCGTGGATCTAGAAGAAAAAGAAAGAAGAAAATGCATAAGAACGAGAAGAAAAAACTTAAACAGTATCAAGAGCTTAGAAAAAAAATCGGTATGGAGATCGCTTGGACGCTATCTAGGGTTGTGAAGTAGACTTAGATTGTAGGAAAGACTTCATGGCTCAGCACTTTCGGTAGACATAGGACTATACTCGGTACACTTAGACTCTTATCCATGTGACGCGCTGATATGCAAGATGACTAACTTAGCGAAATTTTTGAGCTAGTATCCATCAGATTTGAAGACATATCTACTCAGAGCTCCAGAACCCAAAGGAACACCCGAGCAACGAGCGGAAAAGAGAGATTTCAAGGATACAAGGGAGCCCGATCGGGCACTATTCCTTCACCTGCTCGGGTAGAACCTACGGGGTTTATCCATGCATTTGAAACGATCCGGGCATATGACCAAAGAGGATCGGGTGATCACCACCCGATCGGGCGAAATCTGAATACCCGCTCGGGCAGTTAA
>CM071860.1:24510122-24520869 GCA_036759665.1 Gynandropsis gynandra
GTTGGATGAAAATGGGTATTTAACATTAAGCGAAATCTTGATGACTTCATTGATTGATTCAAGGCTCGCCTCATTGCCAAGGATTTTCATCAACGTCTGAGAGAGTGGATTTTCATGAGATACTAAGTCTTATTGTCAAATCCACCACCATACGAGTTGTTATTAGTCTTGCAGATTCTTTTGGATGATCTGATATCAACAATGCCGATCACTAAGGAAGTGTTAATGTTAGAACCCCAAAGCTTAAAGGAGAAAGACAATCCTCATATAGTTAGTAGACTCATAAAAGCAATATACGATCTTAAGTAGGCACCACAAGCATAGTATTCTCAGCTACGACAGTTTCTTGAGGGTTTTGTATATCTAGGATAACATCCCATTTTCTTGGTCGTCTAAAAAGTGGAAGGGACTTGCAGTGTATCATTCCATTGCTGTCACATTTGTAGAAGTATGTCGGGTTCGAAATTTCCTTTTAAAACTCGGGAAGTATATAACTCTACACATGAGATCTACTGCGAAAATAGATGGGTCGTTTTCAGATTTATCCAATTCTCTGGTGTTTTCTGCATTCAAATATGTAGAGTTTCAGAGTCTATCTTCCTCATTTATGGATTTTCATCGAGCATTTCCTTGACCCATAAGACTTATCTAGGTATATTTCATTTTCTGCATGTATACAGTTTTCGCTTGTTTGGCTGATTTATTTAGCAGTTTCTTTGTACAATGTTGTTGGGTTGTTGATTCTTAATGCATTTATGTATTGTTTCAAACGGTTTTCCAGAAGTACCTTTGAACATTTTACATAGTTTGTTTCGTTTTATCCAATTTTAGATGGTCATTCAGCCGCATATTAGCAACTAGAAATTTCCAAGTGTTTGTGGTCATGTCAGATGATGGTGTATTCACTGATTTCATTCTACAACATTGTATTGTCATATTCTTAGCAGTAAACTATCGTGGGTTCGTTTAATCTGCACTAATATGTTATTCAGATAATCCACTTTCAACATATAACAAGAACAAAATGATGGAGAAATTGTGTATCATGGTTTTGAAATTCTTCGGGTTTGTAATTTGTTTGTGTTAGGGATTAGGGTTTGTGGTGGTCCAGGCATGCCATAATGGGTCTAGGGCCTGTAATTGATTTAAATGACTTTGATGTTTGATTTTTTCGTGACGGCCTGGTAGCGTTTATATATATATATATTCTTTTAAAATGGACTTGTTGGTTTGGGTGGGCTTGTACGCATGGTGGGTCTAATATGTTTTCAAGTAGTCCTTTCTATATTCCATGATGATATTTGTCGAAGTTTCATTTACTGGCAATATAATTTTTTCTAGGACTTCCGTTTCTCGGCCCGTTTCTATTATTCTGGGCTTATTGGATGCATGACTATTGCAGAATATAGAAGCCCAAGTGCATTGTTCATATCTGTATTCGTAAATTTGGATATTCGTAAATTCGAATATCTGCAATTACTCGGATCATCGTCGGATATCCGTATCCGTATCCAAATCAATTTTTTTTAAAAAAATTAATAAAAAAATTGATAATTATCAAAATATAATCCATAAATAATCTTCAAATTGCACAAATACACAAAAACATAATATAAATAAACGAAACACCAATCACGTTAGTCTCTCAATCATGTAGAGTTAACTTTGTCGATAACTCCACCAGCGTCGCCAATTCATCTAAAACAATGTAACAAATTATTAGATTATCATATTAAATATCAAATATATTAAAATAAAACTAGAATAAAAGTTATATACTTACGGAGTTTTGTTTTTTTTTTATATCTTGCAATGTGTTAATAACATTATTCATACATCTTCGGAGCTTTCCAGTCATCGTCTTCTGCAAAGCTAGAATTGGATCTGTATTCCACTTGGATTACGAATCCAATTTTGAGTGTAAATTAAAGCTTCAACCATATTAGTACTCAGACAACTACGATACAGACTAATCACACGGCCTCCCGTACTAAAAGCCGACTCTGAAGCAACTGTAGATGCCAGAATGGCCAAAAGATCTCTTGTCATCAAAGAAAGAGTTTTATACTTAGTACTCGTAGTCTTCCACCAATACAAAATATCTAAATTCCTAACATCTTCTTCACATTTTTCTGACAAATATTTTTCCAATCATCAATTACATCCATATTATTTTTAAATTTTAAATAATCTTTAAGCAACCAATCATCAATTCCATCCATATTATTTATAATTTGATACATAAAATTAATTTTATTATATATATGTATATTAATAAATTATCTATTTAATACTTACGGATACGAATAATTATAAATAATTGAATATACTATTTGTATTTGTATTTTTTGAATATCTAATTTCTGGTATTTGTATTTATTCCTTCGGATATTTACATTTTCAGATCAAATACGGTTCGAATACGAATTAAATACGAATATTTCGAATATTTTTCTCGGTCCTAATGTCCTACATGGTTTTACTCGATAGCTTAATTGTGTTTTTAACTATTCTCGCTTACGTTGTAGCTTTAGACAATGGATTTACGGTGACTCATGGATGGAGGATGTACAGTTGTGCCCCAGTAAACACATATGTGTCACTGCTGTCAATGACATGTTGGCTTCACAGTAAGCATAACTTATGACCCAAATGGGTAAAATGATGACCCTAGGTTACCCTACTGTACACGTCACATACCCTTGTGGGATTTTCTGTAATAGGTTTACGGTATAAATAATTTAAGTTACAGCGGCATGCCCATGATGATTCACCTTGCTTGAATCAAACATGGCCTCCTTTTGGGAATTTCAAAAATATGTTTGTAGGGTTAAAGAGTTTTAAAAATACCTTTTTTTTAAAAAAGTTTCAATTTCAAATCTATTCTTAAAATATTGATAACTCCATATTATCTTTGTCAACAATTTTTCTCTCTCTTCCATAGCATTTCTATTTCTCTCTCCTATGGCGCGAAAATTATTGTTCTCCCACACCACAACAGATTCGACGAGAGTAGCTTGAAATCGACATCAGATTCGCTGTCAATAGGTTGAAATCATTTATTGTCAACAAAGAAACTTGCAATTAAGCACGTTCCGCAGAAAAAACCAGGTATGTATAGTGAGTTTCGTATTTCTCTTGTGTTTTTCTTGTTTCTTTTGTGAGTTATGAAACATTGGGTCAATATAAGACTCGTTTATTGAAAATCAGTCTAAATGAGTCATATTTATTGAAACGTCAAATAATCGCAATCAGTGACTGGGTCACAGAGTCACAAGGTCGCATTGGGTCACACAGTCTCATCGAGGGGTCAAAGGGATCAAAGGTCAAAGGGTCGCAGAGGTAAAGGGGTCCAAAAGGGGTCAAAGGGTCGCAGGGGTCAAAGGGTCACAGAGGTACAAGGGTCGCAGAGGCACCAGGTTTGTAGAGGTACAAGGGTCGCAAAGGGGTACAAAGGTCGCAGAGGTACAAGGATCGCAGAGGGGTCAAAGGGTCGTAGGGGTACATGGGTCGCAGAGGTACAAGGGTAGCAGAGGGGTCAAGGGGTCGCAGAAGGGTCAAAGGGTCGCACGGGTACAAAGGTCGAAGAGGTACAAGGGTCGCACTAGATCACAGAGTCTCATCGAGTCGCACGATCGCGGATCACATAATTTACCCCTCTTTTTATGTTTTTGTTACAGGTGTAATGGATACAGTGGATGAGAAAATCGCACTGTTTTATTTTGTGTATGATGGTAAATGGGAAAAAACGCAAATGGAGAATCTAAATGGGTTGGTAGAGTTCAGGAAAACTAGAGAGTATTTTTCTATTGTCCTCCGGTTAGTCTGATGAAGTCAATGACTAAATAATGTTTGTGAATCGTTCTTATGTTGTTGCGTGTTTTCTTTTTATTTATAGATCTCCCAAATATTATAAGTTAGAATGTATTTCATCACATTGTGAGTCATCTTTAATTTCCACAAGCTTGTTGAGTCAAACCTCAATAAGTTGTACCGCAACCTAAAGTTGGTTCTCATGCACGAGAAATTTTTGAATAGGGTCGATAAACTAGTTTGGGAGACACCCCCTACGTATGATGATAATTCTATTAATTCTTACTTTAAACATTTGGAAGAGGTAACCGCTGCAAAGTCTGTCATCATGGGGTCGATGAGTATAGATGTCTAGCGATAACATTGGGATATGGATCCATCATAGGTTATCGAGCATTTTAAGAAGATGAATGGTTCGCAAAGTAGGACAGCGGGACATAAGCATTATAAGAGGATGTATGGTTCACAAATTAGTTTGGCTGGAAACTCGCTAGTGAGACCCTATGTCCTAGACATGATTGATCTTATAGAATAGCTTGAGAAGTTGGCACAGAGTTAGCATAGGATATGATCTTGCAGTTTCTCTATGAGATGATTTCATTATTTGTTGACTATAACATGAACAAGATGAACCACACTTTGCATGAGATGGTAATTACTTGATGAGGGCATCATAAAGAAATCAAGCCTCGAACGGACGGACAGAACGGACGGGTCGAACGGGCAAGACAATGGTCGCAAAGAGCAAGCAGATCACGCAAACGCGCAGGACGTTGACGAGGACGCAGATATGCGGGACGCTGATGAGGACGCATTGGCCGAGGGATGGATCACGTCCGAGATTCGCGAGCAATTGGCTGCGTCCGAGATTGACGGGCCATCAAATTCGAAAATGAGACTTTTTGCGAAAACACCCAAATGGAGGCCTTCCCTCAAAATTCGATGTAACCAAGACCATTGGAACCGACACTTAAATATCTTACAGATGAGTACCGGACCACCGCCGGAACGTCACTTTTCCGGCAACATTCCAGCAAATTTTTCGACGAGATCCCTAGTGCACATTTAGAGCCAAATTTCGAGATTTCAAGCACTCTAAAGGGGATTTGGACTAGATCCAAGACCAAGAGGCTATAGGAGAAGGTTCAAGACATCTTAGAAGTCCAAGAGATTGAATAGAAAGATCATTTGAATGGTTTAGAGCCTCACAAACCCATGGACCACACAAAGACCCATCAAGAGAAAGTTTCTTGGATTTGTGTCATTCAAATTCAAATTTGAATTCAAATTATACCAAGAACACCTGTCATTTATGGTTTATTTCGTGTCTGGTCTTTAGGAATAAAATCTAGAAAAATTAGAGATCAATAATAGACTTAGGCGTTTGAATAGGAGTGTAACATGGGGGATTTATTTTGGCCTTTTTCCTTTTTAAAAAAGGGAAGAAAATCGATTCATGGATGGAACACGCATGAATAACATATGAACAAGTGATTTTCGAACAAAATACAGATAAAAAACGAGCTTAGCTTATTGTTCTTGAGATTGAGAGATTCATCTCACAAAAATCGATCAAGTCCGGGACTTTCTCGACTCGACTTATCAAGTAACGAACCACGATTGCTTATGGCATCTTCTATCGTCCGGAGAGTTCTAGAGGTGCATATGCTCAAGGGTTTTGGACGGTCTCACCGAGATTTGGGTCGACATTCTTCAGCACGTATCCGTCTACGGGTTCAAAGGCATTCATCCACACAACCGAGTGTAACGCACGATCCACTCTCGCATCAAACAACATTGGACATGTCTATAGGATCCAGAGCTGTGATGGTTATGGACTCCTCTTCCAAGAAAAACAAAGGCAAGAAGCGGCCCAATAGAAAGTTTGATGCAGGTAAGGGTGACCTAACCAAAAGCCAAGGAAGGCAAGGCTAACCATATGCTGAAGGTTTTTGTAAAAAAAAAAAGCATTTGAAGAGAAATTGTAAGGAGTATCTTGCAATTCTCAAGGATAAGTACCAAACAATGACCTGCATAAAAATTTTTTGATGATATATTTGGTCACTATTGATTCTTCAGTTTGGGTATTAGATATCATTAGTATCTTTCAGAATTGAAATACGTTGCAAGGGAAAATCAATATAAGATTGAGGAAGGAGATTGCAACCTTGCAAGAATCGTGGCACATATTGTAGGATCAATTTCTCTATGTATGCCTACAAGCAATACCATATTGTTAAAATATGTTTATTCTATTCCAAAATATTTTCAAACATAATTTATATTTTTGTGTTTGGTAGATGTGGATTTCGAACTATCTTTATACTACAAAAAACTACCTTTTTTCAATGGGCATATAGAATTTTCTCCTTCAAAAAGGTGATTTACAACTTATTTCAGCCCGTAAAAGTTTCAACGGTATCTCAACAGTCAAAATTCATTTATATCTTATCAACAGATAACGGAGCATGAGTTGTGGCGCTTACACCATCTATAAGATCTCTACAATAAAAATAATAACAAGATTAGTAAAACTACACCACCATCAGCAATGTATAACCTCTTGCATCCTTTAGCAAGAGTAATACAAGCGATCCTACATCAATGTTTGGATGCTCTGATTCTTTGCATGTTTTAACACATCATTCACATCAAACGTACATAAATTTCACTATAATTATTTATTTATATTACGAAACAATATATAACGCAAAATAAACAAAATATTTGAAAATGGAACTGTTTAATGGGTCATATACACGAATTTTCAATGGACACTCATTAAGAATAGTAACATATGTCGTTTTAAACCAATGCTCAATCAATCAACGTCAGAGATGAAATCGTTTGTTTGTTTTTCAATTGGCCCCATTGATATTTTCAATGGATTCCCCTTACTCTATAAGCAACGAATTGAAAGCGTTAGAGACATACTCCATACCGATGGACATCCGTTGATATTTTCAACGGATGACCGCTAAAAAGTACAAAAATGGTTGCATCTCTGACATTCATAATTATTATAGTTATCAATCGACATCCATTGAAAAATATCAAGGGATACTTTTTGAAAATTACGAAACACAGTTATGGTGATATATATAATTAAATGAGATTTTTTCGATGGAAGTTATCAGCAGGTTCTTGTTGAAAATATTTTGATCGAATAAAATAATGAAATATAAAAAAGTGCCAAAGAAGATAAGATTATCAATGGGCATATGTTAAAGATTCTACATGATATAAACAAATTCCCATTGAAAATGTCAAATTTTTGAAAATTTCACTAAGTTACAAAAGTATACATTATCAATATGCTTCCCTTGGTAATAACCAAAATATCAGCATATGCTACTTGATAATAGCAATAGGAAGAACAAAAAATTACAAATTATTGTTTATTTAATCGCTAAGTATAATGATAATTACAAAATTTACAATTTTTATTATGTTGTTGTTAAATTGGTAAATCTTCCTTTGATAGTGCGTTGAATTTGTTGTCATGTTCATATTCGAAATCTTCTCGTTAAAAGTCTTCATAATTCCCAATGTATTCACCATCTACATCGATCTTCGTTAGAATTTTTCCATGATCTTAAAATTTAATTAACCGTATTGGTTCAAGATTTTCTGTTTGCAATAGATCTTCTTTTTCTTGTGTGTTCAAAAATATGCGCGATTTGATCTTCAAAACGGCCCACTACTATTCATTTAGATGTTTCAAGGATGTTAGATATTGAATAAAACATACATTATTGGCTTGATATTTTGTGATGATTGAATCATAATATGTGTAATGTCGTTAAAGATTGGATCAATTCAGCCATATCAATTTTGCATGTGTACCACGTCCTATGGTTGGGTCGAAACATTGACATTTTAAAAAAATATCTTTAATCCAACTATCAAGATATTAAAACTTTTAATTTCATGTAAAATTTCATATAAATTATCATCTTGTGATGTTAAATTATTAATGCAAACGCGTAATTGTATATGCTTCTATGATTCCTGTGTGTGTAAATGTGGAAGGTGTATCCATGTTGAACATAATTGGTCAGCACAATAAATTTCTTACTAGAAAATTAGCCAAATATATTAACCACTTTTGAAATTACCAACGGATGACTGTTGAAATGCAACAGTCAAAAAATTTCCAATAGTTGCATTGTGAATTAAAAATTTTAACGGGCATTCATTAAAAATATCAATGGATAGCCTTTTGTAATCAACGACCATCCCTTGGAAAGCCTGAAATATTTTCAATGATCTTTCAAAGGAAATTCCAACAAGAGTTTTCAATGGTAATAATCCATTGAAAACCTATGGATACTTTCCAACAGATCTTATCGATTAATAACTCGTTGAAAGTTGCAACAGGAAGTCCAACAATTATCAATGGATATCTCAATAGTGTATTTTTTTTATTTTATGTTAAAAATTTCAACGTATTACAACGGATATATGATCATTAATATTCATTGATATTTACTTCAACGAATGAATCCGGTGATTTGCCTATATATTAAAAATGACGTATTTTCATAATTATAAACTATTTGCAAATGATTATTTACACATGGTGTCTATGTTTTACCTTATGTGAAATATTAATTTTACTAATATGCATATTTCTTATCGCAACAGTGAAATTATGATCATTTGAAATATACTTTTCTCTATCATTTTAGGCTTAGTTATATCAAAGAGAAAAGGATGAACTTGTTGCGCCAAATGGTTATCTTGGACAATTTGATTATGAATCATATACAAGTTTTGAATCCTTTATTCGAAGGAAAATGGTCGAATCTCCTTTGATGAGAATTGTTGAAAGAGCTAAATAACTCCTAGGACTCATATATATAGATGTTTGTGGGTCAATTAAATTTTAGGAAAGAAAAGGGTATTCTTACCTCATTAATTAATCATGATATGAAGAGATATGGAAGTTTTTATTATGAAACACAAGTCTGAGTCTTTTGAAATATTTAAAAGATTTTTTAGTGAGATTTAGAAGTAAACGAGAAAGTTCATCAAGTTGTTGAAATCTAACTGTAGAGGAGAATACCTAAGTCATGATTTCACGAATTATCTACAACAAAATGAGATTTTTCGCACTGGACTTCTTCAGGAACTCCACATCATAACAATATTATAAAAAATAAATCTATTAGATATGGTACGATATATGATGGGTTTCACTGATTTTTCAATCAATCTTTGGAGGTATGCATTAAAAGCAGCTACTTATTTTCTGTACAATGTTAACACTAAAAAAAGTTTAAAACTCCATATGATATGTAAGAGACATAAGCCGAATTTGAAATACATAAAGGTATGGGGTTTTCTAGTTTTCTTCAAGAGACTGCAATTGGATAAATTTGATGTTACGTTCAATAAGGGTTAACAAAAAATAGATTTTGGCAGAACATTTGATAAATTCTAGACCAATCGGTTAAAAATGACCTTACAAGAAAAAGATTTATGCAGATGGGAAGGTAGATACCTATAAAACCTGTTTAGTTGTCATGGTGTATAGTTAACGATAAGGGATTGACTATGACAAAATGTTCTCACATATAGCAATGATCAAGTCTCTTTAGATTATACTTTCGATAGTGCCATACCATGACTATGAGATATTGTATATAAATGTGAAAATAAATTTCCAGAAAGGAGAGTTCCAAAAAAAGGTTTCATGACTCAACCTATGGTTTTCACGATGTCGTCCATGGATAGTCTGGTATGCAAGCTACAAAGTTATGGACTTAAGTAAGTTTGTTGTAGTTGGAACCTTCGATTTAACAAGCTAATTGAAAGGTTCAACTTCGTTGAAAGCAATGAAAAGCCTTGCGTGAAGAAGAAGGGTAATGGAGCAATGTTATTTTCCTTGTGTTATATGTGGATAACATATTGTTGACAAGAAATGATGTATTGTCATTGCAAAGGATGATGTGCGTTATATCAAGTAATAAATTACCTAGACTAACGCTTCCGCAAGAATACGGATCGTGTAGCAACTAGGGTCGAACACAAGGAATTGATGCAACTCTAAAGCTATTAGACTAATGAATAAGGCGTGCAAAATCAATAGTGGATGGGATGCAAATGCAAACTAAACTAAACTAATGATAGGAATGACTCAAAGACTAACCACCATAGGTATCGAGAGTTGCACGACAATGTAACGAAGTTCTAACAAGATAATTGGTCTGAGATACTATCACGAGTTCAGGGAATTCAAGCTCTCCTATAGGAACTAACTGGATGCTCTGGCGTAGATTTATTAGACTTCTAACATCATCAATCAAGTGGAGTACAAGTATTGAATCATTAAGATCAACCATGAAATCTGAAAACATGATGAAATACCGAATTCATTCATATCGAGTGGCGTACAAGTATGAAAGCATTAAGATCCACCATTCATTAAGCACAAGACTTCATTACATGTTGGCAATATTCTCTAACCTATGGCAATAGATCTACTTGGACATGAACTCAGGAAACGAAACACAAAAGAAATCTAAATTCAACATAGAAAGAGAATAAGAATGCTCCCTATTCATCAACCGATGTCTTCAATAGATCCTCCATGTTTCGGATCCCTCGTTCCGTCCTTCTCGATCTCTCCAAGTGTGTCTCCAATGTCTCTAAATCCTCCCAGTCGTCCCCCCTTCTTTCTGGTTCGAAAAATCCTTTTTGTAGATCAGATCTCTCTTAGTTTGGTCGTTCTAAATCTTAGGAGTTAGTTGAGATAAACAAGGACCCGATCGGGCACAGCCTTTACCCGCTCGTGCAGGCCTTGTGCCCGACCGTGTACACCCATTTTAGCCCGAGCGAGCACTCATGCCCGAGCGTGTAGTTGCTCAGCCCGAGTAGGGTAAACCTACGGGGATGTTTTGTAGCAATTAGCCCGAGCGGGCACTCCAAT
>CM071860.1:24521027-24533446 GCA_036759665.1 Gynandropsis gynandra
GCTCCTTTCGCTCGGTGTTTGAATGTTCACTTCAATCTACGGCCTTGCACAAGTTGAACCTTGTCACTCAACTACGTTTTCGGGGTTAAATTGCCATCATCTCTCGTGTTTCTCCTCATGTCTTTGTTTCCTATGCAAAACACGAAATGTAGATAAATTCCTCGAATAAACTCGATAAATGAATGAAATCTAAGTAATCTACTCAAAACTAAACCTAAGAATGATATAAAAACTACAACGGATTACGTGTTATCAAAGGACTAATGCTTGGTTGACCGAATAGTTATCCATGAACGACTTGGGAGAAGTAGCCTATATATTGGGAATAAAGGATCTGTAAAGAAAGATCCAAAAGGCTATTGAAACTCTATCAGTCAGTTTACATTGATATAATCATGACACGGTATAACATGAAAAATTCCAAGAATGGTTATATTCCTATAGAAACTCGAATTTCTATTTCGAAAGGATTTTCCTAATAAGACCCGAGATAAGAGAGAGTGTATGATTAAGATCTCATACGCTAATGTATTGAGAGCCATCATGTATATCATGACATGTATACAATCTTATGTAGCTTTTATGCTAAGTGTAACAATTCAGTATAGACGGATCCCCATGATGAACATTAAAATTAGTGAAAATCATTATTAAGTATTTGAGGAGGACTAAAGACCAACTTTTCATCTATAAAACAATCTAGTTTTGAGTTAGAGGGGTTCAACGGTGCAAGTTTTGCATCATATAAGGACGACAATAAATCCATATGAGACTCTATATTTTGCATGTGAGGCAACGAAAAAAACGGTCCATTATTATAGATAATACTAGAGCGATAGCTCAAGGACTCATCAAAGATCGAAACATGTTTTGAAAATGTACAACTTGATTTGGGAGGTCATCGAGAATTGAGACATTCAAATCTAAGTAGATAGAAAATAAAACGTGGTTGAGTATCCACTTTCAAAGGTTCTCGGTTCAAACAAGTTTGACCAACACAAGTTGAAGGTTGGATTGAAAAATGTGACGTATTGGGACTAGTTTTAGTGTACTTTAAAAGTTATACTAATATAGAACTAGATATGGTCATGTAAACATATTTTAATAAAATGGTAATTTATTTATCACATGTTGATTTGAATATATATAAGAGTATATATATTTATATATGTATTACATATGAGATATGTAATAGTCTATGATTAATATTAGAAACTCATCATCATGATATGGACCATGATTAAAAAAAAAGATGAGTTTTGGTATATATTAATCAAAATATGCTCTTGGTCATGGGAGAACTAAAAGGGCATTACTTATCTAGATATATCAACATACATGTGATAACTTCTATTGGATAGTATATCTTTTTTACTAGGTTGCATAGATGGATGTCACACGTAGAGATATGATCACTAAATTAATCTAAAGAGAGAATTCCCAATGGTTAAATTACAATAAATTTGTTAACAAATTTTTCAAAAAAGACTTGAATTTCACATTTTCCTAAGATCAGTGATCAATGGAGTAATTAACGAATTATTTGTCATTTTTTTTATTACAAACACCTTATGCTCTAGAGTTCATTTTAAGAGGATATTAGGAATGATCAATGTTTGTGCAGTTGATGTTTGACCAATATGGGATTCATCAACTCTTGGTAAGAGTTTGAGCTCTATGTTACCATTGATCGTAACGACCAATTAAATCATTCTCCAAAGCAGCAGAATGATGAAAGAAAAGGTTTATCGAGATAATTCAGAAGTTAGTAATGATTAAAATGAAATATAGTTTGTAATGTTTAGGGTTTGATAGTCAAACCATATCCTAGGATTATCTAGAGCTGGAAATATTGCATTGTTTTTCACGTGGGTTCTACGGAATAAAATATGTTTATTCACGTTATTAGCCTATGAGGTGTGTTATTCTAGCCAACCTAGATTAGTTATTTAGTTGGACTAATTATCTAACAATTTAGTATTTAATCCATTAGGTAATACACTTACGAGTATTTTGGTATTTTTTGATGATTGTTGGACAATCTATGTGGTTATCAATTATGTATTCCGCTAGCACCGAAGACATAATTGATGAAGGAATCGATTGATTGAGAATGGACATCTCTTTGAGGATTGCATATGTGATATGCATGACTGTGAGTATCGAGATACATTTACTAAGATAGTTATGACATAATGATCAATTAGGAGAAGTGAAAGATTGTTGAATAATTAAATTTAATTTTCTAGGTTTATATAATTCACATATCCGTCAAAAGTAAGGGTGTCAAATCCGAATTTCGGTTCGAGTTCGAATTCCTTGGGTTTTGAAAAAATAGATCTAAATTTAATCCAAATATTTTCGATCTGGGTTTGATTCAGGTTGGAGTTTTTCGGCTTTAGAATAATTGAACCCAAAATAATCCAAATTACATTTGAATAATTGGATTCGTCGGGTAGTTCAGGTTATTCGGGTTTTGAGTTCTTCGAGTATTATATGTAATTTAGCTTATTTTTGGTTTTGAGTTCTTTAGTCGTTTATTTTTTTAATATAAACACTAATAGAAATATTATATATAACATTAAAATATTAAAAAAAAATCTATTAGGAGTTTTTTAGTGTATATATTTTTAAAAGTTCATATTTTATTTTTTAATAAGGTTGTTCGGGTTTCTCGGGTTTTACTCGAATCCGATCTGAACCCGGAAGAGTTTTAAAATTTGAACACATATTGATTTTTAGGATAATCTATATTCCAAACGATCTGAATTTTCGAGTCAGTGCGGTTCGAGTAACCTGAATTTGACGCCCCTAATCAAAAATATTATAAATATACTAAAGATTCAAACACCAAATATTATATTAAAAGATTTCTAAATAATTTTGGAATTCTAGAGAGAAAAACAAATAGAGAAAAAATCATCTAAAATTTTGATTACATTAAGACGTGGACAACAAATTCAGATTTCGGTGTGGATCAATTGTAGAAATTTTACAATATTAAAATTAGATTCAGATTCATCTTCAATCCTTTAAAGAATTTGAATATATGATTGTTTGTTTAATAAACAAATCCATAAAACTGAATTTAACAAATCGGACTAAATTTCATATTTGGTAGCTAAAAATACGTGTTTCCATTGGCCAATTAATAACTTACATTTATCATATAATAATAGTTATTGTTTTACTTTTGAAATAAAAAAATACCTTGGAGAGAAAAAAGGAATTATGCACATTATAAATATAAATGTCTTTATAGAATTTGAATATGTGATATTGTTTGTTTAATAAACAAATCCATAAAACTGAATTTAACAATCGGACTAAATTTCATATTTGGTAGTTAAAAATACGTGTTTCCATTGCCTAATTAATAACTTACACTTATCATATAATAATAGTTATTGTTTTACTTTTGAAATAAAAAATACCTTGGAGAGAAAAAAAAGAATTATGCACTTTATAAATATAAGTCTTTTACTTTATGAAAGTATTTAGACCTAATATAAAAATATTTAGACCTGATAATTATTTCTTCAATATTACATTGATCGTCACATTATATAGAAAAATAACAATTATCAATCATTTTGTCAATTTGTCAATGTGTCAATTTGTCAAATTGGTCAAGCGATTTCGTTAAAGAGACTACTAGAAAATTATTGGGAGTCAACAAGGAAGTTTTACTACGATATATTCTGATAATATTAAGTTAATAAAGATTTTTAATACCATTTTCAGCTAAAGCTTTAAATGATGGAATGTTAACTTGGTATGTTACAAAAATGAAAACTAAATTGTGGATATTTTCATTAAACCTCTCCGATGAGACGTGTTTGAAACTTAGAAAAACGATAGTTTCTACTAAATCTTTGTAATGATGGAATCATTAGCTTGGTATTTTACAAAAGTGAAAATTAAATTATAGATAGTTTAATCAAACATCTCCGGTGAGATGTGTTTGAATCTTAGAAAGGAGTTTGTTAATTAAAGATTATCAATATTTAGTCTTTGGTCTTTGATAATTTTTGCATTGACTGTTTAGTTTTTCTATTTTTGAAGTACGATAATTAATATTTTATCCCTAAATATTATGATTATATATCACATAAGTTACATATAAAAATATCTTCATCTTATTAAAAGAATCTCTAAAATTTCTCTTAACATCAGAAAGTAAAAAACAAAAAGAATTTGGAAGTCGAAATTTAGAAGTTCTGGAATTTGTTGACACATCTTAAAAACACAGAGGAGCATCATTTACACATTTGGGCACGTGTGTGAGACGCATAGTAGATAACGAAGAGTTGAGGGTATTATCGTCATACAGTCTAAGAAGTAATCGTCTACACAAGAACATAACGCATTATACATGAGAACAATCACAACCGTCCAAAAAAATCCAACGATGGCATTTCATTCAAAAGATGCGCAATCACGAGGAAAATGGACCAATGATAGTATGTCACGTACAAAGAAGCCAAGATATAAACGGACAAAGAATCTGGTGGACCCCACTCGACATTTGTTAAAAAGAGAGATCTCCTGCTTCGTTTCCATTTTCCCTAAGGTTCAAGTACAGAAGTAGAGAGACGCAAAGAGAAGAGAGAGATAACGCAGACGCCAAGCGCAGAGAGCACTGCGGCGGCGAGGAGAAGTGCGTTTGAAGGTCGCAGGTTGGTACGTAATTTTAGTATTCGTGCGCATTAATATAATAAGATCTTCTCTCATTTCTTTTTTTTTTTGTTAAGATGTTAATTTTAAATTGCTTTCTGTTACTAGTTTCTCCAAGAAAATATATCAATTAAAAAAAAAGAAAATATAACTATAATAGGTTTGTAGTTCACAATATTAATAAAAAGTTAGTTTTTGGTGTTGAATTCGATCCAGCATCTTTTTGTTTTACTGCATGCAATCGTAAATGTTAGAAAAAGTCATCACTCGTTTCATAGTGACATTAATTATTTAAATAATTTACTTTCAGTTTTGTTTATGTTTGAGTGAATATGAATAGATTGTGAAAAGGCGGATAAGGTTGGATTTTTGTTTTCTTAATTGGCAATTAAAAAAACATTTTAGAACATTCAATCCAGTAATATTTTTGTAAGTTCGAGCGAAAAAAGTACATGAGAATCTTGATTGTCTACAAATTGAAATAGTTGTTTATTCGAATGCATGCATGTTCATGTTTTGTGCAGTTAAAAAGTATGATCTAACTTTAAAATAAATCACTTTCAATACAAATTCGTGAATTGCATATATATATATATATTCATCTTGATGAAGTTTATTGTGTTTAAAAAATGTATGGACAAATAAATTACTTTGATATATTATATTGTTTTCGATCACTTATAATTTTTATACGGAATCGGTAACTTAATATTTGACATGGTGAACGGATAATCTTGAACCAAATCTTATTTTTAAAATCGGTAACATTTTTAATTGGACTAATTAATCATACTTTTACACTATATTGAGATTTATAAACTTTAAAGTTAAAACCATATGATAATAAGTAAATTAACTTATATATTTTATATATTATATTAGTGCTATTAGATCTGACTATTGTTAAGACATATTTATCGTAATATTATTTCTAACAGATAAATTGTATATTAATTCCGTAACTTTAAATTGATAATTTAAGGATTTCCGCTGAATTTATAAATGGTTCAAATTATAATAAATTACAACATTTTTGTAAGAAATTTATATTGAGTACAAGTTGTAATTTATTGGTGAGTGTACAGTATACGAATTTTTCTTCGATTTAATGTGCATGTTTCCTATATGTTTTAAACAAAACGATATTTTCATTTATATATCAATTCGTGGAAATTTATTATATTTAATTAAGGTAAATTTGTAAAAGTAAAATAAATAAAAGAATCGCATAAAAAAGGTACACTTTTTAAGTGACAAAACAATTTCTTTTCTAAAACAAAATTTTCAAAATACAGTGGGAGTAAATTACTATAACAAAATCTTGAAATGGTAATGAAAATGATATAATTGAATGCATCAATGTGACATATATTGTGGCATCCATATTGCGTATATATACCTTTTGTTCATGGAACTATTGCTTTGTATTCATCGTATTGTGTTTTTTGCTGTGTGATATTGCACGCAGAGAAACAATGGGTGCAGGCGGTCGAATGTTGGTCACAAGTGAGATGCACCGAGAAGGTGAAGAACGTGAGATGAAGCGAGCCCCTCACGTGAAACCGCCTTTTACACTTAGCCAGGTCAAGAAAGCGATCCCGCCTCATTGCTTCAATCGATCCTTCGTCCGCTCCTTTTCTTACGTTATACATGACCTCATCTTTGTTGCCCTCTTCTACTACCTCGCAGCAACATACATTCCTCTTCTCCCTTCTCCACTCCCTTTCCTTGCTTGGCCCCTCTATTGGATCCTTCAAGGTTGTGTTTGCACCGGCCTTTGGGTCATGGCTCACGAGTGCGGTCACCATGCCTTCAGTGACTATCAATGGCTTGATGATACAGTAGGGTTCATCATCCATTCCACCCTCATGGTCCCTTACTTCTCTTGGAAGTATAGCCACAGGCGTCACCACTCAAACACAGCGTCGATTGATCGAGATGAGGTTTTTGTCCCCAAACCTAAATCCCAAGTCCCTCGCTACTCTAAGTACTTAAACAATCCACTTGGTCGCGCCGTGACCTTACTAGTCACCCTTGTTCTTGGTTGGCCTCTTTACTTAGGGTTCAATGTCTCTGGTCGGCCATATGATGCTTTCGCTAGCCATTTCAACCCGTACGGTCCCATTTACTCAGACCGTGAAAGGGTTCAGATTTTCATTTCGGATCTTGGTATCTTTGCTACCTCCTACGTCCTCTACCGCATGGTTGTGGCTAAAGGCATCATGTGGCTCATTTGTTTCTACGGCGTTCCCTTGCTTATTGTTAATGCTTTCTTGGTAGCAATCACGTATTTGCAGCACACGCATCCTACCTTGCCTCATTACGATTCGTCCGAGTGGGACTGGCTAAGAGGTGCACTATCCACAGTGGACCGTGACTATGGAATCTTGAACAGAGTGTTCCACAACATAACCGATACCCACGTAGTCCACCATTTGTTCTCGACCATGCCACACTATCATGCCGAGGAGGCCACGAGAGCCATCAAGCCCATCCTCGGCGACTACTACAGTTTCGACGGCACATCGGTGTACAAGGCAATGTGGAGAGAAGCGAAGGAATGTCTGTACGTTGAACCTGACGAAGATGGTGGATATAAAGGAGTTTTCTGGTACAGGAACAGGTTCTGAACGCCTTAGTTTTTGTGTTACTCTTTTAGATTACAGCTTTTGTCCAATGTCGTGTTAAGCTCTTACTTTTCACGTGTTGTATGTATCTCTGCCAGTGTCTTGAACTCATATGATAAAACGTATGGTTTTGTTGTGTGTTGTATATTTTGACCGGTTTCACAGTAAATGCGGCCCTTACGATTTTGGACGGTTGTAATGAGGCTAGTTGCATTGCAATCCATAATAACCGCCATCAATCGAGAAAATCAAAATGTACCATTATATTTGCGTTTTGAGTCTATTTCATCGGAAGACAAAAGTAATAATCAATAACTAAAATAATATATAAAAATGATATGTGAAATTATATATATAATAATCCTTGCGAGGTTGCTTTTGGTGAAGCCACCTCAGCAAGGATTATTAAATTGTATCCTTTCATTTTTTTTCATTTTTTCACTTTTAGATCTCTATTATTTTTATTCTATATTAATTTAAATATTAAATCCATTAAATCCATCATAACAATTCTTCACATTCTCTTTCCAAAACAATTTCCATACGTTATATCCGATGGCTCTTCACTTTTAAGTCTCTATTGTTTTTATTCTATATTAATTTTAAATATTAAATCCATTAAATCCATCATAACTAATTCTTCATATTCTCTTTCCAAAACAATTTCCATACGTTACATCCTATGGCTCTTCACTTTCCACCACCTTTCCCAACTCTTTATATCATAATAAATCAGATTGTTGCTCCATTCATTCTCCCGATACCTCTCGATTCACTTGCTACAATATTCTCCCTCTAAGATAAACTATCTGTCCATGGTAAAGGAAAGGGCCAGAAACGGTGGCGAATACTACCACAACCACCACACCCATTGTTAAAAAGCCGCCGAAAACGTTTGACTAATCTAAACCAGCAATAGTGTCGAAGCATATAAACGAAGTAGACTGGCACAACGACGACAAACAAATGCTTGAAACAGAGAAGAACGTAGAATAGCAACCCGTGAAGGACATGACGTTCTTCGGTGCAACGGCCGGCTAGGAGGCGACGGAGACCCGTGGATAGATCAACTCGACGGATAGACGCACGGCGGGCAACATGGCGGATAAACGCACGGCGGGCAGCACAACAGAGGACCAGCGATCGACAGACACAGGGGACGAAGCAGCGGACGCGGAGGAGACCAGACCAAAAGGACGCAGAGGAGAGCAGCTCGGCGACCAGCTCGGTGGACAAACTGGAGGATGTAGAGGAGACCAGCTCGGCGGCTAGCTCGGCGGTCAGATCAGCGGCGATCAGCTTGGCGATGGTCAGGTCGGCGGTAGTCACTTAGGCAGCGAGAAGAAGAAACGCCTGAAGAGAGAGAGAATTAGAAAAAGAACTGAAAAGAGAGAGAGAAGCAGTCTGCCAGAGAAGGCTTTGGGAGAGAAAAAACAGTGTCTGCAGTACAGTGAGAAAAGGAGGCGTTAATACATGCATAAAGGGACTAGGGTTTTCAAATATTTTTTGGTCTGGTCCGAAATTAAAGATTAGACACACAGATTTAGATATAGGTTTCTACATTAAAAAAAAAGTGTGATATTTGTAGAAGGTTACATAGTCTCTGCAAAAAACATCAACAATATCCCTAAAATTAAGTATAGTTAATCTACTTTACTTATAATTCAATATCAAAAGTAGAACCTAATTTCTGTGTGTAATAAGATCATTTTACTTTTCAGTGTCTATATATGTGTATTGTAAAATTAATAAAATCTAAGTCTTTTATCTAAATTTACTAAATACAATTGTATCATTTTATTTTTCTAAACACAAAACAGATTCTAATTCAATTATTAAATTTTTTGTTTTTTATTTTTCTGTTTGCATAAAATGTTTACTCAAATTCCTATTAATATAAAATATATATAAATAGAAAACATAAATAATTTATATTATTAAATAATTTAGTCATCTAAGCATTCATATCATCAAATTTCTCTTTTATAAAAAAATATTTTTATATTAATTACATTTTAATTTTTATATTTATATTACCTAATTATTTGACAATATTAATTTTTATATCTTCTAATATCTCATTATTTTTCTCTCCAACTAAAAAATTAATATTAATTTTTTACATTGAATTTATATTTATATTATATTAAATTTACAGTGAAATATATAAAATGCAATGTTATATTTTTCACTTTTTTATAATATTAATATTAATTATAATTAATTAAGTCTTCTATCACATTACTTTTCTATCTCACTATATCATTGCTCCATGTCATCAATTTTTTAGTTGTTCATCGATGACAAGTAATAGGAGGATTTGAAGTAAATTGTCATGCTCAAGATTATCATGTTGAATTGCAATCCATAATATATATTATGATCTAAATATTGATATATTTTTTAATAGTAAATAATATTATATCTTATAGTTGATATAAATTCTAAGTTAATTAATTTAAATCTAAAAACAGATATATATTAACATTATTATTTTTAATTCATGAATTAGTAACTATTAAAATTGTTAATTTATTTTATTTTTCGTCGTATTTTCACATCAATATTTTTAAATTCTATTAATTTTTTATGTAACATGATATATATATATATATATATTGAAATAAAAAATTTAAACAATAAAATAGTTATATAAATCATCCGCGCCCGCGCATAGCGCGGGTTATAATCTAGTATATTATAATAGAAAAGTGGATAGAAAAAATAATATAAAAGATATTAATTAATTAATTAATAACGTAAATTTTAAATAATTTTGAGTTACTTTTAGTGATTATATATATTTTTTCAAGATTCGTGACTCCATCATTTGGCGAGGTGCTTAATTTGGAGGCGGTATTTTGATGAAAATGGCATATCAGAAACGAGACCTCAAGATGTAAATGAAATGGTTGTAGGGTTATAGTTTGGATAGTGGAAGCATTGTATTTATAATCCAATATGATACTTAAACCGTTTTAGTTTTAATTGATTTCCGTTTCATAGGTTGGTGTTTTCTTTAAAACTACAGAATTAAAAGATTAATCCATTAACCTTTAGGAATGTTTGGGTTGGTAGGATGTTGTATCCATAATCAGAGCCTTAATGAGTAATCCACACCTATATCAGATTCATCATCATTTTTTCTCTAATTCGATTTCTGTAAATTTGAGGTCTGATGACAATTTTATGCCTTCATAACTTTGGGCACCATTATTTAATTAGTTAACTCAAAATTAATTTCATTGTTTTACCCTTTAATTGCATTTAGAGACATATAGTTTTAACAAACTCACACTTATCACAAGTGTCAATTATCTAATAATTCATGTGTAACCTCATACATAAGTCATCATGCATATCATATATGAACCTCAGAGAGACGCCCATTTTAAATAAAGTGATTCTTTACATCAAATATGTTTTCGATGCTACTAAAAACATAATCGATTGACACCCTAATTGTCTAATAATCATCAGTGAATACCGAAAAACTTGTTAATGTGTGATCTCATGGTTTCAACAGTCACTACAAGAAATTCACGGATTAGGGACTGAAGAATCAGTCCCTAATCCGTCCGGAAACTCATTTAGGGACTGATTAGGGACTGGCACGAGTCGTCCGCAAACGAGCGTCGGCAATCAGTTCCAGTCCGCAATCCGTCCGAAAATAGAAACGGTAAATGTAGATCGCAAACCGTCCGCAATTTCGGACGAAACTGTTAGTCCGAAAACCGTCGCAAAATTTCTGGACGGGTGGAATGCCGTCGGGAAATTTCCGGACGGAGGGATGACGTCGGGAAATTTCCGGACGGAGGAATTCCGTCGATAAAACTTATTTTTTTAAAACACATTCCGGACGGGAGGCTGCCGTCGGCAAATTTCCGGACGGAGTTTTCCGTCGGAAAATTTTCGGACGGAGGCTGCCGTCGGAAAATTTCCGGACGGAGGCTACCGTCGGGAAATTTCCGAACGGGAATCAAGCCATCGGGAAATTTCCGGACGACAGCCTCCCGTCCGGAAATTTTTTTTTTAAAAAAAGTTAAAACATAAAATTTTAAAAAAACTGAAATTAAATAAAAACATGCATATAATAATATTTAAATTATTCGTTTACAAATTAGTAGGTGATAATTGAGAATTATTATCGTCGTTAGCATCATTGTCTTCGGCCATATCCTAATTGATAGAAGGCATGTGTGCCTTCATCATCCTGAACCATTGCTCACGTTCCCTTCTTGATTGTTCTACTTCTCTTTGCAGAGCGCTGACATGTGAGTTTTGTTGTTCTAGTTGTGCTTTCATCTCCGAGATTGTATTTTGTAATTCCTCGTTCGCGACCTTTTCCTTGCCTCTGGAGGAACTCGCACGTTTTGATGATATTCCTCCAAGACCAAATAGACGATCTTTGTACGGCGTTACGTGCTACAGAAAAATATTGACATTTAATTTAAATTATTAATAAAAAAATTATTGTAAAAATGTATTAAATTTACCTCGAAATACATCTAGTTGTATTCTTCTTGAGAAAGAGTCGGTTGCGTCCCATCTTCTCTTGGCGGGATTTGGGACACTCGTTCCGATGCCATGTTATCAACATCGTCGTGAATTTGTTTTGCCCTGGCATCTACCCAAGAACCGTCGGATTTTTTCTTGTGTGTACGTTCTAACAATTCCACGTACGACGGTTCACATCCTTTCTCTTTCCTCTAAAACAAATTTGCTGTTTTACGTATTAACAAATATGATTCCTAATAAAACTTAATAAACTTTTAAATCTTACCATTTCTTCGAAAACCTCCGCGAATGAGCGGGAACCAGCAGTATGTGCACTAGGACCATATCCCGATCTATCAGAACGACGAGATCGACTAGCGCGTTCACTTCGTTGCTTAAAATGAGGAGAGTCCCAATGGGCAAGCAACTGTCCCAAGACATCATCAGGGATCCAAGTGGGTTTGACATTGGTTGTCTCCCATTCTTTTCTCGTTTCGTATAAAAGATTTTTCAATCGCTCTCCCGCATGCTTTTGAAATTCGGACTTTACATATCCGGTTATTGCAGGATCCCAATAATATTTTTGCTGAAAATTATAAAATAACTATGTATTTAAAA
>CM071860.1:24533693-24550728 GCA_036759665.1 Gynandropsis gynandra
TAGACGATCATAATCAGCTTTCATTATCTTTGTGAGATGACGATTAAGCTCCTTACGACCAAACCTAAAAATTAAAATATATTAAGACTTAATACTTAATTAGTTACTAAATTAATTTAAATTTAATTTATACCAAAGTTCATCGGTTGAAGCTGGATCTAAACGAGGAAGTTTGCGTCTTTCCTCGTCCATTGCTAAAAGCTCTTCCACTGTTGGTTCTTGATGCATCGGAGGCTCGTGATGCATCATCGGCTCGACTGGCGGTGGCATCTGCTGATAGAATGGATACAGTGGCATATATTGCACAGATCCAATGTGAAATAAATTCGGATTCATAAAATCCGAATATACTGGATCCGATGATTGTCTCTAATGATGTGGACCACTAGCACTTTCTTCAGATTTTGAGCGGTTTCTATTGTTACCGCCTCTTCCAACACGACGCGACATACTAAAATTGTAATTTAAAAGTAATTATTATATTAAAAATTTTTATTGTTACTTAAACACTAATTAATTTTAATATAGAATCCATGCAATTCTGAGAAAGATTATTTTCTGTCTTCAAATTCATTAACCGTGCAGATAAAGACAACCGTGATAAACCACTTCTACAACCATCGTAGAGTGGATGCCTAGCATTTTCTAACATTTCAAAAAATGTTTTTGCTTCTTCATTCGGATCTTCTTCAATATTTTCATATTCGTTTCTTTCAACGAACGCATTTTGCACCATTTCTACATAAGGGTTTTCTACATCTTGAAAAGTCTGAGACACTTCATGATTTACGATACCCCTACTAAAATTTTCCACAACACCCCTCGGTCGTGGTTCAAAATTCTCTCCATGAGATAACCAAATAAAATAATTTGGAGTAAACCCTCTTAAATAGAGATGATTCCAAACGGTTTTCTCATTAACGAATTTTTTTCATTTTCATTTTATACATGGACAAACCAACTTACAGTTTTCTCTATAAACTTGTTGATTTGTCGCCACCGTCATAAACTGTGTAAGGCCTTCTACAAACTCCTTCGATACACTTTGAGTTTCCGGATCAATTCTTCTATACATCCATTGTCTCGAAACGAAAATATTCGATCTCGACGACGATGCCATTACAATTAAAAACGATAATAAGATATAAAGAGAAATATATGAGATTTATGTGTGAGAAACGGGTAGAAGAGAAGAGATTAAATAGAAAATTTTAAGACCGATTCGGGACGAATTGCGGACTGGAATGAATATTTCCCGACAAACCGTCCCTAACACGTCCGAAATTTGCGGACGATTTGTTGACGGTAAGTCCCAAATTGCAGACGGAAAACTGTAGTCTCTAAACCGTCCGCAATTTGCGGACGGATGACTCAGCAGTCCACAAATTGCGGACGGATGACTCAGCAGTCCGCAATTTTCGGACCGAAGAAATTTTAGTCCCGATTCTGTCCCGAATTCCGGACGACTTAGGGACTGCGCAACGGTCCCTAAATTTAGGGACGGATTCGGGACGGTTTTCTTAATCCGTCCTGAATTAGTCCCTAATCCGTCCCTAAATTTAGGGATGGATTAGTCAGTCCGCAAATTCAGTCCCGAAATCCAAATTTTCTTGTAGTGAGTAAGATTGTACGCAATTAGTCTTATTAATTGTTTAATCGAGGTTGATGTCTAGCAATATTCCTCAATGATCAAATAATGTGAATAAAAATCTTTTATTCTGATAAACCACAGTAAAAGGGAATTCAGTATTTCCTTTCATCTTTCCAGCTCTGGATAACCATAGGGTATGGTTTGATTGTCAAAAACCAATACATTATCAACTATGTTTCATGTCTATCACAATCGTTTGTCTAATGAACACGAAAACCCCTTTCTCATATCGTTCAATCGCTTTGGAGAAATACTTTACTAGTCGTTAATATCGATGAAAACATAGAGCTCAAGCTCTTACCAAGAGTTGACGAATCTCATCTTGATCAATCATCAATTGTCTAAGCAAATGATCATTTTCTATATTCGTCTAACAAGTGCTATAGAGCACAGGGTTTCCAGAATCAAAGAATGAAAAATAACATAGTCTGCTAACCTTAGGTCCAAGGAAAATCTGACATTCAGATCCTTTCAGAGAATTCTATTGTTAGATTAATAGTAACTTAACCATTCAGAAATCTGACTTTAGGTCACTTCAATGATGATGTACCCATATGCATCATCCATATTGAGACTTAGTAAAAGACACCTACTAAATTTTATCTGATAGAAACCATCACATGTATGTTGATCTATCCGGATAACTAACTACCTATTAGTCATCCATTGGCCAAGAACATATTTTGTATTAATATACAATAAAACTCATCTATTTTATCATTATCTCTATAATGATGATGGTTCTCCAATAATAATCATGGAGAAGCGCATCATATGCAGTACACACACATATATATAAATATATTATAAAAACAAATCATCATATGTAATAAAATAATTTCATTATAGTAAATTGTTCAAATGTATATTAGATCTAAATAATGTCAACTCTTTGAAATTATACTAGAACATATTCCAATAAGATATATATCTCAAGCCCATCCTGAACTTGTGCTCATCAAACTCTTTTGAACCAAGCGTCTTTGTGAGTGGATCAGTTGCATTTTCTTTTCCATCAACTTCCAAAAATTGAATGTCTGAATGTTCTATGATCTATTGAATTAGATGGTACTTCTAAAGAATATGCTTCGATCTTTGATGTGAACTTGATTCCTTCATTTGAGCTATCACTCTATTATTATCACATAACAATGAAACATCCTCCCTAAATGAGAGAACCACACCAAGTTCACTAATGAACTCTCCCATCCAAACCACCTCTTCTGTTACCTCGCATATAGAGCTATAATCTACTTTTGTATCCTAGTCAATTATTTTAGTGTGTTTGGAACTTTTCCATTTGATACCTCCATCGCTCAACAAAATACATAGCATGACGTGGTTTCACTATCATCCTTTACCAATGAAAAACACAAATCGGTGACCCCTCCAACTCTAATCTAGAGCCACCATAGATGAAGAATTGGTATTTAGTCATTCTCAAGTGTTGTGTATGATTTTCACCAACTTTCAATGTTTATCATGGGGATCTACCTGATACCAACTCGCTACACTTAGCGGGAATACCACAATAGGTCATGTACATATCATGATATACATGATAGCTCCCACTACGCTAGCGTATAATCACACTTACTTCACTCTATGATTGGTCATAGGTTTCTTTATTGCTTTGCATATTTTGATTTATTTTTAACGCCTTTTTAGGTCATTTTGTGAACTTATGCGTAATAAGGAGAAAGAGAACATTTACAAGAAACATCGAAACTTTTGGCACAAGAACTAGCATTCGAGACAGATCTAGTGATAATGCTCGACCCGAGCGATCTATGTGCTCGGTCGATCATACTAAAGTCTATTCTCAAAATCTTCCAGAGAATTATTTCGGGTAGAGGAGTCATTCATTTGGTTACTATGGAACGTAAAAATCCATTGAGTGGATTTGCTCGATCCAAGTGGAAGGCAACTCGACAGAGCATCCATGCATCGAGAGATATACTTTTGTTTCAGTGCATTCGCTCGACCCGAGTGGAAGATTACTCAAGCAAGTGTTCGACCATCGAGAAGTGTGTTTTTTCCAAAGGATTTGCTCAATTCGAGCAGTCCTTTGCTCGATTGAACAACCCATATGAATCAGTCAAAATGGTTCCTATTTCCATAAGAGAAGCGTAAAACAACTAAGAGCTCTGTCCGAGTGACGTCCTACTCAGTCGTGCGGTGTATAGAATCAAATTTGGAATTATTTAACAAGGAGATATATTTCTCTATTAAAAGAGGATGGTTTTCTAAGAAAGAGAGAGAGAGAGAGTACATATTTGGAAAAAGAAACTCTTGAGCTACGGAAAGTGAGAAACACTTTAGGATCTTGCTCAAGGAGTGAAGAAGCTATTCAGATCACTTCAAGAGCTAGACAATGAGTACTAGCGGATTGAAGGCGAGATCATGGCTGCAACAGATTGAGATAGATTGGCAGAGCATTCCTAACTCTTTTCCTTTCCCATTTTTATTATAATTTAGTTTGATAATGTAGATCTATAGGTTTGATCCCTGTTGTAGATTATAGTACTGTGTATGCGAATATTATGATCTTAAATCGGAGTGTTGTTGTCTAACTCAACGGTATATTGCATGTTTTATTCTTTTAACTTAAGAAGGATATCGTAAATAGAGCATTGGTTGGTTTGGTTCAGATAGAGATATCGAATTAGGCAATAGATAGGCATGAGAAATCATTTTACAACTGATTAATCCATCGATGAGTGAGAACATTGTGTGATAATGCATTCAACATATAGGTCATTGTGTAGTGGTCTTAATATCGGGTTGGAGTCTGCATTGTGAGAATAGGAGATTCATTAGTTACGTTCGATGTACAGATTGTTAGGTAGATACATCAATACTTTGTACATTCTGATAAAGTTTTCACAACAAGAGTAGGTAGGTTTGGATTTGCACTGTGGGAGCATCTAGATCCACTTAAGATGATGAATTCCCCTTACGAATAAGAATGATAATTCCAAAACCCTTAGCTAGTTTGCATGCATAAAAACATTATTTGAGTCTAATAGCACCATCCCAACTCGTACATACATAGTAGTTTAGATTAAATTATATATTCATGCACACACACACATCACATATATTTTCATGACACTAGTTTTGTGAACGATTAAATTATAGTACACTTAGTCCTTGTGTTTGACCCTAGTATATGGTATGTATCCATGCGGAATGCCTAGTCTAGGTTATAAATAAAAAACATGATAAAATTTTGATCATGCCTAGATTACACGCATCAAATTTTGGCGTCGTTGTCAGGGACTAATGGTAACTTATCTAGTTTAGTTCACGAATCTAGGTCATATTTTTTGTTTATATATTTGTTTCTGTCTTTGTTTGTATATTCATTCGTATCTTTAAAATTTGGTTTTTGTTTGCTATTGACATCTCTTTGTTTCGTTTTTTATTGCAGGTACTTGGTTTATAACCCGTAGTGCTGGTAGTTCTAAACTTGCAGCGCTCGAGAGGACCACAAAAAAAATCTGCAACCAAGCAAAGAGGAGGGAGATATCAAACAACATCGAGAACGTAGTTCTAGAGGAGGACACTTACGGGGAATATACAACCCCTAAGCACATCCAATTATTGTCATGCATCTCACACTTGAACATCGATCGTAGTCGATTTGAGCTTCAGTCATTGTTTTTGTAGATGCTAAACCAGATCTCGTTTAGAAGATGCCCCAACGAGGACTCAAACCTCCACAAGTTCAAGATACTATGTGAATCCCACAAGTAAGTCCAGGGAATAACAGGCGAGGCGAACATGCTTATGGCCTTCTCATTCTCTCTCACGGATAGAATGTAGGAGTGACTCTACACACTAGCGCCGAACTCCATAACAACATGGAGTCAACTTTATGAATGCTTTATGATGTGTTTCTTCCTATCCCATAAAACACAGATGCTGAAGAACAAGATAAATTCCTTCACTTAGAAGGATGGCAAAATTTTGTGTATGAGTTTTAGGAGCATTTCAAAGGCTATCAGCGCGCATGCCCACACCATGGGATAGGTCGGAAGTACCTCATTTCCATTTTCATTTAGGGACTCCAAGAAGACCTCTGCATTTAGATCGGGGCAGCATGTGGAGAATCATTACATGACCTCCCTTTCAACTAGCTTGAGGAGCAAATAGAGATGATGGCAAATGAGTGGAATACTCCAAGTGAATACACGAGGAAAATCTCACAGAAGGAAATGGAAAATGAGGTCTCAAACCTCCTCCGAGCCGAGCTGTTGACATGAAGCTATAAATTGAAAATATGAAGCGATAAGTAGCATCATCATTTGATTTTCAAGGGCATCAAGGTGATCGATCAAATTTATCTATGGAAAATAATTCTTATTCGCACACGTACAATCCAGGTCAGAGGAATCACCCTAATATCTTCTCGAAGAATATACCACAAGGGAGTTATTTTCCGCAACCATTTCCGAAGCCACCTTCGAACGGTAAATTAGATTTGTTGGTATCACGACCACGACAAAAATGGTGGGAACACTATAGGGAAAGCCTAATCAAAATCTCCACGAGTAGATGCCAACATAATCGAGCTTGAGACCATAGACGAGCGCTTTTTGGGAGGCAACGTCAACTTTTTTCCACTTTTCGGACCATATTTTCTTTCTTATTTTGGACTATATTTTTCTTTGAACCTTGCAATTTCTTTTATTTTTGCAGCACAATATTTTATGGATCCATACTTGCGTAATAAATTGTAGGAACCCTGGACAAAAAATTTTTGGAGGGCTGAAAAAGGAAACTAAGAGAACGCTCGAGCGAGTAGCCTTGACCCCAAAAATGCGCGGTCAAGTGATGATAGTGGTAAACGGTTTCTCTCGCCTAAACAAAGTATCCAGAGCAAAAATGTACTGGTGTGTGTGTGGATGACGAATAAAACTTTTTTTGTTGGCGAGGTAGAATCTACGAACAAAACCCAAACATGTTCTCCTCTTTTTCTTGAATTTTTCTGAATTACTCATGTTAATTTATGTTTTAGTTTCTGTAGGAAAGACGTCACTGATGTATGAGTGCTTAGGAAGTATTGAGGTGATGCCTATCAGTTCGGCCATGTAAACTCTGATCGAGCGATTTTAGGCTTTACCAAAAATCTACAGGTTGGAGCAAGTATAGACAATCGTCCTAAGACACTTTGTGGAACTGAGACATTCATCACTCATGAAGCACTAGAAATCTTATTAATGACGTTTCTCCATCTCTTTACTCTTCATTTTTATTTTTATTTGTCATTTTTCAATAAGCTATTTGATTTCTATCTCGATGTATGGTACTCGAGACTCTTCATCTGTAATTTCAACATTCTTATATGAGTGAGTAAGACATCGAAAGACCACAAGCGGATCAGATGGGATATGGGAAGGAACACGAACAACACGCATAGCAAAAACACGTGCAAGAACATATCATTATTCTCGGTAATAATAAGGTTATGTGTTCTATTTTTCCATTTCTTTTTCGATTTTGGTTATCTATCACATGTGTGTTCAACACCGAGGACAATGTTGAGTCTAATTCTAGGGAAGTTGGGCATTGATTGGCATCATAACCATCATTTAGGACTAGTTAGACTACATCATCACTTAGTTTAGATGCATTTTAGGAAAACATTTTCTGTTCTTTTCTTTTCTTTCTTTTCATTTATAATCACATAAGAGAAACACATACATTTAGCTCACACTTAGCTAAAAGATAGTCGAATGATGTTAGGAAATTAGGGTTATCTATCTTGCTCTATTAGCTATGTATACCGCACTTATTACGACTAAGTATTTATGAACGAATTGTCAAACATTATTCACTTAGAGGTTTCTAGCTTCGATTGATTTTAATATTCTATGGGGTAGATGGACACTTAGTCATCTTAAGATCGTTTTAGTATTTTAGCTCCAAATATATATATATATATATATATTCTAATGATTCGATCTCCACTCTTTGGGGTAATAGGCCATTTTATCTTGATCAAGTTACCATATATAAAGTTTTACTCGAACAAGAGCCAGACATCCCCCTCGAGGGTGGCAACAATCATCAAGTGTGAAAGTTACCTCTTGTTACCCGTTCACTTTACATTTTTCAAATGACTAAAATTTTATATGAAAAAAGGAACAGAAAAGAGACGAAAAGGCTAAAAATGTCTAAATAACCACATAAAAAGGGAACACAACTGTCAAGTCGAAAAAAGAAGAAAATCTGAGAAAAAACATGTTTTATCACTTCCATCGAGCCTAACTTGAACCAATTGGACTGAAATACTCCTTCGGACAATGATAAATAGACTCGACCGAGCGTTCATCTATCAGGAAGTGTATTTTTGTTCCAGAGGATTCGTTAGACTCGATCGATCCTTTGCTCGACCTAGTAATCCATGTGAATCAATCAAAACAGTTCCTATCTCCATGAGAGAAGCACAAACAACCAAGCGCCCGACCCATGCGATGGCTTGTTTGGCCGAGCGTATACCAAATTCACTTAAGAATGAGGGATGCTTCTCAGTCAAAGGATGACAATTTTCCTGAGAAAAAGAGAGTGATAGAACCGGTTCTGATTAAAATGAAACTTTATAACTAGAAAAGTGAGAAAAACTTTAGTATTATATCCAAGGAGTGAAAAGTTATTCGGATCACATCAAGAGCCAACGACAAGTACAATCGGATTGAAGGCAAGATCATGGTTGCAGCAGATCTACTGGGCATTCTTAATTCTTTTCCTTTCTTGTTTTTATTTGTAATTTAGTTCGATTGCGTAGTGATGCATCCTTTAGGTGTGATCTAAACATATCAAGTTTAAAAATTTATACATAGACTACATATTTAAAAATTTATACCTAGATTACATATTTCACAAAAAATATGGTCATGAACAACAAAAGGGTGTATGGGTATAACAAATAAGGTAGACTACAATTACAAATATATACAGGTGAGACCATGCGTCTACGTTAGAGAATTATCATACATTAACTTATTATTATGGAAAGTGTAACTTAGTTCTTTTGGAGAATTCAATCATCTTAAAGTGGTTCTACCTGCTCTCGCAGTGCAAATCTGTATTTACCTGCTCCTGAAGTGCAAACCCTTGTTCTAGTGTATAGCTTACAAGTGTCACGATTTTAATAACCTGAATTTCAAATGTATTAGTAAACCTACATGGTCTCGTAGTGCAAATTTCTTTCCAGTGTCTAAGTCAATGACATCTATGACCTACGCATTAAATGCAATATAGTCCGATATTTTAATTCCTAAACCGACTAACACATTCGCAGGTATGATCCATCATATCTATCTAATTCCTTACGATCTAATATAACTTAACGTGACCTTTTATAGCTATACCATCTGGAAGTCAATTCCAGTGGCCATACAATTAATTGAAAGACTTAGAACATGTATTAAATCATAAAAATAAATAACAAAAATCCATTCATGAAGTACGATGAGTTCAAATACACAAAATTCTAGCCTAAAGCACGGACTACGTCTATGGATCTAAATCTTGGTAAAGAACTACAATTAGAAATAAGTAAAGAGAAAGGTTTGGAAAAGTTCAATATACTTATCTCGATCACACGCCGTCGTGACATCCTCTTTGAGCCATCTCCAGTGGTAAAATTCTATCATTTGATGAAGTCTAATAGCTTTTTCACTCTTTTGCATGATCCAATAATCTTTTTCTAACTCTCCTCATTGCTCTCCTTTATGCCTAGAGTCATCTCCAATTTATAGAAAAGCTTCCCTTTCCTTATACAATTCAAAATCATAAGTTTCAAGGAGTTCGCTAAACTACTCGGTTAAGCCCCACTTTGATCGGCCCGAGCGGTTGGTTGTTAAGCACGTTTCTCATACAACCGAAGCTAACTTTGACCATTTTTCTAGGCTATTCGACCGAGCAACAGACCGCTCGGGTCAAGTATTTCCATTGGAACTTTTGGATCACTTGACTTCAAAGTGCTCGATCGAGCATTTGGGTGCTCGGACAACGCTTTGACTTTTTCCGCTTAGGATTCTCGTTATCGTGCTAAATGTCAGCATATTTCTCCATTAAATGCTCCATAACCCCTATTACCTAAAATATCATAAAATGACTCAAAAAGGCATAAAAATAACTAATGAAACTAAAATGAAATCGAAACATACAAAACATTATAGAGCTAGATAAATGTGATCAAACTCCCAAAACATGGCTTTTGCTTGTCGTTGAGCAAACATAATAATGAATAATTCTAGAAAGGAAGCACAAGGTAAATGAGATCAACAAGGATTTCAAGAACATTCATGCTCGTTTAGACTACGTTGGTCATGAATAAAATCAAACTAGTTTCATATAGAGTCCTCTAATCAAAAGATCAATAAATCACATTATAGATCACACCATATCTGTGATGTTCCAAGAGAATGCCACTGCAAAAAGATCTCATTTTTTCATAAATAACCCTTCAACTCATGACTCGGGATTTCCCCTCCACTATCAAATCTCAACATGATGATGGACTTTCTCGTTTGCTTCTCCATTGTACTACAAAATCTTTTGAACATTTCAAAAGACTAAAATTTGTCTTTCATGAGATACACAAAACCAAAACATAACATATCATCAGTGGAGATGATGAAGTAGAAATACCTTCCTTTAGCTTGAACTCTCATCGGTCCGCATACATTACTATGCACGATTCCTAAGATTTCCCTAGTTGTTTTTCCTTTTCCCTATAAAATCAGACTTGTTTATTTTTTTCTATGATACTACACTCACAAGTCGTATATGATTCTTAATCATATTGTCCGAGATATCTATCTCGGTTCATCAACTTAATACATTTCTCCCCGAAATGACCGAGGCTACAACGCCAACAGAAGGTCTCTTTTAAACAATCACCCATTTCCTTCTTGTGACCGGAAAAAGGTATGCTAATCAAATAAACATTTGCATCAGGTACAACATTAACGCCATGTTATAAATAACCATTTGAAAATAACTCATCATTATAAAACTTAGAGCAAATATTAAGTTAAGGAAAATTTAAATCCACATCTATCTAACATAAAGATAGAAATTATGTTCAAAAAAATTTTGAACATAGTAAACGTGTTCTAAACACAATGTCTTTCCCATAGAAATACTAAGCGAAAATGTTCCTACAATTAATACCACAACACTTGCGCTATTCCTCATTTGCAGGATAAAGTATCCATTATATAGGCTCCTACTTATTCTCAACGTCAACATATTTAATATGTTTAAAATATTGTCAGTATCTAATACACACATAGTCAAGTCAATAGTAGCAAGTAAAATCATAAAACTCTGAACCTAGTTGTCCTACTCTGTTATTCATACATCTTCTTAAGATGCATGTCGATTTGTATTGGGTGACGCTGGAGTTTTAGACTCGTAGATCCATACATTTTCTTAAAATGCATGTTGATCATATCATCCTTTTACTTCATGTAAGCAATGATAACATCAACATCATCAATAGCAGGTGTCACCATGACAAGATTATCAATCGTATCAAGAAATTTTACATGCATAAATACTAGCCAAAGGTTTCAGTACAAGTCTTCAAATTTGATCCCTACCAACCAATGGACTTCCAATATGATCGTAATGAGATGGAAGAAATTTTTTCATCACTTATAAAAAAAACTATAAAATAGATAGAAAAACGCAATACATAAGAAATTTTTTTTGAATAAATTATTCACATATAGGCTTAATCTAAATAATGTTAACTACTAATCAACGCGACCGTAGCACTTTAATTTTTTTTCTTACTAGCAGTTATTCAAATCCTCTTAATATGAATGACCTCTGGTAGTCAAGTCGTTTATCGGTCATATTAATTTGGTTAACCATGCAATCTCTTAGTGGTTGTACATCACATAGTCCGTTGGTATTCTGGTCTCTCCAATTGATGTAGTAAAGTCCACCAATCATTCATGGTGTTCAACAATTAATGGTAGTCTAGCTATATGTACAATCTAATCACCGACTCCCACTGTGCATCAAATCCAGTAGATTACACTGGTTAAATGTCAACTTATATGCCTCGTGGTAGTCAGGTTATTCCATAAAAAAGAAATTCTAGCAAATATATATAATTTTGATGGAAACGTCAATAGCCAAAATGTTTTTGACCCATGAAACTCAATTACGCAATGGTTTGGTTTTGTAGTCGATTGCTTGGTCGAGAAATCATACAACTTAACCGCTTCAAGAGTCACATAGTGAATACTTGACCTACCATTTAGCAATTTACCCACTTAAATTGCTTAACCTGACCTACCATTTAGCAATTTACTCCCATAACTTCGTTCGCCCGAGCAATCACGTAGCTCACTCGAGTGATTAATTATAGAAACCGCTCGCGCCAAAAAAACAAGTTTTGCTCGATCGATCCGAGCAACTTTTTGAATGGGCACGTGACATGGCGTGATGTGATGTGATGTGATGTGTAGTCGTGATGCTCAGTCCACAAATTCATAAGTTGCTCGGTCGAGTACACCATCTCTAACAAAATGCTCGGACGAGCGCGCTCAACTGAAACCCAGTTTTGTATTGAGATTTCACTCAGCCTGAGTAGTAATATTTTGTGGTAGAGTTGGAGGGAATCTTCATGTTTACTTACATAACCGACGATACCGCTTGGTCTGAGCAACTTTTTGTTCGATCGAGTGTCGCACCCAAAACTCGTGAAAACCCCCCATTTCCAATAAAACTCTTGTCCAAAATTACTGTCTAGAGACGACCAAACGCTCTGATATCACTATAGTGTTGTAGTTTAGGCAGCGAAAGCATTTTATTTACAATCCAATATGAGATCTCGTCCATTTTTATTGATTTCGGTTCAATGGGTTAGTGTTTTCTATAAAATTACACAACTAAAAGATTGATCCACAAACCTTTAGGGATGTTATGGATGAGTAAGATGCAGCAGCGATGATGCAGAACCTCCACGAGTAACCCACACCATTTGACGTGGTTTGAATATCAAGAGAATTCGAATTCTATGATTGTCTCTCTAGTTTGAATTATGTAAATATGAAGTGTTATAATTGATAGTTATATGTCGATTATGTAATATTAGAAAGTCTTTGGTCATTGTGTAATTACTAAAAGAGCTTAATAATATATAAACCGAAAAAAACAATTTTCTCATAAGATGACTCAAAATTCGAGAATCAAACACTATTCTCTCTCACTTGAACGAAAAACAATATTTTGGCGGAAAACCGTTCATCTCCTCATCCGTACCAAAAGTTGAAGACAGTCTCTGCTCTCGACGTGGATACGCGTAGAGGAATTGTAGGCTCAATCCTCACATCCGCTTCAATCAGATTCTTCAGAAACAAATAATCCGAGAATCTGTTCTTCGTGTTTTTGGTGAAAAACCCTGAACCCAATCCGAACATGACTAGATCGCATATTTTGATTGTAAAATACGCTTCCACACCGTCGTAGAAAACCCAACAGTGGTATCAGAGCTTCTGGTCATCTGTTTCTAGGATTTGGGACCATTTTTGGGCGGAAAAACATACCAAAATTTGTGTTCTTCTCGCCGAGGATTTTCTCCCGAACGTCTGACTCGTTTGAGTGGGAGCTCAATCGTCGTGATGTTTCGTTTCATAATCCAACGCTCGATCGAGCGGCTTGTTCGACTTAAAATGAGTGAAAGATCGTGGCGGTCAAAGTATTATGTCCGACTCGATCGAGTCATGGGACGATTCGATCAAGTGGAAGGTGACTTTTCGTATTCCGAGTGGAAGGTGACTTTATGTATTCCGATAGAACTCGACTCGATCAAGCTGGTATGACCATTCGATCGAGCCACACGTCGCACGTGTGCGTTTTTGGTTGATCATACTCAATCGAGTGGAATGTCGACTCGATCGAGTGAGACAGAGTATCGAGTACAGAGGTTTGACTCGATCGAGCGGACTGTTTACTCGATCGAGCCATATGATGACTCGATCGAGTGGACCTTCTGAGACTTAATATAAACAATAAAAATAATAGTAAATTATTGAGTTCCAAATCATAAATCATTTACCATTTAAGCTTTTCCTTCTGTGTGGACATGTGAATCGATTCTTATTTACATGGTACGGCCTGACAACCAGGAGGCATGTAGTTCAAGAATTCGATTAGTGTGTATGCGACATAAGATGTCTAGTATGAGGGAACACTTAGTTCTTGTATACGCCTGGACTACCGGGGGACATGAACTTAATTCTTATCTAACCATGAGTTAAGGGATGAACTCAACTATATCAATAGGAACGATCTGACAACCAGGTGACTATGTGACATAGAGCTAATTTTAAAAAGTAATCTATGAATTTTACGGGGATAAAATTTGTAAAAAATCTACTTTATATGTTTGAGAAACGTCTTGACAACCAAGGGGTCCGGACATATAATTGTAGGTTAATGCTAATATGAAATATGATTTCTAATGTTATTGTAACGTTGATTAGCATACATATCATATAGATGAAATCTATGTCTTTATGATATTTATTGATGTCTAACTCTTACTGCTAATTTTTATTATTATTTCAGATATCTCGGACAATGTCTCAATTGTCGTTGTGTTCCGTCCTCGAGACCCACAGGCTTGTTGGGGAGAATTTCGAGGACTGGTATCGCAACTTGCGGCTGGTGCTGATTTCTGAGAAGGTTATCGATGTGATCGATAAGCCTGCTCCCCCACTCCCTGATCTCGCGGACCAGAAAGTCATGGATGCTTTTGTGAAGCATGAAGATCAAAGCTTGACTGCCAAGTGTATCATTCTGGTTTCTATGAGTTGTGAACTCCAGAAACAGTGTGAGGATATGACTCCTCCATAGATCATCGAGCATCTTAAGAAGATGTTTGGTGAACAAAGTCACACGGCAAGGTCTCAATTGTCGAGGGCTTTGTTCAAGTCGAGCTTGAGTGTGCGCTCCCCGGTGGGTCCACATGTTCTAAAGATGATAAGTCTAATAGAACGGCTTGAGAAGCTTGATTGTACCTTCTGTAAGGAGTTGCTAAAATATAACATTTAAAATTAAATCGAGCCAAAATGAAGTAAAATTTCGAGTTAAAAATTGACCCGAATCCGACTTAGTTTTTACCAAAATTTGATCCAATTTTGATACAATTAACAAAACTGTTTATAAAATTATCTAAAAATTAACATTTACTATTTATGTGTGTAGTACATTCACATCTAATTTACTAAAATATAACATTTAAAATTAAATCGAGTCAAAATTAAGTAAAATTTTGGGTTAAATCGAGTCTAAATTGGGGTCACAATTTGGGTCAAAATTGGATCGGATTCAGATCAAAATTGGGGCAAATTGATTAACTCGATTTGATCCAATTTTTATATAATTAACAAAATCGTATTCAACTTTAACTCGAAATCAACTTAATTGAATGATTAACTTGATTTATTGTTGATATTTGAAATAATATTAAGTAAATTTCGAGTCAAAATGAAGTAAAAATTCAGGTTCAAATCGAGTCAAAATTGAGGTCACAATTTGGGTCAAAATTTGATCGGTTTTGCGTTAAAATTGAATAAAAATTGGGGTCAAATTTAGGTTAAAATTGATTTCAAGTAAAAAAAACGTACTCAATTTTACTTAAAAATCAATTAAATCAATTAAATCGATTAAATTGAATAATTAACTTGATTTATTGTTAAATTTGGGTTAAATTAAGTAAAACTTTGGGTCAAAATTAAGTACAAATTTGGGATAAATCGAGTCAAAATTAGATCAAAGTTGAGTCAAATTAGGGTCAAAATTAAAGTTAAAATTGGGTCAAAATCGGATCGATTAACGGATAAATAATGGAGAGGGTTTTAGGCAGATTTTTTATAGTTGAGGGAGAAATAGGATGAAAATTAAAAATCGAGGGGGAAATAGGATGTGAGTCAAAATCAAGGGAGAATAGAATTAAAATAGTATTTTCGAGGGGAATAAACTGTTTTTTGCTAAAAAATATTAATAAATATATAAAATGATTTTGCTTTCCTTACCCCACATCGCGCTCTTTCGCACGGATCCTGACTGGAGTGCCGAGAAGGCACCCAAGGTTGAACTTAAGCCCCTTCCGCAGGGGCTCAGGTATGAGTTTCTTGGTGATAATTCTACGCACCCCGTGATTATCAATGACGCGCTTGACAGGTCTCAAGTGGACAAGCTCCTCTGCGCCCTCAAGAGATATCGAGCCGCCATCGGATACACATTGGAAGATATCAGGGGTATCGATCCTCAGATTTGCACACATCGAATCCACCTAGAAGACGAGTCGAAATCCTCCATAGAGTGTCAATGCCGACTCAACCCCAACATGGCAGAGGTCGTGAAGAAGGAAGTGCTGAAACTTCTAGACGCATGTATCATATACCCAATCTCCGACAGCACTTGGGTCAGCCCGGTACAAGTGGTACCAAAGAAAGGAGGCATCACCGTCGTCCCAAACCAAAACAACGAACTTATTCCTACGCGGACGGTCACGGGATGGCGGATGTGCATAGATTATCGGAAGCTAAACAAGCATACCAGGAAAGATCACTTCCCTTTGCCGTTTATAGATCAAATGCTTGAGAGGTTAGCTCTTCACTCCTATTTTTGTTTTCTTGATGGCTATTCAGGATTCTTCCAAATACCGATCCACCCAAATGACCAAGAGAAGACGACCTTCACTTGCCCACATGGGACGTTCGCCTACCGCCGGATGCCGTTCGGCCTATGCAATGCACCCACCACATTTCAAAGATGCATGACTTCCATCTTTTCTTATGTTAATGGCGATATTATGGAGGTGTTCATGGATGACTTTTCCGTCCATGGATCCTCCTTTGATTTGTGTCTAACCAATCTCTGTAAAGTGTTAGACAGGTGTTTGCAAGCGAATCTTGTGCTGAATTGGGAGAAGTGTCACTTCATGGTGCGGGAAGGAATTGTTCTAGGACACAAGATTTCAGAGAAGGGGATTGAAGTCGATAAAGCTAAGGTTGAGGTCATTGAGAAGCTACCCCCTCCCATTAATGTCAAAGCAATTCGTAGCTTCCTTGGACACGCGGGGTTTTATCGGAGGTTCATCAAGGATTTTTCCAAGATTTCCAAACCGCTCACCGACCTCTTGAGTAAAGATGCAGTGTTCGACTTCAATGAAGAGTGTCATGTAGCTTTCGAGAAGCTCAAGAAAGCGTTAGTTTCACCCCCTATCATCCAACCTCCGGATTGGAAGCTCCCCTTTGAGATTATGTGCGACGCAAGCGACTACGCAGTGGGAGCTGTATTGGGGCAGCGGAAAGATAAGGTGATGCATGCTATCTACTACGC
>CM071860.1:24555380-24567379 GCA_036759665.1 Gynandropsis gynandra
GAGCGGATAAAAAGAACTGAATAGATCTAGGGCAAAGGGGGCGACGAACAGGGCAAGAAAGAACTGGAAAAACATTTGGGAAGGCTCAGGAGGCATCGGAGAAGAAGAAAAGCACCAATCCGTACACCGGTAACACAATAGGGAAGGTCGAGGCATCGAATTCCTTAGGGTTTATCATGTATAGAACTTTGCTATCTTCTGTTTTCGTTTCTTCCATGAGTGAGTAGAGTCCCTACTGCGGGTAGGGATATCGGATTTGTATGTATGAACGATGTTTTACGTTAATGCTTAGTTTTATGAATTTACTCTTGATTTACGGTTCTACGCTTAGCAATATCAATCATACGTTAGTGCTGACCGCTCAACAACATAGGATCTCGAACCTTGCTGGAAGGTTAAGGAACGAATCCAGTCCGCTAAGTTGTAGATTAAGTTTTGGCTAATGAGAATCTGACCGGTCGGTTAGTCATCTTAGGGATAGTGATTGCGGTCATAATGCTGCCATGGTATATGTTAATCGCTACTGGAAGGTAGGGTTGCATGTATCCATGGTTAGGAGGTTTAGGCTCGGAAGAATCACTCCTCACCGTAGAACATGAATTTCCCGTTGTAAAGAGTAGGTTATAGATCTATGATCCTTAGTTGTTCATCTATGCAATTCCCGGTATCCCGTACATCCGTAGTGTTCACCATATCTAGTCTCATCCTTAACCCAGTTTCGTTGTCACCATTAGGATAGTTTTAGGAAATTTGGACCATATCTCACCCTATCTTCTTTCGTCTTAATTTAGTTTCGTTCTTAGTTTAACTACAATTAGTCCCTAGAGATCGACCCTGGTACTACACGATCCGTATACTTACGGTGAAGTGGACTAGGATAATTATAACTCGTGTTTCCACACGTCAATAAACGACAAAGAGACGTATTGTTGAACCTTTATAAGATATTTTGAACACTAACGATATTCGCAATGCTGGAATGATTACCTTTAACTCTAACTCTTGCAAACCACTCCAACTCACAATCGCTATAAATACAACATTACAACCAATCACATAAAATACAAAATATCACCAATCCTCAATAGAAACACCACCAATTACTAACACAAACACAATGATTCTACTAGTCAACTCAAATAGCCAACGAAAACACAACCAAACATCTACGTAAATGCAACGTTTAATCGCCCCCTATAATTCTCCTAGTTTTAAGGGTTTTTCATTTGAATAAATAATATGACACACAGATGTAAATAAAAATTTTCAAGGAATAAGATTAAGTTTGTGTCCTTATTCTGAGTGATCATCATTACATTTCACCAGGAAGCATTGTGTCGACGTGTCCAAGGTCGCAATAGACGATACCCTGAATGAAAGAAATGAATTGAAGTTAGTTTCTCTGAAAGGCAATGCACAGGAAAGCATATATTTTCACAGAATATGGTTGTCGAAGTAAGCCAAAATTCATTGGAAGTAGTTTTACCCAAGATGTGTAAATTGAATCAGAACAGAGTTATATATTCTTAATATTTTTAGAGATTGGCTTTCCAACGCATGATCTCTCGCTTAGATCATGTACAAGGCTAACATGCATTATCCTATTTAGTTTATATCAACATTCTTTTCATAGTTTTCCTGCATATTTGTTCTTTTGACACCTCCTATTGAATATCATAAGATAGATTCCATGTAATCAAACAAAACTATTGTAATGACGATGAACTTACATCGCCAGTGAGGTGTGCCGCACATCTCTTCTCCGCTAATAGTTCCGCTTCCGTCTATAATAGTTCCGCTTCCGTCTATAATTTAGCCATGTTAGTCGTACATCCACCAAACACCAGATAAATACGAACAACACAGTTTAAATTGTAATGAATTTCATGATGAAATACTTTAGAAAAATTTTCAAGGATAACTAACTACAATGGAAACATCGAAAGCCAACGAAAAATATATTGAGATAAAGAATCTTTCGATACCAAAAACAAAGAACAATCAATCATTTGAAGGAAAAATTACCTTGGCAATCCGTGTACGAAGGTAGTCGTCGAATATTACATTTGTGACAAGTTCGTAATTACCATTGCCCTAGAAATGAAATCGGGTGTTGAGAGTACATATTCCAGATGAGAAGAATCAAACCCATACTTCGTGGAAGATAATTGAGATAAAGAGATTTACAGTTGAACGACAAGGCATACTAAAGAGAAGATCCTCTGCAATACCATACGGATTTCCATTTGAGTATATCTATGTAAATAGAACACCAAAACCACATGAATGCTCGATAAATGATGTTTTCAAATATATTTGTATAGTTTCGTTGAACTGGTCTTGTTATTTTCAATGATATATATTTCTTCATAAACCATACCAACCAAAAGCCTTGAGTGCACAGTTCATTTCTGTCCATTGAAGTCACTGAGCCAATAAGTACAGAAATGTTTACTCGAACTTCGATTTAGAAGACTTTAATTTAGATAAAGTTTGAATTATTATTGCTCCTTGTAAAGAAATACAACTTTCTTTTTCAATTCATCATAGTTTAATATCTTTTTGTTTTGGATCCAAATGAAGACAAGACTTACCCCAGACGAAAACCAATCACCTTCCGGAGTAGGAATTATAAGTGAATTCATGGCGTCAGCGATAGAAACAGCAGTTGAAGCTGCAGAAGATCTACCCCATTTCTGTATTAATACACCATCTCTCTACGAAAACCAATCACCTTCAGGAGTAGGAACTATAAGGGACTTCATGGCGTCAGCGATAGAAACAACAGTTGAAGCTGCTGAAGATCTATCCCATTTCTGTATTAATACACCACCTCTCTGTGACAATAAAAAGGACAAGACAAAACGCAGAAATTGCTCAGCAGAAAGATATGATGTCTCATATTGGTCAAGAAATATAATTTCAAACATTATTAACCTTTTGAACCATATTAGTGAATTCTTCTTGTAACCAATTGTGATCTCTGATAACTTTCTTGATCGGAAACCCGTTAATTCTAGCATTTAAGAATTCTGACACCTAGTTTATCTCGTTAATTAGAGAAACAACACGCAACCAATAATAACAAATTACTTTAACACAATAACATGGCAAACCTGAGTTGTTGAATGATTTCCCCAAATGGTCATATTGGACACTTTGTCATAGAATACATCGGCTTTAAAGGCAAGCTGTCAAACAGAATCCGCATTCAGTAGTCAATATGCTGAGGAAAATGTGAAAATTTGATTTTGATATGAAAAGCATATGGAAAGTTTTCTACCTGGCATTGTGCTCGATTTTCATCTAATCTCGTCAAGGCGTGAAAATTCTTCGGGGATATATTGGGAGCATTTTTCATACAAATCAATGCACTGAACATAAATAGATATATTAAAATGAAATAAGAAGAGTATAATGTTTTTCAAAAGTAATCAATAAATGGTTCTTACTTTGTGTTGCAAGGGTTTCCCACTACTATCACCTTAACGTTACGAGAGGCAACAACATTAAGAGCTTTGCATATGAAGTTGCGAGTTCATATTTAGATTCATGAGCCATATTAGATTTGATATAAGATACGTATTAGATTTTTTTATGCAGAAGGGTTTTTTAGCAAGAACCTGTTCAACATATATTTTTCCATTTATGTCTAATAAGTCAGCTCGTTCCATTCCTGGCCCTCGAGGTTTAGCCCCTATCAGCCCATTCAGCGTCTTGGAAAACTTCATAAGGATATGTGCCTATGCTAAATTCTCTCAACAATGGGTACAATGAATCTTCAAGTTCCATTGCAACCCCTATACCGACATTGCACACTTACAATCAATTACAAAACAGAAGTGTATGGATTACATTGCGACAAGGATCATAAATGCATGAAATTGCAGTGAAATACTTGACATGATAAAGTTGAAGTGTAAATATTAAGCATTTTTTATTCGAAACATGTTTTATTCATCAAATAAAATCTTCTGCAAAATAATACCTTCAAGAGCTTGAAATGATCTTTCTGATCTAGCAATTTCAAAGCAATTGGTTGATTTAGGTATCATCTAAATATGATTATATGATTACCTTTAGAAGATATATGTTTTATCATGGTACCTTTTGTCCGAGATCCATGGGTCCAGCAGCGGGACACCATCGGCGATTCGCCTAAGCAGATACCTTCACCGAAATGGGTATCCGCTAGGGTTAATCAGTTGGAATTATTGAAGCGGTCACTGGAAAGCAAGCATTGGCGAATGTATCTATTTGGGTGAATCATTCGGTGGTCTCCCGTTGCTCCTTTCTGTTTCGTCGGATCTGTGAAGAAGAATCTCAGGATTCAAAGAAGTGCATCGAATGTAACTGCTTCGGTGAATTGACACCGTTGCTCCCCATTGTTTCGTCGGACCTTGAAGAGGAAGAAGAATCTGAGGATGAAAATTGAAGGCAATAAGTTTCAGTCAACGTATTACCTTCGGAATTGTTGAAGCGGGCTCTAGAAAGCCATCATCGGCGAATGTATCCATCTGGGTTAATTGACACCGAAGGTCTCCCGTTGCTCCCTCCTCTTTCGTCGTATCAGTGAAGACGAAGAATTCCTGTCGTTTCTTAGGTCAATTTAAGGAGATGATTTGGACGCAACTACCAAGATAATTTTTTAATGCGAGCCCCATTAGCTCAGAGGAAGATGAAGAGGAAGAGACCTAGGATAAAGATGAAAAGAATGTTGTAGAGAATTTTTCCCGCGAAAAAAATCAACTTTTATATGAGAATTATATATAAAAGTTCTTTCAAAAAACTATCTTTACAACTAATTTTTTATTTTATTTTATTTTAAAATATAAAAAATCATTTCATTCATCACTTTAAATTTCTATCCAAATATTCTTTATTAAATCTTTTACTATTTAAAATATCAATTTTAAATGTTTTTTTAGTATGAGAAGTTCAACATGTAAAAAATTAAACAATTGAATTAGTAAAAATAAACATTCTAATTTAAACGTTTTTATCTCTAAAAAATTCAACACAAAAAAATTAAACAATTAGACGAGTAAAAATAAAACATATTTCGTCTCTTAGAAGTTCAATCCGCTTCTTCTCATGTTCTCTTCATCTCTACAAGATGGAGTTCTCGCGGTCGTCGAATCGACACCTCACATTCATGTCGATCTCCGCTTCGAATTCTATCGAACGATCTTTGTATCTAAGCTCTGATAATCCAAATGAGATTATAGATTTGTTTCTCTTTATGCCGGATCTTCAAATGAAAGTCGGATTCTAACCGATCAAGTTGTCTCTTTTACATATGAGAATGTATAGATTTGTTTCTCTCATACATAAATTAACCATATAAATAAGAAATTAGAAACAAAAAGGATAAAGAAAATTATATTGTTTAAATTTTTTATATATAGATAAATATATTAATTATAAATAAAATAAACGAATAAAAATATATAGATATATTTATAGATATATATATATTGCGTAATGACAATTTAATTTATGTACTTATATATGTCTTTTTTCCAAGCATTCAAGATTCAAGATTCGTCTGCCAAGCATCAAGAGTTCGTCTGCCAACGATAAGGTAGAACACGAATTTTATCATTAGAGTAGTGATACAAAGCATTCAGGAAGGCGGCATGAGAGAAACAAATCTATACCTTCTCATATGTAAAAGAGACAACTTGATCTCATTTGTCCAATGAGATCGAGCAAATATAATCACAAATATAGTTGTCCATTTGAAAAAATTTATATGAACGAACTACTCCAACATATCAATTCTTACACATTAATATAAATTACATAAGATTAATAATTGTATGTTATTACTAATTTTATGTGTTTCTTTGTTGGGGACAATTAAGTTCATGGAGAGGAAACAATTAAACATTGGAATGGTATATGTCTTCATTTACTACTTCGATATAATTTTCTTAAACTCAGAATCCTAAAAAATTTCAAAACTATATTTTTTATTTCAAAATAATTTCAAACACGATTATTTTACAAATGCAAATATAAATTAAACAATTGATCATACAAAAATACGTTAACCAAGAATATTGGCAAACAAACTTCGTTAATCACTTTTCTATCAAAATTTATTAACAGTGAGGCCTATTGTTTTATCATTAGACCTTTCATCACCAAACTATTTGAATATTATCAACGACTAATTTATTATCTTTATTTTAGTAATTGTTTTAAGTTTTAATATTGTTTATTTTAATATTGTTTTATACTTATTATACATAATGTTTTAAATTAGTTAAACAAAAAAAATTATAATCCCGTGCATCGGGGGTTTTTCCTAGTACATATTAATAAACAAAATATATATACATTTTTACAAAAAAAAAATTGAAAAATATATAAAATACATTCTTTCTTATATAATACTCCATGATTATTGAAATTATCAAATAGTACACAAAACTAATACACTCGAAAAGAAAATTTTGAGGTATTTCTCCTTTTAATAACAATTAGAAAAAAAAAAACAGGACGAAGGACATATGAACTTAAAACTACATGGACTCTTGCTTCACAACAACATCAAAGAGCAAGCTATCACCATTGCTTGTTCCTTTGCTACCCTCTCCATCTTCTTCTGCAACTCTTTCTTCTACCTTAACCTCAGGATCGATCTTTTCGAGTCCTTCTCGTGCATGTGATTGCACAGAGATGTCATCAAGCTTCGCTCCTTGCATCTCTGGGTTTAGTAGACGAATTTGTTTCTTGTATCTCGCACGAAGCCTCTTCCTTTTCTCCTTACTTGTCTCATTCCTATAATGAACTGAAACCATATGCGCCGCAAACTTTTGTGATGTGTCGAAGACGTTGTTGCATTTAGGACATGTATATGGACCATATTTCTCGTAAGGTAGGCTATGAGTTCGACCATCGTAGGCATCATCTTCGATCTCTTCTTCTTCTTCATCATCAGAATAGTTGAAGAAATATCCAGCTATGTCTTCTATTTTCTTTGTGTTGCGGCCTCTTTTTCTTAGTTTAGGTCGTGGGTTATCATGAAGATTTGGTGGGGTAGAGAAGTTTAATGGTTCAAAAGACATTGGAACTTTGTGAGATTGAGAGAAAAGATTGTCTAGATGGTTTCCCCGTCGATGTGACGGATATGGGTTTTGGCCCATAGCTTTGGGAAAAACCATGCTTAAAGGTTTGACACTCAAGATCTCATCACCATGTTTGGTATGCCCATGATCTATGTTTTGTTCCCTATGAAGATTTGGAGACAAAATGACATGGTTAGCCGGGGAATGCCAACCGTTGGATTCGCAAGCCAGTGCACGTTCAACACGTTCCATATTGTTTTGTACAGAGAGCATGGTACTAGAAGGAATAACTGCAGAATACTGCTTTGTGATGGTTTCACTGATGGATACACGAGTCATGTGAGGATTATCTTTGATAGGAAAGTAATCAATGGAACTTGAAACCTGAGTTCTCGGTTGCATTGCTGAGACGAGGCCTCTTCTCATATGTTGAGCCACCCTTTTGCCAAGTTCAAACTGATTGTTAGACCCAAAAGAAGGGTACACTCTCGAGTTTCGAGAGCACCCAAAAGAAGAAGAAGAAGCAGCACCGGAAGTAGAAGAAAGAACCATGGTGGGTTCTTGTTTCACACAAGCTAGCATATTTCCATACTTACCAAAATCATAGTTCAAATGGGTAGAAGAAACCATCCTATAATCCATAGAATTAGGATCTTGCGGTGAATGATTGTTGAAAACATGACTCATTTGGTTGTTTGATGAGAACATAGGCTGATGGTTCATTTGATTTGTAAGCCTTTGGTTCAAATGGTTCCCAAGAACACCAAAACCAAAGATTTCATCTCCACTAGTATAAAAGAGATTAGGGTTTGGAGACATTGTGAAAGACCAGAAGGAAAAATGGTAATTTCACAATTTTGAGAGTTTTTTTCTTTGAAGTAAAAAAGAAAAACAAAGAGCATGGTTCTTGCAAGTTTTTTCATCGGTGACTTTTTATATTGGGAGCGAGGACGTTAATTTTTAGTTTTTCTTTTATTTTTTTAATATTTGAAAAGGTAAAAAGCTAAACATAATAGGAAGGAAATCTACACCTATTTTATATGTTTAAAGTATTAATATGTTACATTTTCCATACCTTTACATTGGTTTAATTTTCTTTTTTATTTCGTGGGATTTTATGATTTTGATTTTATGGTTACGAGATTGTCAATATAAAACAATGATGATACTTTTCTTTCTTTGGAATAGAGGAGAAAACAGCAAGATTTAGATACAATCCGAAATTAAATTGTTAAGAGTTCAATGCAATAAATTAAAGTTGTCTTTTTAGTTATAAGGTTTTGTTTGAAGCATTATTTATTTTTTCGATATAGTTTACATTCGAAGATTTTTTACCAAAAGAAGAGATTATTTAAAACTCGTTGAATAAAATCCTTTTTTGTTATGTCTAATCTCTATCTTAAAAGTTGTGTTGACTCGATGGATTTTCTTTAGTGATATATATGAAAATATAAGGAAAGATATGCCAAAACTGGAACTTGATTTAGTTGGTGGTAACGAAAACAAATCCACCTAATTTGGAAAATATGAACAAAAGGGGAACCTTAAATTTGTTAACATTTATTCCATGAATTGAGGACCACACTTTTCTAATATTTTTAAAGAAAATTAAATATTAAATCAAATAAAAATATAAATTTATTTTGTTCCCGATGAAAATCATTTTACATTTTGTACACAAAATATCAAAAAACAATTAGTTTATAATATGGCTTTCTTTCATATATAGAACTTTTTTTTTCTTGAAAATTTGTAAAACATTTAAATCAAAGGTTAAACTGGAATTCCTTGTAAAACCTTTTTTTCCTTATCCAAAAGCCAAAGTCTTATCGTTTGCCTTAGTATCTATCATCTTGCTTTGTACTGATTAGTAAACTTTACTGTCCATCTCTCTTTAATCCAAATTTCGTCTATGTACCTATCATCCCCAAAATGAAGAGTCCAACTTAGGATATAAGAGACTTTTTGACAAACTCAAATTTCCTTTGTATTATTCATGATATATATATATCAATGTATATATAGAGGAGAATATGCAACTAAATTTCTATATATCAACAACAAAACAGATTCTCAATATTCTCCTAATATGTCCCCTTAAGTTGGCGCGTGTAGATCACGAACGCCTAACTTGTCAAGAAAACGTCAAAATATAAAAAAAAACAAATCAAACACTTTTTCAGAAAGTGTCGACGGTCGGGTCGAAATCTCGATGGCTTGTCACGCCATAGTCTCGGTTCGGTTCGGTAGTATATCGACAGTTGAATAGATCTGTCGGGGTCAATATGCCAAAGGGCGTCGAGGTTGGAACGCCAAAGGGCGTCTTGTTCGGAACGCCAAAAGACATAATGTTCGAAATGCCGAAATGTGTCATAATCGGGACGCCAAACGACGTCATGTTCGGAATGCCAACAAAGGACGTCATGATCGAAACGCTAACAAAAAAGCATCATAGTCGGGATGCCAAAAGGCGTCGTAGTCGAAACGCCAAAAGACGTCATAGTTAGAACGCCAAAAGGTTTCAAGGTCGAAACACCGAAAATGGCGTCAAGGTCGGAACGTCGAAAGGCGTCATGGTTGGAACACCAACAAATGGCGTCAAGGTCGGAACACCGAAATGCGTTATGGTCAGAACACCGGAAAGGACGTCAAAGTCGGAACGCCAACCAAGGGCGTCAAGGTCGAAACGCCAACAAAGGGCGTAATGGGTCGGAACGCCGGAAGAGCATTGTCTTTCTAGTTAAAAATATAAATCAGCAACAACAATTGTTGAAATAGGCACTTAACCTAGTGGCCATGCTTGTATATATATCTTGTCTGTATTATGCCTGGTTACGGGTTCGAATCTCTTCGCTGCACCTATGCCTGCAACCTTCCCTTTTTAAATTTTTTTTTGTAAGATTACCATAACAAGGGTTTCCAAAGGGTTTGAGATGGCTTCAAGAGGCGGATTCACTCTCCTTCGGTGGCGGATCCGCGTCGTACTATAGAGACACCATCACGATCGGAGGTTTCTCTCTAGACTAAGTACAACAGCTAAGCTCGACCCAAGCCCCGACCTGGTTTCATACTCGGAACCGGTGGAGGCGGTCATGTGGAAGGTGAGTATGGTGGAAGGCCGCAACCAGCGTATGGGTCAGGACCAGGATCCGATTTTGGATCTAGGTATGGGAGTAAACCCGATTATGAAGGATTGAGATCAGAATTCGGTTCCGAGTATGGCCGAAAACCTGAGTCAGAGCACGAGTCTGGTGGGCATGGTGGGAGAACAAAGAGGGAGTATGATCGTCGTCCTGAAATGGAGTATGGAGAGGACTAAGTACGGAGGTAGGCCGAGCTACGAGAGATCGGAGGTTTCTGCCATGGAAAAGGGAATCTTTGTCTCTTGCTCCGCCGGAAACAGCGGACCCACCAAAACCTCCATCGCGAACGTTGCGCCATGGATAATGATCGTCGATTCCAGAACCCTGGATCGCGATTTCCGGGCTTATGTTGTTCTCTGTAACGAAGGTCGTTTCATTGGAGTTTTTCTATACAACCGCGAAGGCCAAGCTCGTAGGCTCTGATACCATGACAAACTCAAATTTCCTATTGTTCATGAGATATATCAATGAATATATTGAAGAGAATATGTAACTAAACTCCTATATATCAGTAACAAAACCGATTCTCATTATTCTCCTAATACATTTTAATCATTCCCTCACCAATTAGACCAACACTCCACTAATTCTTTTAAATACAAGAGTGTAATTCTTTACGTCTAACTATTTTTGGCTATTTATAGGTTTCCAATTTAATGGTTGAAAGAGAGTTATGGCACAATTTCTTCTATTTTTAAAATTGCGTTCAGGTGAGGGTTTGATGGAGTTCTACCATTAGTGAAAAAATTTATGGGGAATAAATTAAGAGAACGAGATAATGAGATTAAGATTAGATGAAGAATTCTATTCGAGTTATATATTTGTTCACATATCATTAATCAACAGAAAAATTACATATTTATACAAGAAAATATTAAAATAAGAGGAAAATTACATATTTATACAAGAAAATATTAAAATAAGAGGTTACAAAGTTATCATGATACTAGAGAAGTCTAACATGTGGAAAAGATAAATGCATGTCACTTTTACAAAACAATAAATGACTATAATTTGTAAATAAGGGCAAATCAGTCTCCATTCACTTTTCGACATGTCAAATGAGTTGAAGAAGTCACATTAGTCGAATAGTCTCAAAGTATCGAAGTAATCTTAAAATTATAGGTAAGACCCAAAGACCCTTATAATGATAGTCAAAGTAGTTTTAGTGGTCTGACGTGTGGAAACACGAGTTATAATTATCCTAGTCCACTTCACCGCAAATATACGGATCGTGTAGTACCAGGGTCGATCTCTAGGGACTAATTGCAGCTAAACTAAGAACGAAACTAAACTAAGATGAGAGAAGATAAAGTGAGATATGGTCCTAATTATCCTAAAACTATCCTAAGGGTGACAACGAAACTAGGTTAAGGATGAGACTAGATATGGTGAACACTACGGGTGTACGGGATACCGGGAATTGCATAGATGAACGACTAAGGATCATAGATCTATAACCTACTCTTGACAACGGGAAATTCATGCTCTACGGTGAGGAGTGATTCTTCCGAGCCTAAACCTCCTAACCATGGATACATGCAACCCTACCTTCCAGCAGCGATTAACATATACCATGGCAGCGTTATGACCACAATCACTATCCCTAAGATGACTAACCGACCGGTCAGATTCTCATTAACCAAAGCTTAATCTACAACTTAGCGGACCAAATTCGTTCCTTAACCTTCCAGCAAGATTCGAGATCCTATGTTGTTGAGCGGTCAGCACTAACGTATGAATGATATTGCTAAGCATAGAACCGTAAATCAAGAGTAAA
>CM071860.1:24574268-24594450 GCA_036759665.1 Gynandropsis gynandra
AGGAATAGTGCCCGACCGGGCACCCTTGTGTCCTTGATATTTTTCTTTTCCGCTCGTTGCTCGGGTGTTCCTTTGGGTTCTGGAGCTCTGAGTAGATATGTCGTAAATTCTTGTGGTTTTGGCAGGGAATCCTTCATAATGAGCTCATTTAGGCCTTGTCGCCTAAAAAACCTGAAAACCAACAAAACGGGGTGTGTAAGCTCGAAATCGTATCGGATAAGTATGACTCGATGTAAGATACATGCGAAAATGGTGTAAAAACCTATCCTAATATTGATACACTTTCAGTGTTATCATGGTCGAACTAGTAGGACTAGTAATACACTTTGCATTAGTACACTCGTGATGGTGTCTATGTTTTTTACGAGAATGGGAGACATTTTACCTTCATATCATCTAATGATTGCGTTTACGAACAAAGAGACATTATTTCCCAACGAAATAACTAATTATTTGTCTAGTCATGTTCTTGAGTTATTGAAGGATTCTAAAGACGATTTTCTGAAGAAGAAACTATAAAAATGAAGAGAAAGAGCTAGGTAAGAAGACACCATTGAAACATCGCGTCCATCAAATAAAGAAGAGGCGTGAGAGTATAATCTTTCAACTAGGAGACATGGTATGGGTGCATGTGGGATTTACCAGATAAAGAAGAGACATGTGAGTATAATCTTTCAAAGTCCTTGGACGCATAAACAATAACGCCTACAAAACTGAATTACGAGGTGAGTACAATGCAAGTTCAACTTTCAATATAGTTGCATTGACTCGTTCATTGCAAATGATGGATTTAATTTGAAGTCAAATCCTTTTTAAGAAAAATGGAATGATGAGAACAAGACATTGGATAAGACACAGAAAAGGAAAGACCAATCACGAGGACTAGAGCAAAGAAGATTTAGAACGTGTTCCCTCGCATAGACGTTGAGGAATTGGAAACGGCTTCTGGAGGACATCAAGAGCCGCTAAATAAAGCTCATGTGACTTTTTCACAGATGGAGGAGACCAAGAGAAGCACGGAGTTGGTGGAGCCGAGATCACTTTGAAAGTTTTAATGCCTATTATGTAATATTAAATAGTCGAGGGGACAAAGTGTAAATATTGAAAAATCAAGTAATATATATACGGAGAGAAAAAGTTTTTCAATAAAGAATTCATTTTTATACAAATCGAAACCCTAAACAATCAGAGAAACGAAGAACAAAAAACAGTTTTTTCGTTCCCAACCAAAAATCCGCACCAACGGTTGATCGTAGAATCTGATCTCAGCGTTGATACGAGTAGAAGGTTTGCACGATCAAGTCTTACATCCATTTTTCATCAAAATTCAACGAAATAGGTATCATCGAAATCGTTTCCAATTTTGTTCTTCGTTGAAACCAATCGAAACTATTCTCGAACATGACTAGATCAATAAACTGGATTGTAAAACACGATTCCGCATCCGATTAGCAACCCAACCGTGGTATCAGAGCGTCTGGTCATCTGTTCAAGATTAGTTTTTTTATTTTTAATGAAAAATGGATCGAATTTCGTCTTGGAATTCGCAAAAACCGAGACGGCAGCTGGAAAAACCGCACGGCCGAACAAAAGGTCGGGCGGCGGCCGAAACCCTAACCGGTCGAGCGAGGGTCACCGAGACTAGCGACGGGATGGTGCGCAAGTCTGGGTAACCGCAAGTGGCACTCCGAAGGCACCCTGGCACGACCGCGAGTGTCTGGGCATCCGACGTGCGTGCACACGAGCGAACGTCTAGGCATCCGATAGGACCGCGGGCAACGCGACCCAACGAGTATCGTGGGTCGATGGTACGAGCGGCGAGGAGCACCCCGACGCAAACGAGCGAGGACGAGCGCGGACGGTGCGCTGCAGGCGAGTGCGCGGTAGCTGAGTGGGCAGGAGGCGATGAGTAAGAGGCCGACGAGCACGCACGGGCGAGGGGCGACCAGCACGCGCGGGCTAGCGAGCGAGTGATGCTTGGCAAAGGGAAAAAAACCCTAGCCCGAGCGTGCCAGCACACCGAGCCCGAGCGGGTGCTCCCCGCGAGCCCGAGCGAGCACTCCCCACGACTCCGAGCGGGCCCTCCCTGCGAGCCCGAACGGGTAACAGTTTGGGTGGTGGAAATTCGTAGGGTTTCAAACCCTAGCCCGAGCGGGCGTATGCGTTCAGCCTGAGCAGGCGAGCGCTGCAGCCCGAGCGGACATGCGCAGCAAGCCCGCTCATGCGAGAATTTCTAGAAACACAACCTGCATGCGCTAATGTGACAGCACGCGTAGGTCATGTAGTTTCGAAAAAATTAAAAATTATTGAGTTCTTAAATGATACATTGTTTATCATTTGGTTTTCCTTCGTTGTGGACGTATGAATAGGCTCTTGTTTACATGGTACGACCTAACTACCAGGAGGCATGTAGTTCAAGGATTTGATCATATGTCTATGACATTAGATGTCTAGTGGGAGGGAACAATTAGTTCTTGTAGATGCCTGGACTACTCGGGGGACATGAACTTAATTGTTATCCGACCATGAACTGAAGGATGAACTCAACTATATCAATAGGGACGACCTGACTACCAGGTGATTATTTGATATATAGCCGCACTTAATTTACTACAAATTTTATGGGGATAAATTTGTAAAGAATTTATTTTATATGGTTGGGAAACGTCTTGACTACCAAGGGGCTCAAGCATATAGTTATAGATTAATGCTAATGAGAAATAAGATTTCTGATACTATTGTAGCATTGATTAGCGAGCATATCATTTAGATGAAGTCCATGTCTTTATTATATTTATGATGTCTAACTCTCTACTATTTACTTTCTTTTATTTTTCAGATCTCTTGAGAATGTCTCAATTCAATTTACGTCTTATTCCCGAGATCAACAAGCTTGTTGGAGAAAACTTCGATGAATGGCAACACAACTTGCGTTTGGTGCTGACCAATGAGAAGTTGATCGATGTGATCGATAAGCCAGCTCCTCCGACACCAGATCCAGCAAATGATGAAGCTTTCAGTGACTTCACCAAGTATGAGAAGAACTGCATCACTGTGAAGTGCCTTATTCTGGCGTCAATAAGTGGCAAACTCCACAAGCAACATGCACATATGGATGCCAAGCAGATCATGGAACATCTTAAGAAGATGTTCGGTGAACAGAGTCGAACGGAAAGGTCCAAGTTGTCGGGAACTTTATTCAAGTCCATTCTGAGTGAGGGCTCTCCTGTAGGACCCCACGTTCTGAGGATGATTAGTCTGATATAACAGCTTGAGAAGATGGGGTGCACCTTCCGTAAGGAGATGCAACAGGAGATGATCCTACATTCACTTTCAGACTCATTCTCCTCGTTTTTTGTTAACTACAACATGAATAAGCTGGATGTCGAGTTGTATGAGATGCACAACATGCACACTACGTATGAGAAGCAGATGTTCATCGGGAAGAAGGGATCATGATTAGTTCTGATGGTTGGACAGTCCTCTCAGCAGAAGAGGAAGGGCAAGAAAAGGCCCAAGACCTGGCAGAGCATGCCCAAGGCTGGTATGACCAGGGTAAAGGGCGGTGCTGGTAAAGCTGACCAGTCAAATGCTGAGTGTTTCTTCTGCAAGAAAAAGGGGCATATGAAGAGGAATTGCAAGGAATACCTTCAGTTTCTCAAGGGCAAGAAACAAGGTAAGACTTCCATGGAAAATGTTTTCATGGTTTCCTTGACTACTATTGATTCATCTAGATGGGTATTGGATGATGGTAGCAGTTTTAACATCTGCAACATGTTGCAAGGGCCGAGGATCAGTAAGAGATTCAAGAAGGGAGAATTCAGTCTCAAGGTTGGAAATGGCGCAAGTGTTGCTGCTCTAGCCGTAGGATCGATTTCTCTTGTAATGCCTACATGCAAGACTTTGTTGTTAGACGACTATTATTATGTTCCGAAGTTTGTTTCGAACATAATTTCTATTTTTATGCTTAATAGACGTGGATTTCAAATAGTTTTCAGTAATAACATTTGCTTTATTTATCATGGTGATGATTTATGTGTGAATGGTTATTTACAACAAGGAATTTATGTCTTACCCGATGTCAATGTTGAATTAATTAACATGCATGTTTCGGGCCAAAAGAGAAAGATAGATGATCATAAAAAACATCTTTGGCACTGTAGACTTGGTCACATCGGTGAGAAGAGGATCAACAAGTTGCATAAGGATGGATTTCTAAGCCATTTTGATTATGAATCATATGAAACTTGTGAGTTTTGTCTTATTGGTAATATGACCAAATCTCTATTTAGTGGAACCGGAGAAAGAGCTACAGAACTTCTAGGACTCATACATACTGATGTATGTGGACCTATGAGAGCTCAAGCCAAGGGTGGATATTCATATTTCATCACATTTAATGATGATATTTCAAGAAATGGATTTGTGTTCTTGATGAAACACAGATCCAAATCTTTTGAAATGTTCAAGAGATTCCGTAGTGATGTGGAGAAACAAACCGGAAAGAGTATCAAGGTGTTGAGATCAGACCGGGGTGGTGAATATCTGAGTCATGAGTTTGTCGATTATCTAAGGCAAAATGGGATTTTGTCTTAGTGGACTTCTCCTGGAACACCGCAACATAATGGTGTGTCTGAATGGTGAAATCAGACTTTATTTGATATGGTCCGATCCATGATGGGGTTCACAGATCTTCTGATCAACTTATGGGGTTATGCTTTAGAAGCAACTGTATACATTTTAAACAAAATTTCCACTAAAGCAGCCTTTAAGACTCCATATGAGATATGGAAGGGACGGAAACCTAACCTGAAAAACATCAAGGTTTGTCATTGTCCGGCTTTTGTTAAGAGACTTCAGCCACACAAGTTAGATGTTAGGTCTGTTAGGTGTAGATTCGTAGGTTATCCCAAGGAAACTATGGGATATTATTTCTACCATCCGTCTGAGCACAAAGTGTTTGTGGCTAGAACTGCAACCTTTCTTGAAAAAAGTTCCTAGAGGAAGGAATTCATGGTGGAGAAATAGTTCTTGATGAAATTCAAGAACCTAACGAACCAACACAAGCTCTGGGACATGAAATGTCAAATGAGCAATCTTGGTTGGGTGATATGTTGTTAGGCTCCAAGGCTTCATCTTCAAATGTTGAAGTGACAATGCATGTTCAAGAACCAGTTCAGGAACAAGTCCAACAACATATTCCAGTGTAGGTTGAACCTCCTACACACGCTTCTTTGAGAAGGACAACACGTTCTCGACGTGCACCTGAAAGACTTAATCTTATGGTGTAAGAGGACGTGATCGGTCATAGAGATGACGATCCGTTGACTTTCCAGAAGCTATACAAGGTCCAGATTCTGAGAAATGGTGGAAAGCCATGGAATCCAAGATTGATGAGGATATCACAAAGAAAGCAAGCCTCGAATGGAAGAATGGAACGGATGGGTCGAATAGGCAAAACAATCACGCGGATGCACGAGACACTTATGAGGACGTGTGGGATGCTGACGAGGACGCACGGGACGCTGACGAGGACGCGGATACGTGGACCGTTGATGAGACTCGCGAACTAACGGTCGCGTCCGATATTCACGGGCCGCCTAACTCGGAGATGATACTTTTTACGAAAACACCTAAATGGAGGCCTTCCTAAAGTGAAAATTCGATGAAACCAAAACCATTGGAACCAGCACTCAGAGATCTTTCAAATGAGTACCAGATTGCTGCCGGAACGTCACTTTTCCGGCGACTCTACGGTGACTTTTCCGACAAGACCTCTAGTGCACACTTAGAGCCAAATTCTGAGGTTTCAAGCATGTTGAAGGGGCCTTGGGCTAGATCTAAGTCCAGGAGGCTAAAGGAGAAGATTCAAGACATCTTAGAAGCCCTAGAGATTGAACAGCAAGATCATTTGAAGGATTTAGAGCCTCACAAGCCCATGGATCACACAAAGACCCATCAAGAGAAAGTGTCTTGGATTTGTGTCATTCAAATTCAAATTTGAATTTAAATTGTACCAAGAACACCTATAATTTAGGGCTTATTTCGTGCATTGTCAGTAGGAATAAAATCTAGGAAGATTAGTGGTCAATAAGAAAATTTTAGACTTTTGAATAGGAGTGTAATGTGAGAAGTTTGTTTTACCCTTCTTCCTTTTTAAAGAGGCACGCATGAATTATAAAAAACAAGTCATTTTCGAACCAATTACAGACCAAAGGAGCTTAGCTCATTGTTCTTGAGATTAAGAGATTCATCTCACACAAATCATTCAAGTCCGGGACTTACTCGATTCGACTTATCAAGTAACGGACCACTGTTGCTTGTGACGTCTTCTATCATCCTAAGAGTTTTAGAGGTGCATATGTGATAACACGTAATCCGTAGTAGTTTTTATGTCATTTTTAGGTCTAGTTTTAGGTAGACTTCATTCATTTATCGAGACTATTCGAGGATTTTATCTACATTTCGTGTTTTGTGTAGGAAACGAAGACATGATGAGAAACACGAGAGAAATTGGCAATTCAACCCCAAAATGACAAGGTTCAGCTTGTGCAAGACCGTGGATTGAAGTGAACGTGCAAACACCGAGCGAAAGGAGCGAAAACGTCATTTTAGGACATGCCCGCTCGGGCAATGCAGAGTACCCGCTCAGGTAATTTGTGCCATGACAACCCCGTAGCTTTACACGACTCGGGTGCCAAAGGAACATGGTCGGGCATGAGTCCCCGATCGGGTGGAAATGTTGCGCCCGCTCGGGTTACTGATCATCAAAATATGCCGTAACTTTGCACGACTCGGGCTGAAGAGGAACACGCTCGGGCAAAGGTGCCCGCTCGGGCGAAAATGGATGCACACGGTCGGGTACATAGCTTGCACGATCGGGTACAAGATGTGCCCGATCGGGTCCTCAGATCTCAACAAACTTTCCTAAGTTTTGGTTCGGCCAAATCAAGGGAAATCAGATCTATTTAAAGGGGAATCGAGCAGAATTGAAAGGGGGGACGATTCAGAGGCATTAGAGCACGAATTGGAGACATCACGGAGGACGGAACGAGGGATCCGAGGCATGGAGGATCTATTGAAGACATAGGGAGTCATCTCTTTCTCTTTCTATGTTGAATATAGATTTGTTTTGTGTTTCGTTTTCTGAGTTCATGTTCATATAGATCTATTGCCATAGGATAGAGAGTATTGCCAAGATGTAATGGAGTTTCGTACTTAATGAATGGTGGAACTTAATGCTTTCATTACCTGTACGCCACTTGAATGAATGAAATCGGTATTTTATCATGTTTTCAGATCTCATGGTTGTTCTTAATGCTTTCTCTACCTGTACGCCACTTGATTGAATGATGATAGAAGCCTAATAAACCAACGCCAGGGCATTAGACTTCGGAACTTAGCCATGATTTAGGGTTTAGCCGGTTTAGAATCTACGCCAGGTCAATCGGTTAAATCTAGGGATTAGGATAGCGGTCGTAATGCGTCTATCCATGTAAGATACGCAATGGATACATTGGTATATGCATGGTAGATAGTGGACAAGTCTACGCCAGTCAGTTCCTATAGGAGAGCTTGAATTCCCTGAACTCATGATAGTACCTTAGACCAATTATCTCGTTAGAACTCCGTTACATTGTCATGCAACTCTCGATACCTATGGTGATTAGTCTTAGAGTCATTCCTACCTATCTTTAGTTTAGTTTGCATTTAGGTTAGTTTGCATTCCACTACTATTTGATTCATCACGTCTTATTCATTAGTTTAATAACTTGTAAGTCGCATCAATTCCTTGTGTTCGACCCTAGTTGCTACACGATCCGTATTCTTGCGGAAGCGTTAGTCTAGGTAATTTATTACTTGAGTCTACGCACATCAATATGCTAAAGGTTTTGGATGGTCTCACTGAGATTTGGGCCAACGTTCTTCAGCACGTATCCGTCTACGAGTTCAAGGGCACCCATCAGCACAACCGAGTGAAACGCACAATCCAGTCGCACATCAAAGATGGAATCTATGAAGTTCAACGAACTGTGGACTTTAGTTGATCCTTTAGAGACTTCCAGACCAATTGTTTGTAAATGGGTTTATAAAAGGAAGATTGGAGCACATGGACAGGTAGAGACTTATAAAGCTCATCTAGTTGCCAAGAGGTATAGTCAACGAGAAGAGATTGACTATGAAGAAACGTTCTCCCCTGTGGAAATGCTCAAATCTATACGGATTCTATTTACAATAGCGGAATACTATGACTATCAGATTTGGCAAATGGACATGAAAACAACTTTTCTTAATGGAGAGCTCCAGGAAGAGGTTTTCATGGCTCAACCTGAGGGTTTCACGTTGCCAACTCAAGTCCTATGGTATGCAAGCTTCAAAGGTCAATTTATGGACTAAAGCAAGCTTCTCGTAGCTAGAACATTCGCTTTAACAAGGCAGTTGAAAAGTTCAACTTTGTTAGATGTGATGAAGAACCATGTGTGTACAAGAAGTTTAGTGGGAGCGCGGTTGTCTTCCTCGTGCTTTATGTGGATGACATATTGCTCATAGGAAACAATATTCCTGCGTTGCAAGAGACAAAATCATGGTTGTCTGATCAGTTCTCCATGAAGGATCTAGGAGAAGCAGCCTATAATCTAGGAATTAAGATCTATAGGGATAGATCGAAGAGGTTGCTTGGATTATCATAATCCCAGTACATTGACGGTATCGTGAGACGATACAACATGGAAAATTCCAAGAACGGCTATCTATCGATAGACACTTGAATTTCTCTTTCTAGAGAGGATTGTTCTAAGACCCAGAAAGAAAGAGATCGCATGAGTCGGCTTCCATATGCTAGCGCAATGAGAGCCATCATGTATTACATGACATATGTACTAGGCCTGACGTAGCCTACGCACTAAGTGTAGTGAGTAGATATCAGGCAAATCCTGGTGGGGAACACTGGAAGGTTGTTAAGAACATCCTTAAGTACTTGAGAAGGACTAAGGACTAATTCCTCATTTATGGTAATTCTAACTTGGAGTTATAAGGATTCACTGATGCGAGTTTCTCGACGGACAAGGATGACAGTCAATCCATTTCAGGCTATGTGTTTTGTGTAAATGGGGGAGCAATAAGTTGGAAAAGTTCCAAGCAGGTTACTATAGCCGATTCGGTGACTGAAGCAGAATACATAGCGACTTGTGAAGCAACTAAAGAAGCGGTTTGCATGAGAAAAGTCATAGATGAAGTTGGTGTGGTGCCTTCGATAAAGGAAGTCGTTCCTTTATTGTGTGATAACACCGGAGCTATTGCTCAGGTGAAGGAACCAAGGTCTAATAAAAAATCGAAACATTTTCTGCGGAAGTATCACCTGATACGAGAGATCATTATGCGTGGGGACGTGCAAATCCAAAAGGTAGATGGAAAGGAAAACGCAGCAGATCTGTTCACGAAGGCGCTTGGGTCAAAGGGGTTTGACAATCATAAGCTGAGGATCGGATTTAGAGACATGACGAGCTGTGATTAGTTTATAGGCTAGTAGCGAGTTATGTAATTTGGACATCGATTTTACTTATTAATATATGGCATTATTTTTCATTTGACTAATTTCATAGATGTATGATAGAGTCCGAGATTAAATCTAAAACTTGACATTATGATAGAGATCATAATAAAGAGAGTCAAGTTTTGGTATGATTTAATCTGAAACGTTCTTGTTCGTAGGATCACTATTCGAACTATAGTGATCCGGAAAGAACGACATATATGTGATAAGTTTCTATGTTGATAGAAATTAGTTGGTCTCTTTTAATAAATCACATATGTGGGTTATACACATAATTAATGATGTGATCACTGAATTGACCTAAAGGGAGAAATGCTTAAGGTTAAATCACCAATGAACCGTCATTAAGATTTCTCTAGAAGATTAAATTGTTAGTTTTCCCTAAGACCTAAGATCAGCATAGTAACTAGCATTTTATTTATTATTCTCTGATTCTGGACACTTAGTATCTTAGAGTACTAGTTGGATAGATATTGGGAATAATTAGATGTTTGCGTAGTTAGTGATTGATCAAGATGAGATTCGTCAACTCTTGGTAAAAGTTAGAGGTCTATGTTGCCAGTGATCACAGTGATTGTACGAATCTCTGGCCAGAGTACATTGAATGAATGAAGAAAGGTTTTTCTTAGCTTCATTCACTAGTCAGATGTGATTGACATGAAATATAGTCGATGATCTGTAAGGCTGACAGTTAAGAGCAAGCCTAGAATGCATCCGGAGCTGTAAAGATGGAAGGAAATACTAACGTCAACTTCACCCTTCACGCTATCCGGTCGTCGAGGAGTGTTGCTAGACGTCAACCTCGATTAGTTAATTAGTGGAGACTAATTGGCTACCGATTTAGTGATGAACCTATGAGGTCACACGCTTACGAGTTTCTCGGTATCTGCTTGTGATTGTTAGAAAATCAATGTGGAAAACAATTATATTCATCCGCTAGCACCGAAGAATATAATTGTACTTGGTTCTCTTTTGGGTTAGTACATTAGATGTAGGAGCAAGTATGTGTATGGAGATACATGTACTTCAACTATTTAAGATATTACGTAAAGGCAAGTGGGAGATTGAAAGTGTAATGCCTATTATGTAATATTAAATAGTTGAGGGGTCAAAGTGTAATTATTAAAAAGTTCAGCAATATATATACGGAGAAAAAAAGTTTTCAATAACGAATTCATTTTCACAAAATCGAAATCCCAAACCATCTAAGAAACGAAGAACGAAAAACAGTTTTTTCGTTCCCGACCACAAATCTGCACCAACGGTTGATCGCATAATCTGATCTCGGCTTGGAAACGAGTGGAGGGCTTGTACGATCAAGTCTTACATCCATTTATCGTCAAAATTCAACGAAACAAGTATCATCGAAATCGTTTCCAATTCTGTGCTTCATTGAAACCAATCGAAACTATTCTCGAACATGACTAGATCAGTAAATTGTGTTGTGAAACACGCTTCCGCACCCGATTAGCAACCCAACATACTTGGCGTGAGCAAAAGATTGTTCGGCCAAAGCAATTACTTTATACCAATGTAGCGCTCTATCAAACCATCATTCATTGAATTGTTTGAGCGTATGAAGAAAAAATATTATTGTTCGTGGGTAGATGCCTGGGCCAAACGCGTTCATAATGATGTTCAGAGTATGACATTTGAATAAGTGTCACAAATTCCATCAAGAGAGGGCAAATCGCAACCCTCCTTAAGTCAAGTTTATATTCTTAAATATTGAAATTTTCAATTTATTTTATACCAAGTTATGCATACAAAAATCGCATTTTCGTTCTTGGAAGAATGACATCGCAACATTAAACTTCCTCCAAGGGTCAAACGAAAGCAACAGAAAAGAAAATGCATAACAAAATGATGAGACATGAACAAGTATTACATCAAAGGCAAAACAACTGCCGATCGCTTTATAAAAATCGACACGATAATATCAAGAATCTACAAGACAACATCCAGAATCGACACGACAACAAAAAGGGTTAATGAGTATGATGAAGGCAAAAAAGTCTACGTTTGACAAGGATACGTGCGAGGACGGAACCAAGATGATAATTTACAATCGTCGATGAATTTGTAATAAAGATTGTGTAAATTTATAATCTATAAAAACCTAATAAATAATATTATTAAATAAAAATTAGATTTTGAAAACATTTAATTTATTTTTTAAATTTTAAAAAATATCTTTTGTCTTAAAAAATTTCTGGACGGATGATGAGGCATCTAGAAGTTTTTTCAAAATCTAACTTTTACTTTAAAAAAATTTTGGATGCTTCATGATCCGTCCAGTCGTACGCAAAAAATTCATTTATTTTTTAATTTTTTTGTCGTAAAATAAATCTCTAGACGATTCTCAATCGTACGCAAAAATTTTTCGACAGGTCACAGCCCATTGGAAAAATTTCAGATGGTCGAGTGATTCGTCTGGAATTTTACTTATGAGTTTCAATCGTCCATAATATTCCTAGATGAGTTGTGACCCATTGACAAATTTCGCGGAGATGGGTCTTGTCCGGATTTTTTTTACGACAAAAAATCCAACGCTTTCTAGATGATTTTCTGAAAGGTTTTTTGTCCGTCATTCGACCGATTTTTCCTTCGATTTACAAACGAAATTGTTAAGCCAAATTTAGAGGCGGACTGAATATCTGGTTTGAAATTATGTACGGCTTGTTTGAAGAATTCCAAACGGATTTGGTCGTCCAAAATTCATGTTTTTCTAATAGTGATTTGCAAATGTGAAAGCGTCAAAGAGTTGAAGCGTAATCATCCAATGCTCCACATATGCAAGACCAAGATCCTCTACCACTACAAGGAGTTCGACCCTCCAAAGATTCTCATCATTTCCAGTGACAAGATCTATAACCATCCAAAGATTCCCAAAGATTCTAATGACAAGGCCTCTAACCCTCCAAGTAACCTAATGAATACATGCTAGTTACTTTTAGTAACACAGAGTCAAATGGATCAGCTCATACCTCAGCTTGGATGGAAAGTGATGCCACATATTCAGCTGTAGATCTATCATCATATGTTGTAGTTTCTCTCGTAATTTAACAGTTACTTTAAGAAAGACTGAAGTGTAGATGGCACATTAGAACAAGGAGCACCTAAAAAACACGGAGGATTTCGAACGAATCTTATGGGATGAAGAGTAGAGGTTTGACGAGGTTCCCGCATCTTCACAAATATCATGTAAGAAAATTCTGGCAAATGAAAGGAGTTTGAGAATACGTGAGCAACTGGACCAAGGCCACTTGGATCTACCATCTAACACTAAGTTACATACATTTTACCAATATGAGCTCTATATTCGCATGTAGTACATCGAGGACGATCAATTAGACCGATCTTCTTGTTTTCTAGGTGGGACTCCAACATCTTTACAAAGATGATGATTGGGGACTTGGCGACATCGGTTGATCGTCATTTATCGCGTAAAACTTTCAGAAGATAGTTGATGTGCGCGAACTATCAAGAAAATAAAATGCTTAATATTCACTTACCGCAAGAATACGGATCAGTGTAATACTAGGTTCGAACTCTAGGGACTAATGCAACTTAAACTGAGAATATAATTAAACTAAGACTGATGAAAGTGGTATGGGGTAAATTCCGAGAATGGTAGAATGAATTATAACAGTGATGAAGACACGCCAAGGACTGGATAATTAAGAACACTACGAGTTTCGGGTTAATGGATTTGCAAGGGTGCAACCAACAAAAGATCATAAATCAATCAACTATCTTGATAATATGAAATTCATGCTCGGAAATAAAAAATGGTTGTCTCGACACCCAAACTCCCTAAGCATGCAATCTTAATTTCTGAGTCGCATGCTCGGAAATTAACCATGCAATCTTAGTTTCTGAGTCGATTAACCGACCGATGAGATTCTCATTAATCAAACTCAAGCAATAATCAATATTTCCGGATTCATAATCTAACCTCCCAATTAAACATGAAATCCTAAGTTTCTAAGTGTCCAACACAAGTATAGAACATTCATAGCATTGATCTTAGAACCGAAATACAAGAAAGTTTGAAAGATCTAAGCATTAATGCATAAACATAAGCATCCCTTACAAATCTGGTGCCCCTAACCCATAGCTAAAGGCTTACTCACTCATGGATTCTGCTGTAAAACAAGAGAAAACAAAAATAGACATGATAAAGAGTAAGGAATACGATGCATTGGATTTCCCTATCTCGTCACTGACTTTCAGATGTTGTTCCTTGCTTCTCCAACTTCTTCTGAGCTTTCCTATGTGTTTTTCATCCCCCTTTGTGTTTTGAGCATTCCCTTCTATTTATTGGTGGCAGCCCTCTTCTTTTCTCTCGTTTTAACCCCTTAGTTTATTGGTGGCAGCCCTCTTCTTTTCTATTTATTGGTGGTAGCCCTCTTCTTTTCTCTCGTTTTAACCCCTTAGGATTTCCCTATCTAGCCCCTTACTTTCATCAGTCTTAGATTAGTTATCTTCTTAGTTTAGGTTGCATTAGTCCCTAGAATTCAACCTTGGTATTACATCGATCCATAAGGGTACAACCCGCGTGGGTTCATGTCTTTTCATGGGCACGGTCGTGTTTTGCTCCTTTCGCTCGATGCTCGGGTATTCTGTGCAGTTCCTTGGCCTGAATCTGCTCCGAGTGGTCTGTAGCTCCATGTATGTGCATTGGACTCCAAGAATCAATATCCTTAATCTCGATTATACCTTGTCGCCTTAAAACCGAAAAACCAACAAAAGGACCAGATAGAGGACATTTGTGTTGGTTTTGTAACTCGTGATATGCAAACAACGCAAAAATGATTTAAATGCATAGCTTAAAACTAACCTACACTATGTGTTATCAAACTCCCCAAACTTGAACCTTTATTTGTCCTCAAACAAAACTAGAGCTGAGCACACGAAGAGTCCAAGAAACAACACGTCATACGAACATAGACTTAAGCAAACTTAGTTTAGACTTCTATCCACCGAAAGCCACGAGCTGTGCGATCCAACACATCACCCAAGTTCATTTCACTAACTCGTAGACAACGTCCAAGCTATCTTCATACCAAATTAGCTTTGCATACTTGAGAGACCTTTCCTAAATATTTTTTTCTTTTTTTTCTTTTTTTTTTCATACCACGATCGGTTTCTAGGATATCAGAGTCGAAGAGGACAGCTTTCTGCTTAGATCCAGGCTGTCATTTGGCACACTCATAAGGTCTTGTAACCTTAGAGGAGTGAAGAGATTGTATTATTGAAGAACTGTTTAGACCAAACATTTGAGATCACGCATCAACTCTAACCCTTATGACGTAGAAAAGCACCTCAACCCACCACTTAGACCTAAACCATCAAGATCAATGCACTCATGTCAATGTAAGAAACAATAGTTAGAAGCTTATTCTATTGACAGTGGAGTATAATGTGTGGATACACGGAGATATAAACACTTGGGACTGAAACCTTGGGGGCAAAATACAACTATAAGCCATGGATTCATTCACAACTACAAGACTAGCCAATATCTAAAGTCCTTTTTTAGAAAACTTAGGCTTTTGTTCCCGATTCGACAAAGTTAAACAAAAATGGCTAAAGGTCAAAGTCACATACTAGATATCCGGTAGAAATCCTATGAAAAGAAAAAAAATGATGCAAAATGCTAAAATAAAAATAAGGAATCAACGTCTAATCCTGATTGCAAGCATATCACTCAAAGAGTACCCCCAAACTTGAGCGGAACACAGTCCCAGTGTTTAGAATCTGTGAGAGGAAATATTATGCCAAAACTCGGGAGAGGATAAGAAAAGTGAGAATGTGTACACCTGGTGTATTCTGCTTTCCCGAGTTGGTGGTACAACTGAATGTTATACGCGTATACTCTATTGTGGGTAATAACAAAGTGAAGTGTCTGTGATAAAAGTCATATAACCAAAAATAGAAAGAAAATGGTACATCATTGTAGCTGGTAAAGTACACATACATGCGAAAAAGGAAAAATAGTTAAGTCCTATAAAGCAAAAAAGATAGAAAAGAAAAGAAGAAAAGAAAATAAACAAGAAAGAAAGATAGACTAATCCTCTTGCTCCCCACCGGAGGTGGCTTGAGGGTCTGTCGACTGTGAGGAAGTCCCTTGCCCACGTGGATAATAGAATGGTTGAAGCTTGTAAGGGAGGTGTGAATAGTAGAGAATGCCCGTCGTGTGGTAGTCCTGATGGATTGGGATGTAAAGCTTCGAGAAATGCCGCATTCTTAGCTGTTGGAATCACTGAATGGACTCCGTAATGTAGTATGAATGATGGATGGATTGCTCGTTGAACTGTTGCTACTCTCTATACCTTACTGCCTCGAGGTCCCACCGCTGGTCTGCCATGAAGGACTGGTATCGTCTCTCTTCCGTGACATACCTAAGAACATCAGAAATGTCTTCCTAAGAGGGGAAGCTAGAACGCGATTAATGGTATACTGGTTGGGCACGTGGTTGAGGAGGTGCATCGCCTGCGGTGTCGAAAAATCTTCGGTCCTAATGCAACTGCTGGAGCTAGGTTTGCCTCGTCTGGTTGTGGACAAAGATGGCCCATGGCTGGATCGATAATGAAGGGTATGCCCTCCTCGTCAAGTTCATGCATCTGAATCTGGTCAAGGTTGACCTCCAAGGTTCGATCATGCTCATCCCTGTAGCTCAAAATGATCCTTCCCAGATTGTTGGATATGGTCCGTTAGTGTCTAAGGTTCTAGAGGTTAAGCTCAGACACCTTATCGATCGTATCCTTTATCAAGATGCCGAGGTTGATCCCAAACCTCCTAGCGATCATCGTGACCATTCAGCCATAATGAATCTTTGCGTCCTTGTTTCCTTTCTCGTTAGCGATGTCCATAAAGTGTTTCATGATCAGGGATGCCAAGTCCACATCGCCCATTTCCCAGTCATCACCATCAATATTCAGGTGAACTGCGTGCCTCAGGTACGCCAGCTCTGTGTGGTTGACTTTATTTTGTGCTCCCTTTCCGAATATGGGGGAAACAAGAAAGTAATGGAAGTACCTGAGGGCAGGATGGCATATGTGGCTGGCCTTTGATTTCGTGCTTGCGTAGATCCTATATGCCATCTAGCTCCAGACCTTTGTATGTTTCCGTTTGTCAAACCCGGCAGCTTGGCATTTGCACAAAACGGTACGCCCAACACATAAGCACATTATGCTGCATAGAGGCGATAGTTCTTTCCCAGTAGATGGAACTCCATGAACACCTTGTACAGGTCCCCTAACTCGAGGAAGAAGGCACTGTAGGACGCCAGAAACTCCACAGTGAGGTTGTGGTAGGTGTACTCCCTCGACGTCCATATTCCCATCCACTACATTGTATGGAACATGTTGTTGATGTGGTCTTGGTGTGAAGAACACACATAGCTTCCATGAACAGGAAGTGGGATGACTGGATGCTTGGCAGTAGCTCGTTGAATTTTAATTTGTGACCAGACAGGAAGTTTGTCACCCTGTAGTTGTATTGTTGGTCGAAAATGGTGATAAGTGTGTAGGGCGTCAAATCCATGATGGTGTCTGGTTGTGCGGACCATCCCTCCTCTGGATCATAGTCGGCTCGTCTTTTCTTTGAATTCTTAAAAAGTTTTGATGCCATCTGCAAAAATAGACAAAGAGAGACGAGAGGCGAGATTAATAACAAAACAGATCTGTTTGCCTAAACCGCGTGGGCTTAGAAAGCAACCCGTGCGGGGGTACATTCCAGAACTTTTCCCCTGACTCGGGATTTGTCTCCAAATAAGGTATCCCACGCGGGTTCCAACCCTAGCCCGCATGGGAAAGTTGCAAAATCGCGATCTACAATTCTGAATCCGAGCCACAATCAATGAAATTCATCCCAATTTCTCCAAGCAGGCCTAAATGTAGCTCAAATCGGTCGAAAACACAAGATAGTTCTAAAAAATACCTGGATTTATCGTTGAACTTGAAGATTTTGAGAGATACTTGAGAGAGAAAGGGAGAGATTTCAAATTTTCGGGAAGGGTTCGTCGGTGAAGGGGTTATGGAAGTGGGTACTCTCGGATGCGGGGTTGCTGCAGGAAACAATGGTGATGGTGGCTAGATGAGCGTCGATTGGCGGTGAGAGAGTTGTTGCGCTCGAGGGGAATTTGTTTCGTGAGGGTAAAAATGGCTCAGATTACTTGAAATCTATACTTACCTATGTAAACATATCGAACTCGCATGAGTCTGGGTCTAACCCACGTGGGTCATGTGCTCAACTCGCGCTGGCTGTGTTGCAAGTTAGAAAAAAATTCACAAGGAAAAATACACAACACATAATAGTGAAAAACTATCAGCATCTTAAATGTACTTCTGTTGAGTCAAATGTAGGCCACGAGACGTTCGCGTTGCTTCTACCCCGAGAAAGTATGATAAGTCACCCAAGTCCTTGATGGAGAAGCGGGCTGCTAGGGCATCAATGAATTGCTAGACTTTTGATGAGCAATTTCCTGTAACAACAATATCATCAACATAAACCAGCACATACAATTGTAGCGCGGTTGTGTTGAGAATGAACAAGGAGGTGTCCGCCGAAGAGTTGCTAAAGCCGCGAGCAAGAATAAATGTGCGAAGTTCCGAATACCAAGCTCTAGGAGCTTGCTTGAGACCATAGATTGCTCGCTGAAGTCTGCACACATGAGTAGGATGAGTAGGATCAATGAACCCGGGGGTTGAGACATGTATACCTCCTCCATGAGACTGCCTTGAAGAAAGGCGTTATTAACATCAAGCTGTCGGAGAGACCATCCACGAGAGACCGCAATGCTCAAGATAACACGAATGGTTGTTGGTTTGACAACCGGGCTGAATGTCTCATGATAATCGATGCCCGGTCTTTGGTGAAACCCCTTTGCAACAAGTCGAGCTTTGAATCGTTCCACGGATCCGTCTTGCTTGCGTTTGATTCGAAACGCCCATCTACAACCAACAATATTCTTTGCTTGTGCCGCGGGAACAAGCTGCAACGTTTGGTTGCGATGTAAGGCTTGTAACTTAGAATCCATTGCATCACGCCATCTAGGATCTTTCAAGGCTTGAGTGATATTAGCCGGTTCACTTTCCACCTGAGCGACAAGAGCAGATCGGTTACTCTTTGATCGAGTAACCATCGGATGCGAATTTGTGCGAGGACGTTGCGGTGACACGTCCAAGATAATAAGGTCAGAAGACTGTGACGACATTGAGGACTCAACATGAGGAGGATCCAAAGGTGGAGAGCCAATATCCGAAGATTGCGGCGGTGAAGAATCCGAGATTAGGGGCTGAACCGTTAACGGAGCAATGAGTGGTGGCGAGAAGGATGGTGTAGGGTTGACGCTATTTGAAGAGGTGGCTACCGTGGGTGACTTGGTGGTTTGTGGGAAAAATTTATTAGGCTTGGCAAAGGGATAGGTAGACTCAATGAAGTGGACATGACGGGATATAAATATGCGCGACCTAAGCGGATCAAGGCAAACGTATGCACTTTGAGCGGATGAGTACCCAAGGAAGACACATGGATCGGACTTGGGTTCTAATTTGTTCGCTGTATAGGGACGTAACCAAGGGTAACATAGACATCCAAAGACACGAAGTTTAGTGTAGTTTGGTGGTTGTTGGAAGAGACACTCGTAAGGGGAAGACATACCAAGGGTCGGGGTCGGGAGGCGGTTAATAAAATAAGCCTCCGTACAAAATGCATACGACCAATAGGTTAAGGGCATGGAGGAATGCGTGAGAAGTGAAAGACCGGTTTCTACAACATGCCTATGTCGTCTTTCCGATATACCATTGTGTTCGGGAGTATGCGGTGGAGAGGTGAAATGAGAAATGCCATGAGAAGATAGAAAAGAACGTAAGGCAATGAATTCACCTCCGTTATCCGAATAGAGTGTTGCAATGCGTTTGTCAAATTTGTTTTCAACGAGTGTTTTGAATTGAATGAATGTGTCACGAACTTGGGATTTGGTTTTGAGTGGATACAACCAAGAATAACGTGTAAAGTGATCTACAAAAATGACATAGTATTGCCATCAACGGAATAAATCGGAGATGTCCAAACATCGGAAAAGATCACTTCAAGTGGTCGAGAAGTGGTAAGAATGGAAGTGGAAAAAGGTAGTTTGTGACTTTTATTCCAACAACACGCATTGCAAAATACATAAGTAGAATCCTTAGAAAATGGTAAATCGAAAGTTTTGACAACTTTATTCAAAATCAAAGACGACGGATGACCTAAACGGGAATGCCACTCGGACAAAGTGGTCTTGACACTATGAAATGCAAAAGGAGGAAACGAGGTACTAGATGGGGCGGGCCACTCATAAACTCCATCTTTAGCGCTTCCTTTCAGAAGTTGCACCCCCGTGCTGAGATCCTTCACCTGAAAGTCACAAGGAGTAAATTCAAAGGATACGTCATTAGTCTTGCAAAGTTGATTAACCGAAATCAGGTTCTTGCATATCTTAGGCACACATAAAACATTCCGTAATGCTAATGGCCTAGTGTCAAAGGGTATAGAAATAGAACCCGTATGTGTGATGGATAAGCCGTTTCCATCACCAACAACAACATCATCATTGCCGCGGTACGGAGAGTGGATGGCAAG
>CM071860.1:24608106-24633439 GCA_036759665.1 Gynandropsis gynandra
TCACAAACTCTCTGGTGGACACCTCCTTGTTTATTCTCAACACAACCGCACTACAATTGTACGTGCTGGTCTATGTTGATGATATTGTTGTTACAGGCAATTCCGCATCACGGGTACAACAGTTCATTGATGACCTAGCCGCACGCTTTTCCATCAAATACTTGGGCCACCTATCATTCTTTCTCGGGGTAGAAGCAACGCGAACGGCTGATGGCCTACTCTTGACTCAACGTAAGTACATCAATGATCTTCTCCACCGCTGTCTCATGCATGAATCAAAGCCGGTTCCCACACCCATGCTGTCCACCTCACGTTTGACACTAGACACCGATACTTCCCTCTCCAATCCAACGGAATACCGGTCCATTGTTGGCGGCCTACAATACCTCTCTCTCACACGACCGGATGTAAGCTTCATAGTCAACAAGCTGTCCCAATTCATGCATGCTCCCACAGATGTTCATTGGCAAGCCGTGAAACGAGTCCTATGCTATCTCGCTGGCACGAAGGATCGAGGTATCTTCTTATCCGCGCACAACACCCTCTCATTACATGCCTTTACCGATGCAGACTGGGCTGGAGATTCTCATGATCTTAAGTCCACCGGAGCGTATCTTCTCTTCCTTGGTGCGTATCCTATTTCCTGGTCATCTAAGAAGCAATCCGGACTCTCCCGTTCATCTACAGAGGCTGAATACCGATCTATTGTGTCCACAGCCGTAGAGGTCCTCTTGGTCATTGCGTTATTATCTAAGCTTGGAGTCACGTCATCATCACCATCCACCATCTATTGCGACAACATTGGAGCAACATATCTAAGTGCCAAGCCAGTTTTCCACTCTCGGATGAAACACTTGGCTCTCGACTATCTCTTCGTTCGCGGCTTGGTTGAGTCGAACACTCTTCGGGTCACTCATGTTCGAGCCGCTGATCAGCTTGCAGACATTCTCACGAAGCCTCTTCCGCGACTACCATTTGAGGTCTTATGCTCCAAGATTGGACTCACCACGGGTGCGCTCCATCTTGGGGGCGTGTAAAGGATATACATGTAAAAAGGGTAGAAACGTAATTTTTGTAATTAGGTCTAATGTTGTAATTAGGTCTAATGTTCTATTTTGTACATATAGCCGTTTAGGCTCATTTTAATGAATTATTCAGATTTCAAATTATCAGATATAAGGTAATGGGAAATGATCTTTCCTAGTGTTCGTGTTGAGCTTGCGGTAGTCTATGCGCATGCGCCACCCTGTCGTTGTCTGTGTAGGAATAAGCTCATTTTTTTTGGTTGGGACGACGATGGTGCCTCCTTTCACTTGTACTGGACTAACCCAAACGCTGTCAGAGATGGGGTATATGATACACGTAACTAGAAGCTTCAGTATGTCTTTCTTGACTACCTCCATCATGTTGGGATTGAGTCAGTATTGGTACTTAGTGGATGATTTTGACTCATCTTCCAAGCGGATACAGTGCATGCAATGCTCAGGGTTGATACCCCTGATGCCCTCTAGTGTATACCCTATGGCAGCTCGATATCGCTTGAGTGCATCGAGCAATTTATCGACTTGTGGCATGTTAAGAGTGTCATTGATAATCATAGGGTATGTAGAATCAGAACCAAGGAATTCATATATGAGCCCATGTGGAAGGGTTTTGACGTCGACCTTGGGTGCTTTCTCGAAAAACTGAAACAACGTAGCCGGCTCGGGCTTGATGCCATGCCTATGCGGGTTCTCTACTTCCAAAAGTGATGTCCGCAACGGGGTTCCACCTAGCCCGCTCCGGCTAGAGTTCAGGTGAGTTGCTCGTGCGAGTTCATCCTTCGCCCCGTGTGGGGTACATGGTTCTGAGAATTCTGCCATGTCGAGGCGCGATCCAAACAGCGAGGGCCTTGTGATCCGAGTTCAACCCGTGCAGGCTGTAGGGTGGGCATGCGTGGGTCCATGCTTATTTCTAGTGATATTGACTCCTTCATGAGTTGTATGCACTTCTTGACGTTCTGGGTTGACTGAAATATGCTCCCGGTGCATGCTAACAATGTTATCTCCATGGGGTGGATATCTCGATGCTCATGTTGAATGTGTCAAGGAGGGTGGCTCCTTCTCCTTTTACTTGTCGGTTTTCTCCTCTTCTACACCTTGAGCAATGAGTTGTTCATTTGTATTGATCAGAGGCTCTTCTCTCATGGCTATAGAAGGCACAGGTTATTCCACCGTCTTGTCACTCATCAGATGGATGGCGTTGATATGCTCTCAACCGGTTTCCTACATGCATATAGAACATCTTTTGTACGTTATATAGTTTCCAGAAGGATTTTTTTGGACGAAATCTACTTGCACCGTAAAATTTACATTCCAAAAGGTTTTTATCTCCTCCCTAAAACAACATGCAACTATTTCTACAAACATTAATTTTCTCAGGTGACATCCCTAAATCCTTGAAAACATTATTTGTTTCATAATATGTCTTAGAAGCTTGATTATTTGCTGGTAAATATTCACGCATGATTTTTCAAAATGAAGCAATGCAATTTTCAACTACATTGTAGTATGTTTTTATACTCAATAATCTTGATGTTAAGGATAAACGAGGCTGACCTTCACGACCTCCTTCATATATAGATTGTTTCTCCACATCCAAAAGATTACAAAATCTGTGTCTCATTGTTCAACATCTCTTCATGCGTTTTCTTAACAACTTCAGGAAAAGCATATGGCACCATTTCCACATATGGATTGATCATTGTTGTTTCACAATGAACCCCTATATTTCTTTTCATTGCTTGTGTTTTTTGCACACTATCCCTAACGTCAAAATCTTCGCTGTGAAAAAACCAAATTTCATAATTCTTTGTGAAACCTACTTTGTAAATTTTTTTGCAAACAATTTTTTGGCTTCGATACTTCATGTTTTTGCATCTTTTGTAGGGATATAACACTGTCATGCGTTCTTGACACAAAGGTCACATCGAAGCAAAAAAATATGAACTGCTTCAATTCGTGTAAGAATTTTTGAGTAACTTCCTCGGATACAAGATCTTTTCTTCTATACATCAACTCTCTCGATCGTATATATCTCTATTCGAAGATATTTGAGTGTATAAATGTTGAAATCTAAAAACTCATGAATTTTTGTTTATGGCTTGATGCTAAGATATTTGAGTGTATAAATATTGAAAATTCTAACATATGCTCGTTGGAATTATCAACAGATATCTGTAGAAATGTAACCGTAGATTTTTCCAATGACATCAAAATTTTAAATTTACCAACATGCATAATTGATGAGACAAAAATATAACAAAATTAGAATTTAAAGAGAAATAAGAGAATCAAATTTTTGGGATTCCGACTGTATCAATTGTTGACGGTAAAATCAACTTTGTTGTGGACCAAACATGGAGCCTCTACATCATAGATGTTACATCCTACATGTGACGTTGCTAAAAATTAATACATCGATCGTTTGGTTATATGGTTTAAAGAAAATACTAATTTCTCAACCGAAATAATAAAACAAACTAGATCTATAATTGAATTATAAAAAATGTTTCCCCTGTCCGATTTAAAATTGATTTGTCAAACTATAAAAAAATGCTACTAATACACATTATTATATAAATAGTAAAGATAAGTTTTTAGATTTCAACCTTTCTTGGCCGACTATAAAAAATCATCATTAATGAAATTATTATTGTAAAAGAAATAGGACAGTATTAAGAGAAGAGAGCAGGAGAGAGGAGGAGATAATTCTTATTGAAGAATGATTCTCAAGTGTACATTTACAAATGAAGTTGCCTCTATTTATAGGCTTACAAGGATAGATGAAGAGACAAAACAATGTAGATAAATAGATAGAATTGTCATAATCACATAGGATTAATGATGGACAAAATACGAAGAGTTTAGAATCTCAAAAGACATTCAGATAATAATTATTTCATAATAATTATTCAAAATTTAAAAAATTAAAATAACTGGTCCATATGAGGTCAAAGTAGTCATTCGACTCCTTCGGAAACCGAAGATGTTTTTATCGAACTTGTTAAATTCGATCTGTGACAAAAATACCCATGTTTCTCCTACTTTTTACGTTTTTTTTTGTCTACAACCATGCCCTGTGGGCCCCTTTAAGTTCCAAAATTATTTCCTCTTATTCTCACTTTTGTTTCAATAAAATAAATGGTATTATGTAAAAAAGAAAAAAATATTACCTAAAATAGAATATATATATATATAACATTCTCAAAGAAATTTTTATTGAATAAATAATAATAATAATAATAATAATAATAATAATAATAATAATAATAATAATAATAATAATAATAATAATAATAATAATAATAATAATAATAATAATAATAATAATAATAATAATAATAATTTCATGTATGTATTTATTTAAGTTCTCTCCATAGGACCCTCTTATTCCTTCTCTGTTTTTTACATAGATAAAAATTATCTGTTATAAATAATAAACTTGACCGTGACAAAAAAGCCAACGGTCAAATGGGGACTTCACGAAGGTTTTTACTCGTTTAAACTGGGTGGTATTGTTGTAATTATATAGAAGAAAGAGTCTTTTTTTAACACATTTTTAAAAAAGCACAATGTTTTCCTTATCGATGGCAAAGGAGTGTGAAAAAAGGGGAAAGAGCATAATGACAAAAAAACAAAACAGTCACCATTGATCTCCCCACATTCTTAGTAGCGAAGTAGCTTAAAGTTGCAGAATCTTTTTCTTTCTTCCTATTCTCTCTCTCTCTCTCTCTTGCTCACTCATTGTTAGGGTTTCCGGATTTTATCTGTGTAAGTCTTCTGCTTCTTCGTGGTTGCATCTGTGTTCTTTCCCAAGTTCATTGTGTTTTTTCGTAGTTTTGTCTATGTCAGTTTGTTGCGTTGTGATATGTGATTTGTTTGTCTGATTTTTAATATGTTCATCAAGTTTAAGTTTCCGTATTTTTTGTTTGTTTTACAAAATTCTAACACTTTCTATACATGGCATTGATGGGTTACTTCACTCTTTGTGTTTAGTATGTTCCTCTGGACATTGTCTGTTACTTTGTGAATCTTTTTGCTGGGTTGAGTTTGATGGAATGCTTGTGTAGATTGCAGATTTTTTTTTTCACTTTTTTCATGGAGTGTTCATTGTCGCATTCTGATTTCACTGCTAAACGTTCTAGTTTTATGATGCAATTATTTTTTCTTACATTGTTGATGTTTTTCCTAGTCATACTTGAAAATTTGATTGAAGTGTTTTTATTTGTTTGATTTGGTAGGGAACTGAGATTTTCTGATTCAGGGGGTTTGATTGGAGCATCAAGAGAGGAAAAATGTCTGCTTCTAGAGGGGGGCCTGATCAGGGGCCGTCCCAGCCACCTCGCCGCATTATGCGGACGCAGACTGCTGGAAATCTCGGAGAGTCATTCGATAGTGAAGTGGTTCCGTCTTCCCTGGTCGAGATTGCCCCCATTCTCCGTGTTGCTAATGAGGTTGAATCTAGCAACCCTAGGGTTGCTTATCTCTGTAAGTTGTGCTGAAGATTTTTGCACCTCTTGTATTCATTTCCCCTTAGTGTTGGTTCTTTGTGTTAGTATGCTTCTTGAAATTTACATGTGTGTTCTGAATGTAGGTCGGTTTTATGCATTCGAGAAAGCACATAGATTGGATCCCACATCTAGCGGAAGAGGTGTTCGGCAATTTAAGACTGCTCTTTTGCAGCGTCTTGAGAGAGTCAGCATTCTTAATCTCCTTCTTACTGCCTGCAGTCAGCACAATTAGATAATTGTTGACAATCTCAGCATGGAGATCTTGTGGACTTCTAGTACATTGTTGAACAACATTCTCTAATAATTAATCTGTTTCACGCAGGAGCATGATCCAACATTAATGGGACGGGTTAAGAAAAGTGATGCCCGTGAAATGCAAAGTTTTTATCAACATTACTACAAGAAGTATATCCAAGCTTTGCACAATGCAGCAGACAAGGCTGACCGGTATGTTTAATTTGCACAATTGTCTTGATTTTAGGTCCCAATTAACATTCTGTCTGTGTTTATTGATAAGAGAGCACCAATTTCCAAAATCTGATGCTGGTGTTTGTTTGTTTCTAGTGCTCAACTGACGAAGGCATACCAAACTGCCAACGTTTTGTTTGAGGTTTTGAGGGCTGTTAATCTGACACAGTCTATTGAAGTTGATCGGGAGGTAAGCCATTGTGATACTATGGTTCCTTTGTTTCTTTTTCAGTCAATTTTATTTCTTTCTCAATTGCACTATTGTTCTTCCATAATATTCAATTGTTTTTCTCTGCGTATTTTGTCAACTTTTTCAACCTATTGATTGGTTTACCTTTTACAAATTAAAACTGAATGATAATCGTTACAGATTTTGGAAGCTCAAGATAAGGTTGCTGAGAAAACACAGTTGTATGTCCCTTATAATATCCTTCCTCTGGATCCCGATAGTGCTAATCAGGCTATAATGAGATATCCTGAGGTTTGTCGTCTGATTCTCAAGTTGTGGCAACCGATATATGTTCTATAGCGAATTTACAATAAATAATGTAAAGCTTCTTTGCAGATACAAGCCGCTGTCCTTGCTCTTCGTAACACTAGAGGTCTTCCATGGCCAGAAGGTCACAATAAAAAGAAAGATGAAGACATGCTTGATTGGCTTCAGGACATGTTTGGCTTTCAGGTTTTTTTTTAAGTTGTTTGATGTTATCGTGGAATACAATTTCGTGTTACAGCAATTCTGCAATTTCCTAGATTATTTTGCAACGAGGATAATATTCTCTGTTGTGGGTTCCCATTTTTCATGAGCTTGTTATGGTTCTGCAGAGAGACAATGTGTCTAATCAAAGGGAACACCTGATCTTATTACTTGCTAATGTTCATATAAGGCAATTTCCAAAGCCTGATCAGCAGCCAAAGGTTTGTTTTACTGTTATTTGGCATTTTCAGAAAGGTTATTTTATTTTTGTTCTTACTTTTCCGTTTAATACAGAGTTCGGGTTTCATATATTTTGTAATTAATTGTCAATGTGATGAATAGCTCTTTTTAAAATTTGACATACCTCCCTGATAATCAGTGTCTTAATTTTTGTTTCTTTTGTGTATCATGTGGAACTCAAGCCTTTCAACTGGTCTTTTCCTATATTCAGTGGTTTTATGGTGATAATCTATAATTCCTCTGCAGTTAGATGATCGAGCACTGACTGAGGTGATGAAGAAGCTCTTCAAGAATTATAAGAAATGGTGTAAATACCTTGGTCGAAAAAGTAGTCTATGGTACGAGCATCTTGGATTTCCCTATTTGAGTTGTTAAAGTTTCCAGGAAGTAGAAGTTAGAATGAGCATTAAATGGGAGTTTCAGTTGAACTGTCTAGCTCAGTATCTATGCTCATTGCTAACTTCTACTTCGAAGTGAAAGAGCGCTGTGTTAATGCATGATTCAAATTGTAGGTTGCCGACTATACAACAAGAAATGCAACAGCGCAAGTTATTGTATATGGCTCTGTATCTTCTCATCTGGGGTGAAGCTGCGAATTTGAGATTCATGCCAGAATGTCTCTGCTACATTTATCATCATGTATGCGTCAATTTACTGTTCCTCTTCTGCAGCTATCCTTGCTTGAGTCTTGGCATGCTTTGATTTGGGTTATATTGTTTATTACCTTGTTGAAAATGCTCCTTGTATTCTTTTTAAACATCTTTCTGATTGAGTCACTTGTGTGGCTATCAACATCAACTTTATGCTTTTTTTGTGAAACTTGTAATTTTTTTTTGTATAGTACACGCTGCAGAAATGACAAATCATTATGCATTGCTGTTTTTTACTATTATCAGATGGCATTTGAACTATACGGGATGCTAGCTGGGAACGTTAGTCCTATGACTGGGGAAAATGTGAAGCCGGCTTATGGTGGTGAAGAAGATGCATTCTTGAGAAAAGTTGTAACTCCTATATATGATGTGATTGCAAGGGTATGGTGCATTATTTCAGCCTTCTCCAAAAGATAACAACGTTTTGCTTGCATCTCTTTCAATAATATCCTAATTTATTCGATCCTGTGATTTCCAGGAGGCTGAAAGGAGTAAGAGAGGAAAGTCGAAGCATTCTCAATGGAGGAACTATGATGATTTGAATGAATACTTTTGGTGATATATCTCTCTACGTGAAAACTCTCTAGACACTATATTTGTTTCGTTTAGTTTCTCTATGAGTTAGTTTAATATACTTTTCTATTTTACAGGTCTATTGATTGTTTCCGGTTAGGTTGGCCAATGCGAGCTGATGCTGATTTCTTTTGTCTGCCTGTTGATCAGCTCAATTCAGAGAAAAACGGGGTATGTAATTACTACACTCTCTGTGTTCTTATTCTTCTGTTTGTTGGATATTTGCAACTTAAACTATTGATTTTCATGGCATAACATTGGGGACATCAAATATCTGGTTGCCGCTAGTAATCTAAATGTATAGATTGTAACAATGACTAATGCACACTTGCTGTCTATTTCCTGTATTTATAATCTTCGCGCAGGACAACAGCAAGCCTACTGTTTCCAGGGATAGATGGGTGGGGAAGGTTAATTTTGTTGAGATACGATCCTTCTGGCATGTCTTTAGGAGCTTTGATCGAATGTGGAGTTTCTTTATTCTGTGCCTTCAGGTATTGTTTTCCACTAAAAATTCTAGTGCTCCTTATGATTCTATATCGTACAGATTTGATGCTGATGATGTACTATGTAAGGTTATGATTATTGTGGCTTGGAATGGCCCTGGAGGACCTAGTACAATCTTTCGAGCTGATGTGTTCAAGAAAGTTCTGAGTGTGTTTATCACAGCTGCAATACTGAAGCTTGGACAAGGTTCGTGGTTCTACACTTGTCTAAGCATTTCTTGCATGGAAGGAGGAAATATAATCTTATTGGAACTATTTCTGCAGCTGTTCTTGATGTGATCCTGAGTATCAAAGCACATCGGAGCATGTCACTACATGTTAAATTAAGATACATCTTGAAGGTGCTTTCTGCTGCAGCATGGGTCATAATTCTCCCCGTAACTTATGCCTACAGTTGGAAAGATCCCCCTCCATTTGCTAGAACTATCAAAAGTTGGTTTGGCAACACCATGCACTCGCCTTCACTATTCATATTGGCTGTTGTAATCTACTTATCACCGAACATGCTTGCGGCTGTTTTGTTCCTTTTCCCCCTGCTTCGCCGGTTCCTAGAGAGGTCCAACTACAAAATTATAATGCTAATGATGTGGTGGTCACAAGTATGTCTTTATCCATTGTAGCTTACTTTCCTATTGAAATGTCACCATTTGATATTTGTATTTTGTTTTATCTTGCAGCCCAGACTCTATGTAGGAAGAGGAATGCACGAGAGCGCATTTTCTCTATTTAAGTAGGAATGCAGTATCTAAAACAATTTGAGATCAGTGTTTGGAACAACCTATTTCCTCAATTTACTAATTCTCTATGCCCTCTTCTCTTTGTCTTGCAGATATACCATGTTTTGGGTATTACTTTTAGTTACAAAGTTGGCGTTCAGTTACTACATAGAGGTATTTGTTTCTCATCTCAAATTCTGTTTTCATTAGACTGCTTGTGAGAAGAATGGGATCAGTAGTAATAGCTGAAGTAATGTTACCAAGATAGGATAAAAGCAGAACATCTATTGGTATCTTTGCTGCCATGATTATTGGTATTTGACAATATTTTCATGATCACCAGATCAAACCCTTAGTAGTTCCAACAAAAGCCATCATGAGTGTTCGAGTGACTAATTTCCAGTGGCATGAGTTCTTTCCTCGCGGTAATGCTCTTTGCAGATACACTGCATGTTTGTATGATTTGTTCTAAATGAATACATATTATTTGTGTTCACCATCTACATGCTATATTTGCAGCCAGGAACAATATTGGTGTTGTTATTGCTCTGTGGGCTCCTATTATTCTTGTAAGTATATGATCATGCCAAACGTCCATCTGCATCCTCACTTGCCTTGTGCAGTAGCTAATCCTAAGTTGTCCCTTTTGGTGTAGGTATATTTTATGGATACTCAAATTTGGTATGCCATATTCTCTACATTATTTGGGGGTATTTATGGTGCCTTCCGCCGACTTGGGGAGGTAAGTGTCTGTGGAAAATTCTAGTTGAAGACGAGTTGTTTAAATGTTGTAAAATATATTTCCTTCGTAATTTATTAATCTCTGAACCTTTGGTATTTATTTCTTATAGATTCGTACGTTGGGAATGCTTAGATCGCGTTTCGAGTCATTGCCAGGAGCATTTAATGCCGGCTTAATTCCAGATGGAAAAACCCAGCAAAGGAAGAAAGGACTCAGGGCGACTTTGTCCCATAACTTTACAGAGGTTTAAGTTTGTTAAACTGTGGGCATTGTTATGATGAAAATGCTGTAAGTGCATTATAGGCCTTTTTGCTTATTGCTAAAAGATAACATTTACCTCAGGTACCTGCTAACAAAGAGAAAGAGGCTGCAAGATTTGCCCAGTTGTGGAACACAATAATCAGTAGTTTTAGAGAGGAAGATCTTATAAGCAATAGGTAACTTCCCACTATCTATTTGATGCTACAGCTCTTACTCTTTCAATTGTTGGAGCTAAACATTATACCAATTGTTCCACTTCTGGGCTCATCTCAGGGAAATGGATCTGTTGTTAGTTCCATATTGGGCTGACCGTGATTTAGATCTTATACAATGGCCTCCATTTTTACTTGCTAGCAAGGTTTCTACTCTCACCATTTCTTGAAAGATTTTTATACTTGTAAATATAGGATTCTGATATTATAATGTTTGGCCACAGATTCCAATAGCGCTGGATATGGCAAAAGACAGTAATGGGAAGGACAGAGAGCTCAAGAAGAGGATTGAAAGCGACACCTATATGAAGTGTGCTGTTCGAGAGTGCTATGCCTCATTCAAGAATATCATAAAATTCTTGGTTCAGGGAAACCGTGAAAAAGAGTAAGTTGGGGTAGCTGTAGTAACTCTAATTATAGTGCTTTTGCTTCTGTTACTTACATGTTTGCTTCTAATTTGGATCATAACTGCATGCCACACTGTTTCTTTTACTCAATTTACAACATTTGGTGTCTCAGGGTTATAGAGATTATATTTGCTGAGGTTGACAAACACATAGAGTCAGGTGATTTGATTCAGGAATACAAGATGAGTGCTCTTCCTAGCCTCTATGACCACTTTGTCAAGTTGATCAAATATTTGGTAATACAAATCCTGTGATCCATGTCTTTGATTTATTTTATATGTTGGACTGTAATTGATGTTTTTTTCTTACCTCTTGCAGCAAAACAATAAGGAGGAAGACAGGGATCATGTTGTGATTCTCTTCCAGGACATGCTAGAAGTTGTAACAAGAGACATTATGATGGAGGATTACAATATATCCAGGTTGGCATATTGATAACCCAGTATCTTCAACCCATAAATATTAAAATGATTCTTATATATTTGGCCAAATTTGTAGCTTGGTAGATTCAACTCATGGTGGCACTTGGCATGGAGGAATGATACCCCTCGAGCAACAATATCAGCTTTTCGCATCTTCTGGTGCCATCAGATTTCCAATTGAACCAGTAACAGAAGCTTGGAAAGAGAAGGTTGTGTCAGATTGGCTGAGATACACAGTCAGATGTACTTCAATCTTAATATGATATGTTGCTAAACATTCTATGCGTGTGTTTTTGCAGATCAAGAGGCTGTATCTTTTGTTAACCACTAAAGAGTCTGCCATGGATGTTCCATCCAACTTAGAAGCGAGGAGGAGGATTTCTTTCTTCTCCAATTCATTATTCATGGATATGCCTGCTGCACCTAAAGTTCGCAACATGCTTTCTTTCTCGTAAGCCTTTATAATCATAGTTTCATTTATATGTTTATTCATGTATATTTTTTGAGCATTTGTTTCCTTTTTTAACAAAGATTAGAACTCTTGTATCATGGTATACATTACTATGGTATTGCTTGATTCCCCTAAAGTATGGCCTCACTGTCCATATCATAACTAGATTGGTTATCATAGTCAAACTAACTTGATTGTATTTTTTAAAGACCTCGCTTCTCTTAAAGTTGCTTGTTTTAACTTGTTAGTTTCATCTTTGTTGTTCCAATTACAGGGTTTTGACTCCATATTACACTGAAGAGGTCCTCTTTTCTTTGCGTGATCTCGAAACGCCAAATGAAGATGGTGTTTCAATCCTCTTCTACCTACAAAAGATTTTCCCAGGTTCTTTTTGTTGATAGCTTATCGACATCGTACCTTAACTTCTTAATTCTTCTTGAGTCCAAACTTGATTTTTACTGTATTAAGTTTTCTCCAGATGAATGGAACAATTTTCTTGAGAGGGTGAATTTGACTAGTGAAGAGGAACTTAAAGGAACTGATGATTTAGAGGAGGAACTTCGTCTATGGGCTTCATATAGGGGGCAGACATTGACTAGAACTGGTAATCTATTTTTCTTCACTTAATCCAAGATATATGAGATGGAGGCAACAGATATTCCAATTTTTTTTTTATTTTTTTTTATCTTACAGTTGTTTATTTTTCAACTCTTGCAGTTAGAGGAATGATGTACTATAGGAAAGCTTTGGAGCTTCAGGCATTCCTTGACATGGCTATGCACGAAGGTATCCTTCTCCCTTATCTATGAAGATCAGGCACAAGCCACTTTCATACTTCACAAACTTCATTATTAGTTAACACATTCTGAAAATTGCACTTGCCCAGATTTGATGGAAGGCTACAAAGCCATAGAATTAAATGCGGAGAATCATTCAAGAGGTGAAAGATCACTGTGGGCTCAGTGCCAGGCTGTCGCTGACATGAAATTTACTTATGTTGTCTCATGCCAACAATATGGTATTCATAAACGGTCTGGTGATCCTCGTGCTCAGGATATCTTGCGGCTTATGACTAGGTGTGCATCTTTGATTAGTTACCATCTTATAGCTGGTTAATTATGATGGGCTTATGGTTTTATGCTCAACTTGCAGATACCCATCGCTTCGTGTTGCATATATTGACGAGGTTGAAGAACCAGTGAAAGACAAGTCAAAGAAAGGGAATCAAAAGGTTTATTATTCTGTGTTGGTTAAGGTTCCTAAGTCAACCGATCCTTCTGATCCTGCGCGGAATTTGGACCAGGTAAATTTACAACAGCTAACATTTTTCACAACTTGCAGCTCTTTTTTATGAGATTGTTTTATATTCTAGCTTGAATGTATTGAGTAGCAAATTTGGTTAGAACTAGAACTAAAATCTCAAAGAAGTGTTAATGGTTAGGTTTATGTAGTTTTGAATGGACAGAATCTCATTTGTTGTTGTAGATCTGCAAGTAGGTCTACCTGGACTTGCATGTTCAACTTAACTTCTGCTTTACAACAATTTTCGATGGTTCCTAATTGAATGCTTACATCGAGAGCTGGGCTGCCTTGCAGGTTATTTATCGGATCAGGCTTCCAGGTCCTGCTATTTTAGGAGAGGGAAAGCCAGAAAACCAAAATCATGCGATAATTTTCACTCGTGGAGAAGGCTTACAGACAATTGATATGAATCAGGCATATGCATTCTCTATCCATCGGAGTAGCATTCTGGTTATCTTGCTAACTCTAATTCTATATAAAATGGTTGCTGATGAAATCTCTTTATGCAGGACAACTACATGGAAGAAGCCTTAAAGATGCGAAATTTACTTCAGGAATTTCTTACAAAACATGATGGTGTGAGGCATCCATCCATTCTTGGACTCAGAGAACATATTTTCACTGGATCGTGAGTGGTTTGGCATTTTTATTTATCTTAGATAATCTGAATTTTTGCATTTCTCTATGAAGTTTGATTATCTCTAAAGCCTCTTCCTGGTGTTGCAGCGTTTCCTCCCTTGCTTGGTTCATGTCAAATCAAGAGACTAGTTTTGTCACCATTGGCCAGAGACTACTGGCGAACCCTTTGAAGTAAGTATTTTTACCGGATTAATACGGTGATGATTTCCACTGCTAGTAACGATTATAAGTCTGTTGTGATTTCATTTCGTTCCTACACGTTTCTAAAATCTGTGACATTTTCTATCTAGGGTTCGTTTCCATTATGGTCATCCAGATGTCTTTGACAGACTATTTCATCTCACAAGAGGTGGTGTCAGTAAAGCATCCAAGGTAATCAACCTCAGCGAAGATATATTTGCAGGTATGTGCTACTTTGCCAGGAACCGGCTCACTCTTTCTGTCATGGAGGACTTTGCAATCCCGTGGCTGGTTGATCACTAATACTTTCTTATGCAGGTTTCAATTCTACACTTCGAGAAGGAAATGTTACCCATCATGAATATATACAAGTTGGTAAAGGAAGAGACGTTGGTTTAAATCAAATCTCTATGTTTGAGGCGAAGATTGCTAATGGAAATGGAGAGCAAACACTGAGCCGAGACATATACCGGCTTGGACACCGATTCGACTTTTTCCGCATGCTTTCATGTTACTTCACCACAGTTGGTTTTTACTTCAGCACCTTGGTAAGATGCAAAAAAAAAAATAAATAAATAAATTCTTCTTTCAGTTTGAAACTGTCATTAAACTCATTTGATCTGAGCCCTTTCTTTGTGCTTTGTTAACAGATTACCGTTCTCACTGTGTATGTGTTCCTCTATGGACGCCTCTATCTTGTTTTGAGTGGACTAGAACAAGGATTGAGTACACAGAAAGGAATCCGAGACAATAAGCCCCTCCAAGTTGCTCTTGCTTCACAGTCCTTTGTTCAAATTGGTTTTCTGATGGCTTTGCCTATGCTTATGGAAATTGGGTTAGAGCGGGGTTTCCGAACAGCCTTGAGTGAATTTGTGCTGATGCAGCTACAATTGGCACCAGTGTTTTTCACGTTCTCTCTCGGTACAAAAACCCACTATTATGGAAGGACTTTACTTCATGGAGGTGCAAAGTATAGGGCTACTGGCCGAGGTTTTGTCGTCTTTCACGCCAAGTTTGCTGATAACTACAGGCTCTATTCTCGAAGCCATTTTGTAAAAGGGCTTGAGATGATGATGTTGCTCATTGTCTATCAAATTTTCGGGAGTGCTTACAGAAGTGCAGTTGCATATGTCCTAATCACCATATCTATGTGGTTCATGGTGGGAACTTGGCTTTTTGCTCCATTCCTCTTCAATCCTTCTGGTTTTGAGTGGCAAAAAATTGTCGATGACTGGACCGACTGGAATAAATGGATAAACAACATTGGAGGCATCGGTGTTCCTGCAGAAAAAAGTTGGGAGTCGTGGTGGGAGGAAGAGCAAGAACATCTTCGCTTTTCAGGAAAGCGTGGTGTAATAGTTGAGATATTGTTAGCCTTGCGTTACTTCATCTATCAATATGGGCTTGTTTATCATCTGACGATTACCGAAAGAACCAAAAACTTTCTGGTACGTGGCATACTATGGTATTTCAGCTCTCATCCAGAAACTCTCGTCTTGATGTCAATAATTAATCCCGTTGTTCTTTTGCTAACCTCAGGTTTATGGAGTCTCATGGCTGGTGATCTTCTTGATATTGTTCGTGATGAAGGTGGGTTACTTTAAAGTTGTCTGATATATGGTTGATCATCTTCTATTCTAATTCATGTGATCAAACTTGCTCATACAGTCTAAAAGCATTGTTTTCCCTTGTAGACTGTATCTGTTGGAAGGCGGAAGTTTAGTGCGAGTTTTCAACTCATGTTCCGGCTGATCAAAGGATTGATATTCTTGACGTTCATTGCTATTCTCGTAATTTTGATAACGCTCGCTCACATGACGATTCAAGACATCATTGTTTGTGTCCTTGCCTTCATGCCTACCGGTTGGGGAATGCTCCTGGTAAGCTATGCTCTGTACTACTCTTTGTCCCAAATATGTTGAAAAGTTAGACAAATGAAGTGAATAAAAATAGTTAACCAAACATCTGTAAAATCTTCTAGTCATAGCTTGTACCAGTCCTAATCCTGATTTTATATCTGTCTTCATATTCTCGTCTTGAACTGGAAATGGTCCTAATGTTGTTATTGTTTGACAGATTGCACAAGCTTGCAAGCCTGTGGTTCAACGAGCTGGCTTTTGGGGATCAGTTCGTACGCTTGCTCGCGGCTATGAAATCGTCATGGGACTGCTTTTATTCACCCCAGTGGCATTCCTTGCGTGGTTTCCGTTTGTGTCAGAGTTTCAAACTCGAATGCTCTTCAACCAAGCTTTCAGTAGAGGTTTGCAGATCTCTCGTATTCTCGGAGGGCACAGGAAGGATCGTTCTTCTCGCAACAAAGAATGATCTTTTGAATAACACAACGAAGGCCATGAAATGGTCTCTTTAGAAGCTCTTGTTGTAGTTTAGCTCTATCTTAGGTGGAGATTTTTGGTGAGAGGCTGTTGTGGTCATGTGTTAGTTGATATTACGCTCAAAACAGATACATGTGATGTCATTTTCACCATGAAGTAAAAACAAAAATTCTAATTCTATCAAATCGTGGAAGCTCATTAGGGTTGGTAAATTAGCTGTAAATTCGATTTGAATTTGACTTGAAAAATAAAATATTTAAAATATTTGTAGATTCTGGTTTATATGTTATAACCAGAATATTCATGGTTTGGGGTTTTGATTTTTAAGGCAACAAGTATATACGTTGGGGTTTTGATTTATTAGACAACAAATATAGATGATGACGAGATACCAAAAGTGAGAAACTTAGCATTGCATTGAGGATTCATTCTAAAGGCAGAGACAGGATCGAAGACGAGGTTAAGTCGGTTGAGACAACGACTAAACCATTCTGATATCTATATCTGATTTTTGTTTTTGCTGTGGCGTTTTTCTTCCGATATGTATAACCAAATGATACTCATGTTTTAGGTTAGATCGTTGTGTATATTGTTTTATTGTGTTTAACATCATATTCTATATTTTTTGTCTATTTTTTGTTTAAAGCATGATTTTATTTTATTTTATTCTTGAATGATCCTTTGAATTAAATTGTTGCATGGATGAGTTCTAATAGAGATATCAATGAATCTAGTTCGTATGTATTCAATAAATTTGAATAATCATATCAATAGATAGATTAAACGATATAGAAATTATGATATAATTCGTTATTGCATTCAAACGTTTATATCAATTTATAAAGATGTTGATTATTGAAATCTAGACTTCGAGAAGATAGATTGATATATGAAATCGAATTCTCGGATTAAAACGAAGTAACACGTTTTCTAACATCTTTAGAAATGAATCATATATGTCAGACAATTCTCGAAACCTAATTGCATTGTCTCCAATGTATATATTTGTAACCATAGTTTATTCCATAGAATATATTAGATACAAAACACAATTATATTTATGTTCATGACCATAACTTTTGTAAGATGTGTAGCCTAAATCATTCTTGGTTTTTATGTTCAACCTTGTTACTACATGAATTGTATCTTTACGTTAGTCTAGTCCGGGTAAATTTGTTAAATTTTACGATGTAATCTGGTCACCTTTATGCGATACAACAAGTTTTTGGCATCGTTTTCAAGGATTTAAGGCGATTTAACTATTTTTTATAAATATATGTCATTTTTCTTTTTTATTTTTTTAGTTTACCATTGACACCTTCCTTGGTTTTTGTTTTCTTTTCTTTCTGCACGTCACTCGTTTATGACCTAAAATATCGGGAGTTCAAGACGTTAAGTTTTTTGATGGATATGTATCGAACATTGTTCAGTGTGTGGATATTGTTGGTTTGAGGCTGATCGGGTTGAAAAGTCATGATTGTCACGTTTTCATGCAGCGACTCATTCTAATTGCATTTGCTGAACTCTTACTACGAAATATTCACGATGTGCTATGTGAAATTAGCATATTTTTCAGAGATATATATTCAAGAAATTTAAAAAAGGATGACTTGGATTTAATGTAAAACAATATCTCTGAAATATTACGTTCTTTGGGTTGAAGGTAATGCTTTTTAAATGTCATTGGTTCGGGTCTTGTTGGGTCCCGTTGCAAAGTGTCATCATGCTTACCTAGGCTACGATTATTTCCAACGGGTGTCTGTTGCAAATTGTAATGGATGCCCGTTACATTGGAAGACGAACATTCGTTTTGGCATCCATTGCCTCGGGAACACGCATTTCCAACGGGCATCCGTTGGAAATTATAACGGATACCCATTGGAGAAACAAAACGTCGTGTCACTTAATTGCGTCTGTTGAGTTGACGTCTTTTCCAACGGGCATCCGTTGTAATTTCCGACGGACCGTTGGAAATTTCTGCATATATACCGTTGAACATGTTCATTTTCAACACAAATTAAAACTTCAAATCCTCCCAAACACTTCCTCTCACACACAGCAATCACATTCATAAACATTAAACACAAAATGAGGGATAGGTGATTAATATGTTCGGGAGGTATATTGGCCGGTTCAGGGGAAGCCCTTCCCCTGCCTCCACCGCCACCATATCGGCCTCCTTCACCAATATCGACACCGCCGATATTTGATGAAGATGACGATATGGTGGATATCGACTCCTTAATCGATAATTTCGACGAGCATCTCACCCTTCCAATTATCGATCCTGATCATCATATTAGGATGCTATGGTAAAATTTAAAATTATGCATTTATATTATTGCAAATTATAAATGTTATCTAAATATTTGATTTTCATGTGCAGGTTTGATGTGGATGATGTTCTAAAACATACGAATAATAGCATCATCCAAGGGTTCCTACAAGATCAACTCTATTATTCCTGGCAAGTTACGCAAGAAGTTATACGCCGCTGATGGTGGTGTACTTTCATAGTAAGTTTCTGTATTATAAAAGTTTTATTTAAAATGATTAATTGTATATGTTCTAAACTGATTTATTATAATTTATTTTGCAGCTCTCATACAGATGGCGGAAGAAGGATATGTCGCGCCTTTACACGGCTTCGATGCGTGACATGCAAGCCCGCATGCGTTTGATGATGAACAACGCCAAGTGCAACTACTACACCAAGAATCGCAAACCGACATGGGCAATGGACGAGGTCTTCAATCAACTCGTCCAACATTGGGAGTCTGAGGACTTCAAGGCCAAGAGTGAGAAGGCCAAAAAATATTGGTACGGTGAGAAGGTTCCCGGAGATGGTCCGTATCGTCATACTTCAGGATCAAAATCATTCCTAAAGAGAAAGAAAGAATTGGTCAATTTCTTAAAGTTATTATTTAAATTTTTATTTTTTTACAATATTTATATAATTATATTTATGTTATATAAGAGATGCAACGAATAGAAAGAGAACCCCCACGCCAAGAAGAAACTGATCGTCGGGGAAGAGAGCGACAAACTTGAACTCGTCGACCCTTGAGCGGAAAGGACCATGAAAGCTGTGACGGATAAGATCACACATCAATCACAAGCTTGTGGTTCAACTCCCGACGAGCTCACTCCTTTAGAAAAGGATAAAATTTATTTGTAGGTAAACATTTATTATTTATATTTCGATTTGTAAATAAAATATTTTCTAGCAATTCTTACTCTAACTTTGTTTATTTTGTAGTCAGTTAGACCGTATAAGGGGCGTCTATACGGTCTCAGTGCACTGCAAAAGGATATCATCGAGGACGCCAGGACGGTACCTCCCGTGGTCCAAGAGAGCTACACGCAACAACGGCGTATCGAAGATCTAGAAACACAACTTCGAGAAACTTGAGCACAGATGCGGTATATAGAGAATGTCATAGAATTGATATCCGGCCGAACGGGAAAAACAACGTCGCGTCAAGAACCGGTTATTGATTTGGATGCAACGCCTTCACGAGGTGCTGGTGACCACGAGATGACATCGGACCCACAAATTTAGATAAAATATAATAGAATTAGGTTTTAATTTTTTGTAAGAACTATTAATATATTAATTAAGGGTATTTGAAATTTGTTTTTAATTTAAAAAAATTATTTTTTTAAATACCAACGGATGCCCGTTACAATTTTTAATGGGCATCCGTTGGAATCCAAATTTCCCGCCAAATGGTAACGGATGCCCCATTGCCATTTTCCACCAATTTATAACGGATGCCTGTTGCCATTTCCCGCCATTTTGTAACGGATGTCCGTCACAAATTTTCAATTCCCGCGTATTTTTCGTTCCAACGGAAAGGCAACAAATACTCGTTACAATGTGGTAACGGGCATCCGTTGACGGACATCTGTTATAATCTGCCAACAGAGTGATCCGCTGCCTGTCCGTTGTAAATTTGCAATAGATCATATTCGGTGTAACTCCGTTGGAAATTGCTACGGATCTCGATTTCTAACGAGCGATTGCCAACGTCGATCTGTTGCCGTCCATTAGGAATGGTCATTGCAACAGATATGTCCTTTGGAAATCGCATATTTTTTGTAGTGATATGACACTCTACCAATAGTTTATACAAGAATTCTCTAAGATATCAATGTCACCATTGAGTTGCTCAGCATGGATGCACATTTTGAATTTAATGTTGAATAGTTCAAATCAATTGAAACTTTGTAAAATGCATTGGTATCACATTTGATCGTTTAACTAATAGATTCAAGAGATAACTTTTGAGCTAATGTGCGATGCTAGTGATTACACAATAGGAGCAATATTTTGACATAGGAAATATTGATTGCTTCACATAATCTATTATGCAAGTTGAACTCTTGATAATTTACAAGTGAAGTATTCTAGAATAGAGAAAGAGTTGCTTGCATATGTTTATCCTTTGAAATGTTCAGGTCATATTTAGTGGGCTCGAAACTGATTTTCTACACTGATCACTCAACTTCGCACCACTATTTCAAAGAAAGATTCATAGTCTCAATTCATCTACTAGATTTTATTTCTCCAAAAGTTTATCTTAGAGATAAAAAAATAGGAAGGAAGCAGAAAATGAAATTTCATATCATCTATCTCTTGAGATCTTCGAAAACATACCTATCCACAATGCAATGAGAGATGAACACATTCTCGTTATCACCATTGTATAACCCCTTGCTATGTTGATATTATCAATTACTTAGTCGGAAAAGTTCTGGCGCCTGAGCAAAATTATCACGCCAGAAAGAAATTATTCCATGATACCCAACATTACTAGTGAGACAAGTCATTCCTCTTCATCCAAGGAAAAGATGGGCTTTACAAATGTTACATTTTCGAAGAAGAGGTACAAAACATTATTTTACAAGTGTCATGCGTCGAATTATGCAAGCAGGTATTTACACAATTTTCCATTTGAGAATTTATCTCAAGTATTTCTTCTTCGAGAATTCTACAAGCAGGTATTTACTTCTCTATCATTTTTAGAGACATCTAGTGATTCGTCTCACTTTGCATCAAGTGCTAGCGCACGGGAAACATTTTCCGACATCATGAAATTCTATATAACTACATTCTTGAATTGGAATCATTTGATATGTGGAGAATCAATTTTATGGGTCTGTTTACATCATTCTATGACATTTTTTATATTCTAGCGGTGGTTGATTACTTCACAAAGTGGGTAGAAGCAATGTGGAGTCCTAACAATGAATTTAGGACAATAGTAAAGATGTCAAATAGATTATTTTTCGTGGGTCGTGAAGTGATGAAGAAACTTATTTCAGGGATAGAGTTATCGAGACTCTATTGAGGAAGTACAAGGTTAATCATGGAATAATGATCTCATATCATCCTTAAACGAGAGAGCAAGTTGAGGTCTCCAACCAGGAGATCGGAATGAAATCATTTCAATTGGTGTACGTGATAGCTTCACACCTCCTTATCGAACTCAAAGATAAAGCGTATTGGAAAGACTCTCAATTATGATTTGAAGATAATAGCGGAGAATTGGATCCTTCATCACCACCACCTGGAGAAAATATGGATGGATGCCTAAAAACACTCGAAGATACATAATCTTACAATGCTCTTTCAAAAAGAATAATCTTGTTCTCCTCTTCAATTTCCAAGTGAAATTGTTTCCAGATAAGCTCAAATCTTTTTGGTCGTTTATTTACTAACATTTTTTTCACTAATGACACATTTGACTTCATGGTCAATGTGTAAAAGGTCAAGATCTAGTTTTCGGATCAGTCCAACATAGGGAGAGATATACTTTTCCTCTTTGTACAAACATAAAGTAGTAAAATGTGGTCAAGCTCGGGTCCTAAAAACAACTCTTTTGTTTTTTATTTTTATTTGATTTTTAGAATTTTTAGGAGATATATGTTAACAATTTTGATCTAATAGCCACTAATTTGTCTTTTACCACCACATGAACCACCAGAAACTAATAGAAATTTTTTTCGAAAAAATGTCACAAGAGCAGAGAATACGCTCGGACCAAGCAAAATGAAAAGTAAAAACATTTGACTGAGTATCGGGAGATATACAATGCTATAAAAGGTAAAAAAACTAGGTTTTACTTTTGTTCGTCCGAACGAAAAAACACCAAGTATAAAGTGTTGCATGCCTCCAAACCTTTATTTGCCACCATCATGTGTTGTTTTTGTCACATACATTGTTGAGAAATCATTGTTTTCATTTGGAAAGAAGAACCTAGAAAATATCCTTGATTTTTTAAAAAATTAGTGTTGAATATACCAAGGTATGTTAACCTATCCTTTTATGCTTTGATTAATACTTCTTAAAGAAGGTATTTTAGGTAATAGATTGAGATTTGGTAGAAATATAGAGGTTTTACGTCAAACCTAGTATTACAGTCGTCTAGTACTCGGTCCAATACCGCACTACGTGATCAACGATTTTAACAAAAGAAAAGATGGATTTTTGTTGAATGCTTGATTCTATATATGATTTCTTGTTTTGCTCGATCGAATTTGCTCGAACCGAGTAAATTCTTTGGTCATATGTTATTTCGACAACTTTCATGAATGTTTGAATGTTATGTTCAAAACATAAATGTTTATACTTATAACACATAAACCCACATTATTTATCATATTTTGCAGATATATAAGTGACCAAAAGTTGAAGCATCATCGTCCAACAATGGTCTTCCTATGTATGAGCATGATCATCTGTCACTTTAACGCGAATCAATTTAGACTACAGAAGATTCATACGAAAAGGCATCTTACCATCAAAATTACCCTATGAATACACTACAAATCGCTTGCGAATTAGTGAGCACTTGGATTAGCCTATAGACATGCTAGGGTGGAAGTCTTTATTTAGGTTTCAATTGAAGACCTATTGTTGCCTCACAACAAAGCTTCTTTTATAATATGAGAGGTTCTTCCGAGATGACGGCAGTGTCGATGGCGCCTTCATGGATTTTAGACTACATATGTAGGAGTATCATATTAGCATCACAAATTTTTCATGCTCTCTATCACCTCGTATTATCATATCTCTGATTATCTAGCTAATCCTTCTCAGATGTAGTTTCATGTTCTCTATCATCTCGTATTATCATGGCCTCTTGTTTGAACACTTTAAAATGTTGAATATCACGGTTTCATAATGAAGTGTCAGTGGTACCCAGTGTTTTCGATCGCAACGTTTTTCTTAGGCTTGTGTCCCATAATCGATTTTTCAAAATGATTCTCTTTTGGTCAATTTTTGGAACGGTTTTCGTACTTATGAAATATTTTATCTTTCCTAATCAACTGTTTTCAATCTTAATCGCTAAGTAAAACAAATCGTCCATATCCACATAGTTATGAGTCTAAATGGATTGTATGTCTAAATTTAGACACCTAGAGACCGATCCCTTGTTGCTTCTTAATAATCTTCAATGTTTGTCAAAATTATTAGGAATTACATCTCTTTGTTGAAAACTGTGATTGATCTCTCGATGATAATGAGTAGGTACAAATCTATGCCTCATAAGGGTATATATCTCATCCCAGGTAGAGTAGTATGCTCTATATGTTGCCTTCGAAAAACGTGAGTTAATCCCATCACACTAGTGCGTATTGTTTAATTTCATTGATGTCAACTTAACCTTCTTTATAACAGAGTAGTGATGGTAATTGAAAATCAGCCTTTCGTTTCCACTCCAAGTATGCTTTTTCATCACTACTACCAATGAGCGTGGAAATTTCAATCTTGATGTTGTTGATGTCGTCATCAATATTGTTTTTCGCTCGTTGATTGGGCCTCATCACATGACCACACTCTTCATCCATAACCTCAATATACTATCTTCATCCAATTCTGTATGGTATGGATTACAAGTCGTGTTTGGTTTCTTCCTCGATTTTTCCTGACGAACTCCTGGAGTTGTGTCTTTAACCCGATCAATCTATTGATCGATAATCGTCAATTCATCCCATAGCGTTCTACGAAATTCGACCATCATTAGTTGCATTTATGTTTGCAATAGAGCTACTCCTTCACCTTAACGATGGTTCATCACATCAAAAGAAACCTTGATGGTTCAATTGATTGCTTCAGGGCTCGTCTAGTTGCCAAAGATTTTGATCAATGCTTGAGAGTGGATTTCTCATGATACATTCAATCATGTGTCAAAACCACCACCATTCAACTAGTTTTCAGTATTCTCTTATGGAGGATCTATAAATTAATTGGATGTCAATAATTCCTTTTTACAAAGGGATCTCATCGATGAAATCCTAATGTCACAACCACCGGGACATCAGGAAAAATACACCCCTAATATGGTTTGCAGACTCAAGAAGACAATTTATGGTCTTAAACAGAAATCACAAGCATGGTACTCTAATCTACGATGGTTCTTTGAGTTCTAGGGTTTTGTCAATTCACTTGCTGATGAGTCTCACTGTTCATTGATCTGATGGTATTTGACTTTTTGTTCTCATCACGTTGATGATCTCATTGTCAGATGTAGCTTTGACTCACATGTTCGAACTTCATCAACACAATTTTGATCTTGGAGATCTCTGTTATGTTCTAGGTATTGAGGCAACATGGACTTCCAAAGGTCTATTTCTCATGCAATGAAAGTATATTCAGGATATTTTTCATCGTGTAAACTTGGCTTCATCAAGACTGGTTTCCACTCCTTTGGCCTTACTAATTGCCTCATACTATCTTTAGGGACCATCTTGATGATCTTGCAGAGTATCATATGATAGTAAGAGTCTGCAAGGGACTCACGACACCATAATCTTCTTCTTAGAATTCAATCAAGTCTCACTCCACGCCTTTAACGATATTCGTTGGAGGTGATCGTTATTTTTTTCTTCCATAGGTGCATACATCGTCAATAGTGGACAACATTCTATCTCCTAATAATCCCGGAAACATAAAGGACTTGCATCACGCTCT
>CM071860.1:24643164-24743788 GCA_036759665.1 Gynandropsis gynandra
AAGAAGGACCCTCCAAGTGCACTTAAGTCTTCCACATTCTGAAACGGTGCATTTCAGCAAATGGAATCCTGCGGTTGAAGTAGAAACTTCTACATGTCTCAGACAAAAGACTTCATCAAACAGAGCATCTGATCCAAGTCTTCTGCAATGTACTTCTAACGGTTCTAACGACCATAAAGATTCACTAACGGTTCTAATGGCCATAAAGATTCAAGTTCTTCGAATGTGGATCAAGATAGACTCAAGATCAAGATAGGCTCAAGAATGCAATCCTTATTATCTATAAATATTCTTGTAATACGTTTTGTGTGAATATGAAAAAACACCATCTGTTCAATACTTAGTTCTTCAGAAATGCAGTATATTGTTTCTTAAGTTTTCATCTTCTTTTCTTAAAATTCTTAAAATTCTCAAAGATTATTAGAATAATATTTTTAAAAAATAATAGTTCTATTTGATAATAAATTTTAGTTCAAATAAAATTCATAATTGCAGATTTTATGATAAAATGACAAAATACTGTTTTTAGAATATTTTGACAAATAGTAAAAAAAGGAATTATATTTAAAAATAGTAAATTACGGTTAATCTTCAACTAAAAAAATATACTGAAATAGTGACAAGAAATACAACTGCGCCCATTGATACGCAAAGGAAAACAGCCCACAGTTAAAAACCCATTTCACTCGTTTAATAGAAAATGTGGTGACGCCATTTTCTTCTCTCTCTTTCAACCGTGATTCTTTACTCACCTTTCTCTTGCTCTTCTTCTTCCCCTCTCAGCCTCTCTCTTCCTCTCCTTCTCTCATGGATTCCGTCTTCGCTAACGTTGTTCGCGCTCCCGAAGATCCTATCCTCGGTGTACGTATTGTGATTTTCATCCATCTCTCGTTTGTTCGTTGTTTTTGTTCTCTCCTGTGCTTGTTTCCTTAACGCTGTGATCTGATTGCGGAATGGTCTCGTTTGAAATTTTCATGCCATTTCTGTGCATTTCAGTTCCTCGGAAGCTGATCGACGATCAAATATTTGTGTATATGTCGTGTTTTGCTGAATCATACCGTGATATATGTATTCTTCTCTGTCGCTGGATAGATTCCGCATTTTGATCGATGATCGTCGATCTAGGTCCATAAATTTTCTGCATATTTTTTTAGGTGGTACATGGGCTAGTGTTCTGGATGTTTGCTTTTTTGTGTGTTGAGAATGGCTTTCCAAAAAAAAAATGTGCGTGTTAGTTTGTGCAAGTTGAAAGACATCTGATCAACGATCGAATACCTTTTGTACTACAGTATTATCTTGGCATTTGCTTGCGATTAATCTATTTGATTTTCATTTAATTCTTGTTGGTTATCCTGTGAGTTGCACCGAGTCTCCTGTTGTTGCGTATAGCATCTGTTTTTTTAGTTTGATGTTTCAGAATGATGTTTTAAATTTGTTCCCTTTGATAACAGGTTACTGTTGCTTATAACAAGGATCCAAGCCCGGTTAAGTTGAATTTGGGTGTTGGTGCTTACCGAACTGAGGTAATTTCTGATTTCCGTATAAATCATTGTTCGTTTAATGCTTCTACACCCTTTCAGTTGCTCAAGCTTTGCTACTATCGTTCTTCCTTTGGTTGTTAAAGGAAGGGAAACCCCTTGTTCTTGATGTCGTGAGACGGGCAGAGCAACAACTAGTAAATGACCCGTAAGTTAAAGCAGGAACAAGAAGCTTTTTTCTCAGTTATGTTCTTGCATATAACTTTTGTTAATCCTGGGTTTTTCCGTTTTCTGTGTCTCTAAGGTCCCGGATCAAGGAATATCTTCCAATTGTTGGGCTTGCTGATTTTAACAAGTTGAGCGCCAAGCTCATCTTGGGTGCTGACAGGTAATGAATCCAAGCTTATTATTTGGAATCTGTTTCTGTTATGAATAACCTCGCTTTTTCTTTCCTTTCTTGTAGATGCTATTATTATCTGTCCTAAACTCCTTATAATGCGACTTTGCTTATTTTGATTCGGTAAACTTCTTCTTGTGTGTTGGGCAGTCCTGCAATTCAAGAGAATAGAGTTACAACTGTTCAGTGCTTGTCTGGTACTGGTTCACTTAGAGTTGGAGCTGAGTTTCTTGCCAAACACTATCACCAAGTAAACCTTCTGCTATTATTGTTTTGAGTTGATTTAACGTCACAAACAAATCAAGTAGTTGCTAACTATGTACCTTTTTCTTCAGCGTACCATTTACATTCCAAAACCAACTTGGGGGAACCATCCGAAAGTATTTACTTTGGCAGGCTTGTCTGTGGAGTACTACCGTTACTATGATCCAGCAACCCGTGGACTTGACTTCCAAGGTTAATAAATAGATTATAAATGAATTAATCGTTTCCCTGAATCCTGACAATGACATTCCTTGGTCACCTCCTAAGCTTTATTCTTTAATGTTTGGTTTAACTCCCACCAGTATTTCCCAAGTTATCCTTGATATAATCACAAAGGAAGTATTAGAAACAATCATATCTTTTTTATGTTTGAATGAAAAAAGAAATAATATTTTGGTTGCTGTAAATGGACATAACAGGCTTGCTTGAGGATCTTGGTGCTGCGCCATCAGGAGCTATAGTTTTACTTCATGCCTGTGCTCACAACCCTACTGGAGTTGATCCAACCACTGAGCAGTGGGAGCAAATCCGGCAATTAATCAGATCTAAGCAATTGCTACCCTTTTTTGACAGTGCATATCAGGTAATTCGAAGATATTGCCAATTTTTACATTTTTATCTCAGGACGTTCAACTAGATCTAATCTAATTCTTTTTTTATCCATAAAGATCAAGATCAAATGAACGAACCTTTACTCTCTGTTGAAAAAAAATATACTTCTAGCCTCAGCAACAATGATCAAGCAAGCCACAAATTTTGTAGTTTGGAGTTTTCTGATTGAAGCACCGAATGGGATTCCTCATTATTTAGAGATGAGAAGAAGATATAGATTTCGTATTCCATTCCAGTCAATTTTACAACAGTAAAATAAATTCATTCTTCATTGACATGACTTTTTATCTTATATTTGGATTCCAAATTCCAGGGTTTTGCTAGTGGTAGCCTTGATGCAGATGCACAGTCAGTTCGCATGTTTGTTGCTGATGGAGGCGAATGTTTTATAGCTCAGAGTTATGCCAAAAATATGGGCCTTTATGGAGAGCGTGTCGGTGCTCTTAGCATTGTAAGCAACTGAACCTCTGTGCTTCTATTATTATGATGCTGATGTTTAACTGTTTTTGCTCCATGTTAATATCCTTTCATGTTTTAGCTGCCCCATTGACTTATAGTTGATTACTGTGCATCATCTATGAGATACTTTTGTGACATGTTCTAAAACGAAATAGTTTTTCCCTGTTGTCATAACTAAGTCTAAATCGAAAAATTCATCATGCCCTCATCAATAATCACTCTATGCTTTAAACACCGATGATGCATTGAGAAAACGAAGCACGGGTAAAGGGTATCTAATCTTCTTGATGTAATATGAAGGTCTGCAAGTCGGCGGATGTGGCTAGCAAGGTTGAGAGCCAGGTGAAACTTGTTGTCAGGCCCATGTATTCTAGTCCACCTATTCATGGTGCATCTATTGTGGCAACCATTCTGAAAAACAGGTAATAGATTTTTGGTGATGATGGTATGATCTAAGATTAGTAAGAAATCCATGCTCCAGTTGCCTCAAAGTTTCCCTTTAACTGGATATTTGCAGCGATATGTACAGCGATTGGACCATTGAGCTAAAAGAAATGGCTGACCGCATTATTAGTATGCGCCACAAGTTGTATGAGGCTCTTCAAGCTAAAGGTTTAGCTTTACTCTTTTTTCTTAGTTCTTCTCATCTTCCAGATTCTTTATTTCTTTTTCCCCCTAAGTTCAAAGAACCGAAGATTGTTTGCTGCTCCTAATTCACTGTCGTAAGTAAGTTCGCAGTTGCCACTTTTACTCTTGACCATTGTGCATCTCTCTTTTTCTCGGTACATAGGCACACCTGGTGACTGGAGTCACATCATCAAGCAGATCGGGATGTTTACCTTTACCGGATTAAACAGTGAGCAAGTTGCCTTCATGACCCAAGAATATCACATCTACATGACATCCGACGGGTGAGAGGCATTTCTTCACGTCTATAATATACGATTGTCGCGTTATACATCACGTCCCTTTGAAACTAATGATTGCGGTGGTGGGTTTTGTGAATTGCAGGAGGATAAGCATGGCGGGTCTAAGTTCGAAAACGGTTCCTCACCTTGCAGATGCCATTCATGCAGCGGTTACCCGCTCCGCCTAACTTATTCCGTAAGCTTATACAGTTCTTGAGTTCGTTTACCTTTTGAAAAGGTTCTGCAATTCTCCTGTTATGTGGACACAATCTCAGCTTTGAAACTTCAGTAATCAAACATGAATAACAAAGACCACACTGAGTTTTTTTCCCTTGCATTTCATTGTCAAGCAGTAATTGTGTTGGATCAACTTTCTATATCAAAGTAAAGATTCTATTTTCTATTTGATGAGTTTTATAATGCATGGGCAAATTGGGTTTGTTCAATTTTCATCTTTCGGTTTAGATCTACTTTGAGAATTTTAACCCGAGTTGGGGGTTCGGTATAGGTCTTGAAATCGGTTCGATTTAGTTTGTATACATCAATAAAGTTCAAATTAAATTGATTTGGCGAGAGTCAAAACTTGAAAGAGTTTTGAAAATTCAATCCACAATCGACAAATCATGATCTTGGATGAAACCAGCTTTGGAGTCAGTAACATTAAATTTGGAGTTTGTAATATATCAAACTCGTTTTTTAATCAATTTTTTTATGCCACTATAAAGGTATTGATGATGACAGAATATTCACACAATATGCTTTATTAAGTAGCGATTGTAAGTGAATAGACACATTACTGAATGGACTCATATGTGAGATTTGTAACTCAGAACAAAAAAGAAACAGAAGCCAAGTCCATAAAAAACACAACAAAAGAGTATACATAGTCAAGTTGGAGTAGACTACACTGAATCACACTTCCCTCTCCCAAAAAACCGGAAGCAACACATAATAAACACAAAAGCAAAACCCGTAAGATTGATCTATAAGTTGTGTCTGAATCCTAAAACCAATCCCTGCATTCTTATGTACAGTCTCAAATTCATTCATGTTTAATATGTATTCGATCTCACTCAGTAAGACCACTATCAGTGTCTCTCTGTTGGACTTCGTAGATTCTCAAGCTTCGTTAGATATGAGAATTTCTTTGGCGTCGCCTTTGGAGACTTGAATACCGCTTTGTCGTGCTCGCCTTTGTGGTAGCACTCGATTTCGCTCATCGAATTGTGTCTCTTTGTCTCTGATGTCAATTTCCATCCTATGAAATCTGATAGTTTCCTGGAGTTTGGAGTCTCTGCGGCTGTCGGCCTCTCGCACTGATCTTCCATATCTGAAGACAATCCAGAATCTGTCTCGGTTTCAGATCTTCCATTTGTGTCTCCCATCAACTGCCTTTGCCCTAACAGATCTGCTTCAAGAACGTCCTCTATACTCGACACAAGCTTGAAAGCCAAACTCTCCAACATCCTCGAATAACTCTCCAGAATCGCTTTTCCGATGTCCTGAAAACGTGACATGGAACATATTGACAGCGTGAGTACCTGCAGTTGGATCATGTTATGCAACAAGTTATGTGATCTGTAAGGACTTGCCTTGTTGTGTTGAATCTTGCAGACATTGAGCGCCGACTGTGGGATTCCAGGGAATTGTTGTTTGAGCAAAACCAAGATGGTTTCAGCTCTTTCTTCAAACAGTTCCCTCTTCTCCAAGCTAACCATTGATCCCCACGAGGATTTACCGTCTTTTTCTTTCTGGTGCATCTTCCTCTTCCATATCACAATCGAAGCTTCGATCCTGTTCTTGAGATCAACCACTTTGTGCTCTGTTGATATGTCAAGAGATGAGAGGAAGTACTCTGGATCAAAGTATTCCTCTGTTATACTCTTGTAGAGGAAATCGCCCAGAGTGGTTTTCCCGTTCTACCACAGCAAATGAGCAAAACGATCGTCACAATTTTGTGTATATAAAAGCATTAATTAACATAACAACGTATGAAGATTGATATCATATTAAATGAATTTGGGTCTAATTTAAACTAGCTCAAGAGTGTTGATTTTAGATTATATATATATGTGAGCTCATAATCCATATCTTAGTGGATAGCACACCATAGTATCTACTTCAATGATTTCATAACCTTGAAAAGGAAGAGTATGAAACATAATCAATACCTTGGGAAGAGACTCAATGTAGCTCTCTGGGATCTCCATCTCAGATAAGACTTGAGCATTGATAGCCATGGCTGCTTTAAGGACTTGTGTGACTGCGTCCTTCTGAAATTGTAACCATCTACGAGTCTCCTCAGATAAACCATTTTGTGGAACCATAACGACCGGTACCCACCATTTCTCATTTCTTCTCAAATCTCTGTTGTTTTCCATCTCCTCGACATCTCTGGGGACGTACCAGAACTCTTTCTGGTCCTTGAAGTTGTCCAGAGTATCCTATTTCAGTTCATTATTGGACGATTTAGTCATCGAAATAAAAACATGTAAAAGGTAGGTTATATGGGCGGAAACTCACTCACCAGAAGCACTGAGTCAAGCTGACGAAGTGCTGGAATGTTCATCTGTAAATCATCTCTTTGCTTTGTCACCATGATCTATGCAAGAGAAAAAGAGATTCATTTTAGTACACTGTCCCTCCGAATCAAGAACTCAAAACAAAAGAACATGAAAGAGAATATTGTCAAATGGATGTGGATCTGTATGCAAGATCTTGTGATTTTTGCGAAATGAATCTATATTAGAAGAACCCAAGTCTTTATCTTTCGTTTCTTTGAATTACATCGTGATGTTTTGTGTTTGTATATGTACCTCTGTGAATCCGCCATTTTTGGACAATTGTTTGGAAGGTACAAAATGGACAATGTGATCGACCACTGATAACAACCAGTCCATTTCTTTCCTCCACCTCGCTTTAATCTCCGGATACAATGGCTGCAATTTCATATGCTCTCCAAATACCGAAGCTGTGTGAAGAACCAAAGTACATATAGTTGAATCGTCAGAATTAGACTCTTGAAACATTATTAACCCTTTTAAGGGACACAAACATCTCCTTCAGGCTATGGTATAAGGATTGTGATTTATAAAGTGTGAGCGAAGAGAAAGTGAGATCGAAAAGGATACCGGAAAGAGTAGTGATGGCGTTGGATAAGGCCAAAGCGGAAGAAACGCCTTTTATACCGCCAGACATATCTTCTCCCAGAAGCAATCTGGCGAAAGTTTCCATCATCATTTCCATGTCTGCAAGAAACATGAATCCAAACACAATAGCAAAGTCATGTAAACAGCTGAGTTAAGATGTCAGAATTTCCAATGCCATATCTAAGTTTGTAATTGATGTTCTAATCGATTTGGAATAACACAAGCCTATGAAACTCTCGGTGGAAATTAGGTGATGAGGTCTTACCGGAGGGAAGGTCCTGCTTGCCCTTACGATTCCCGTCTGAAGGGGGGACGTTAACGTTGCAACTAGACGCCCTCTGGGGATCCGATCCGTGACCGTTTGCTCGAGAAGAGAAGGATGAATTTCCAATGTGTCGAGCATCAAACATCTTTCGAAAGCTGAAAGATCTCGACCAGCTTAGCCTGCGTCCTAATGTGCGTACCATTGCGAAAAACTCCTCTCAGTATATATGATCTCTTCACACTCTTTTTTTTTTTTGTTTTCTCTTTAATCTCTTCTCAAAACCAAACAAAATCCATTTACCAGAGAAAACCAAAACTCGATTGAAAAAGAAGATAGAGAGAAGGAACAAAAAAAGATAAGAACGTACAGATCAAGAACAAGCTGTTATGGTTTTGCCCTTCCTTCTCTCTGCTTCTTTCACCACCGAAACAGAATGAAACTTAAAACACAACAAGAAAAAGAAACGGGAAAAACAAGAAGAGTGAAACTCGGAGGGTCTTTGATTTAGTTTTGTTTGTTTTGTTTGAGCAAATATGTCTGAAATGGAGAAGGGTTTCTACACTTCTCTTAGGGCTTGTTCGTGAACGTGCGGTGCATGTTTTCTTCTTTTAAAGTAAGACATGAATTTAGTGGAAGGTCGATTCGGGCAAAACTTTTACTAACATCATCATGATGATGATGATTAAAAAAATAACTATTTGATTTAATATTACTGATTGAGGTTTTGAGTCAATAAAAAAAATATCCAAAACTTTTTATAGTTATTATATATACGGATGAATTAATTGCAAATCTTGATCGAATGTGAAAAGCAAAAATAGAGAAATAGAAAGAAAAACACAACTTTTTTTAAAGTATAATGTTTATTATGTAATATAGATTAGTTGAGGGGTTAAAATGTAATTATTGAAAAGTTCAATAATATATATATGACGAAAAACAGTTTTTCATTAACGAATTCACTTTCTGCAAATCGATACCCTAACCCATTAGAGAAAAACGAAGAACGAAAACAGTTTTCGTTCCTAACCAATAATCTGCACCAAAGATTGATAGTAGATCCCGATCTCGGCGTAGATACGAGTAGAGGGCTTGCACAATCAAGTCTCACATCCGTTTATCGTCAAATTCAGCGAAACAGGTATCATCGAAATTGTTTCTAATTTTGTTCATCGCTGAAACCTAAGAACCTAATCACGAATATGACTAGATCGTATAACTAGGTTGCAAAACATACTTCCGCAGCGATTAAGCAACCCATAAGTGGTATTAGAGCGTCCGGTCATCTGTTCTAGATTAGGTTTTATGATTTTTGATGAAAAATGGATCGAATTTCGTCTTGGAATTCGTAAAAATCGATGTGGCGGCTGGAAACCCTATTCGGGCGAAAAGGCTACCCGGACGGCGGCTGAAACCCTAACAGGCCAAGCGAGGGTCAACGGAATTGGCGACGGGTCGGTGTGCAACCCTGGGAAACCGCATGCGGCGCTGCGTAGGCACCCCGACACGACCGCGAACGGGCGACGCTTTGCACGACCGCTGCGCGAGCGATGCGATCGTGAACGAGCGACTTGCGAGTGCTCGACACGAACGGGCGAGTCTGATGCACTGCGGGCGGATGGGCAACACACGAGGGGGCGAGAGGCGACAGGCAAGAGGCTAACGAACGAGCAGGCGGGAAAGGGCAGTCTGGTGGGCGAACGGCGCTGCGAAACGAGTTCAGAATCCCTAGCCCGAGCCCGAGTGGGCGATTCATGCGAGCTCGGGCGGGCGAGGGTTAGGGCAGCGGCACAGGCGGGTTTCAAAAACCCTAGCCCGAGCGGCGCCTCCCAGGAGCCCGAGCGTCACTTCTCTGAGCATCGCTTCTCTGAGCCCGAGCGGGCGCTTCTCCTAGCCCGAGCGGGCACCTCTCGTAGCCCGGGTGGACACTTCTCCTACAACCCGAGCGGGCACTTCTCCTAGCCTGAGCGGGCGTCTCCCTATAGTCTGAGCGAGCGCTCCCGAGCGGGCTAACATGTTCAGCCCGAGCGGGCGCTCCCGAGCGGGCTAACATGTTCAGCCCGAGCGGACGAGCGTTGCAGCCCGAGCGGGCGCGCGTAGCTAGTCCGCTCGAGCGAGAATTTCTAGAAACGCAGCCGACACACGCCATTGTGACAGGACGTGCAGGTCATGTAGTTTTGGAAAGAAAAAATTAAAAATAATTGAGTTCTAAAATGATAAATTATTTATCATTAGATTTTTCCTTCGTCGTAGACGTATGAATAGGCTCTTGTTTACAAGATACGGCCTGACTACCAGAAGGTATGTAGTTCAAGCATTTGATTCATATGTCTATGACATTAGATGTCTAGTGGGAGGGAACAATTATTTTTTGTAGACGCCAAGATTACTCTGGGGATATGAACTTAATTGTTATCCAACCATGAGTTCAAGGATGAACTCAACTATATCAATAGGGACGATCTGACTACCAGGTGAATATGTGGTATAGAGCCGCATTTTAATTCACTACGATTTTTATGGGGATAAATTTGTAAAGAATCTATTTTATATGTTTGGTAAACATCTTAACTACCAAGAGGCTCAAGCATATAGCTGTAGATTAATGCTAATGAGAAATAAGATTTTTGATGTTATTGTAGCATTGATTAGCGAACATATCATTTAGATCAAGTCCATGTCTTTATGATTTTTACGATGTCTAACTCTCTACTGTTTAATTTTCCTTTGTTTTCAGATTTCTTGAGAATGTCTCAATTCAACTTGTGTCCAATTCCGAAACCAACAAGCTGGTTGGGGAAGACTTTGATGAATGGCAATGCAACTTGCGTCTGGTGTTGACCCGTGAGAAGCTTATCGATGTGATCGACAAGCCAGCTTCTCCAATACCAGATCCAACAAATGATGAGCCTTTTAGTGACTTCACCAAGTATGAGGAAAAGTGCATCACTGTGAAGTGCCTCATTCTGCGTCAATGAATGGCGAACTCCACAAGCAACATGAATATATGGATGCCAAGCAGATCATGGAACATCTTAAGAAGATGTTCGGTGAACAGAGTCGCACGACACAGTCCAAGTTGTCGGGGACTTTGTTCAAGTCCGCTCTGAGTGAGTGCTCTCTTGTGGGACCCCATGTTCTACGGATGATAAGTATGATAGAACAACTTGAGAAGCTAGAGGTACACCTTATGCAAGGAGATGATCTTGCATTCACTTCCAGACTCCTTCTCCCCGTTCGTGGTCAACTACAACATGAACAAGTTGGATGTCGAGTTGCATGAGATGCACAACATGCTCACTGAGTATGAGAAGCAGATGTCCATCGGGAAGAGGGGATCAGGATCTGTTCTCATGGTTGGGCAGTACAAAGATTTCATGGGTTAGCAAGTTTTTACTATCGGTTTGTGAAGGACTTCAAAAAGGACAAGACCTTCGAATATGCATAAATTAAGGCGTTAAAAACACTTAAGGAAAGTCTCACCACCGTGTCTTTCCTAGCACTACCAAAATTCCACAAAATGTTCAAAGTGGAGTGTGATGCCTTAGGCATTGGCATTGGTGTGGTCCTTGATCAAGAACGATGACCAGTGGCATATTTCAACGAAAATCTAAGTGGGGCTACACTTAACTATCCCACGTAGGATAAAGAGCTCTACGCTTTTCTCGGAGTTTTGGAAACGTGACAACGCTACCTACAAGCGAAATAATTCATCATCCACACCGATCATGAGGCCCTCAAACATCTCAAGGATCAGACCAGTCTAAAGCGGAGTTATGTCAAGTGGATGGAGTTCATTGAGTCCTTTCCGTGCATAATCAAGTACAAGAAAGGCAGAGAAAAACTGGTAGTTGATACCCTATCAAGGAGGCACGCCCTCAACACCACGGTGGAGGTTAGAAACTGGGCTTGAGCACATCAATGAGCTATATAAATAAGATCCAAGCTTCACGAGATATTTCGAATGTGTAAGGAAGGAGTTAGCAGACCACTCTACATACACATCGGATATCTCTTCCATGACAGATGGCTTTGCATTCCACAAAGCTCAAGGGTTGTTGCTTCAAGAAGCACATGGAGGAGCACTCATAGAACACTTCGGTGTGGAGAAAACATTGGCCACCATTAAGGAGCATTTCTTTTGTCCACGCCTCAAGCTAGACATTGAACAAATTTGTGCATAATGTATCAGTGCCACCAAGCCAAATCATGTGTTCTCCACCACGTGTCACCCACAGACAAAGGTGGTCAGCCCTACACTAGCATCCCTGCTACGATCATTCATTGGACGATACTCGAGGAACTGGCTTGACTACCTACCCTACACTGAATTCGCTTACAACCGAACACAACACTCGGCCACAAAGAACTCGTCGTTTGAGGTCATATGCACATCTCAAGGTCGGGAACTCGGGACACATATGGGAATCCACTAACCTCAATTGCTCGAGTAAGATTTGTGGTGTCAAGGTTGATTTTTTGACTGGCTTAAAGGCACTCTTCAAGAAGTCGTCCGTTGACGATGGATGATGGTGGAGGATCTCTTAACTGGCCTAAAGGCTCTCTTCAAGATTTTTCCAATGAAGGTGAAGGATGGAGGTTGATGGTGGTTTTCAAAGTGTTTATAGTGGAGCGATGGACACCACAAGAGGTGCGGAAGCCTCTTCATATAGTAATATTAGTTCAATTGTTCCCAACATAATTTGAAGACATCATGAATTCAATTTTTCCTAGAAAAAATTGAAAGCATCATGTTCTTGTTGAACGATCAAGAAAACAAAAGAGTTTATTCTTTACAAAGTCTAGTCTACCTATTACAAATGAGATGGAGTCCGTTTGGAAAGACTCCCTATCAAAATAAGGAAATTGCATAAATACATGATCACAAATTTATCTACTTTCCATTTAGAAAGATTTCCTAATCATTAAGAATCTTCAGTGGACGAAAGTAGATGATCCGGTGGGATATATGATCGGTTTGCGAAGATTTTCTAGCCGTTCAAGATCTTTGGAATAGGAAAATAGAAGATTTGGTGGAATAAAATCATATTTTTAGGAATATTTTCTTAGTCGTCAAATAAATATAAGAAATTTATTTCTCATTTTTCCTTATTTGTGTCACCTGAGCCCCTCGATTTCAAGGGTGTGGGTTGCGAATTAATTCAATGTATAAAATGATGTGGGTTTTCCTTGAGTTGGGATAAGACCGTTCGATGTCGTTGGTGGAGGAAAATACAGGACTTGAAAGGATATTGATATCTTTGGGCGTCCTTCTATCCGTTGGACGGTATAAGGTAAGATCTTTATATTACATCCTTCCAAATCCATGTGGTATGAGCCCTTTTGTAATTCCTCATTATTGTCATGTGACTCCAATGTTTTCTTTTCTACCCTTGATGGCTGGTTCCACTAGTTTTTTAATATGTCCATGTGCAAGTAGGCCTCGGAAAAGTTTTCTCCGTTTTATTCCTTGGTTTAGCGCCTCCTCAGTGTGACCCTCTTTTGATGTGATTGCACTACCAATAATCTCATCATTCCTTCAATGTTCGAGTGATTGGTCCTTCAATCATGACCAATAGGCAATCCATGGTGGTAGGAAATTTGGTTGACCCGCTCTAGACTGTGGTACGAGTCATTTCCTATTATTACTTGCTTCATACTCCTCATCTTGTTGTTGATGACTCATCATCATATATGGAATCAATCCCATCACTCCATTTGACCTCTTGATTATACCAAGCAAGGAGATCACCAACTTGTATAGCGAGAACAAACTTGAACTGATCAAGACGCTACACGAGAAAGTTCAGGAAAACATAAGGCAAAAACATACGCCAAACAAGCCAACAAGGGGCGGAGAAGGATGGTGTTTGATGAAGGAGATTGGGTGTGGTTGCACATGAGGTGAGAACGGTTCCCTGATAAAAAGAGTTCGAAGCTAGCACCAAGAGGAGACCCTATTTCATTTTCTAGAGCAGATTAACGACAACGCCTACCGCCTTAAACTACTAGGTGAATATAACGTGTCCACAACATTCAACGTTGTTGATCTATCCCCTTTTTGATGCAGGTGATAACATTCAGAGGATAGAATGCCCGCAAAGGGGAAAGAATGATAAGAACATCGGGCTCGAAGTAGAACCAAAGGAGGGTCACACGAACAAAGAGCTAACACAAGGAAACGAGCAGACTGAATCTTCCCTCGACCTAATCACATGTAGACAAGCAGTGAGTTTGTGTAATAGGGCAGCGAAGATAGTAATGGAGGCATGGGAGACTCTTAAGCAAAAACAAGATTCGAGCCCAACTTAAACAAACGTCACATTGGTCTTCCACATTGAAGCGGACCTCAATCCGCCAACCTAGAACTGATGGACTCGAGCGATACGGATAAGAAAAGATGGAAGATAAAGATCTTTCCTTATCCTTTCCAACGGTCAGAGAATCCTCACCAAAGACTAGGAGATATTACAAGCCAATTTTATTCCACTGGATCATCTTTTTTCTCATTCCGTAAGATTCTCAACGGCCATAAAAGCTTTCCAATGGCTGGTAGATCAATGTTTTATATATCCTTTACGCACTTTCCTTCTTGTAACATGGAGTCTCTCCTTTATAAAGGACTTCATTTCATTTGTAACGTCACCATTGAAATTTGAAGAAATAGAATCCTTTTTGTATTGTTGCGGGAACAAGTGAAACAATTATCCGACTATATCAAGATGTTTTCGCACCTCTTATGTTGTCCATCACTCCACCATAAACACTTCGAAAGCCACCTTAAGCCTCCATTCTCCACCATCATCAGACGAATCTTGAAGAAAGCCCTTAGGTTAGTCAAGAGATCCTCCACCATCGTCCACCTCTATCCACCATCAACGAATGACTTTATTGAAGAGTGGCCTTAAGCCAATCAAAAAATTCACCTTGACACGACAAATCCTACTCGAGTGATCGAGGCTAACGGATGCTCCATATGCATCCCGAGATCCCATTTTGAGCTGTGTATCAGCCTCCACGTCTATCCAATGGTTTCGTTGTGCCTCCCTTTTCGTCTAACAAAGTAGGTGGTCCAACCGTCAGTCATGCCTCAACGTCTAGTAGTGCGGGGAATTCGACCGTCTGTAGCGTGGGCGGCCTAGTAGGTCGACCTCTCGGTCAATCGAAATGCGTCCCGGCTCTATCTTCGGCATATCCCTATCCTTGTAATGTCTCGGTACAATCGATTGTCAACAATACCTTACTTTTAATATCTCATCACAACGGTGGCATTGTGTTGAGAACGATGTTCTTTAAGCCTGTTAAATTGTCAACGATTTTGTTGCATTAATTAAAGTAATGTTTAAAAGTATTAAACACATCTCGTTGCGTTGGAAGAGGTGATAGTTCGAAAACACATTCCACATCCAAAGAAAGTGCTAATGGGTCGTCACCTCCGCAACAAACTCGACCATCCGACTCAGGATTTTTGGATTTTATGAATCCAGCTTACTTTAGAACCTTGAATCAGTCCAATTTATGGTGTTTCTGTATTACTAACCTATGTCTCCATCGGTTGAACCAACGACGTCTCAAATACATCACACACTCATGGTGGAAAGGTTATTAGCAATGGATGAAGAAATACACAATCTTCCGCGTCTAGATCCCACTTATGAAAACTACGCAAAGTGGTACCTATTAATAAAATTAAACTTAAAATTTTCATAAATTAATTTAATGTAATTCTAATTCAATTTTGATGTATATATTTGGTTATGATGAACTTTCTTGTCATATAGCAAAGATGATGAAAGCTGATTTCGACCGTCCATGTTATAAATGGATGCAGACTGATTTGGACATTAAAGAACAATGGTAGAAAGCCTTTGTGGTACGTTTTTAATAATATTTTTATAAAAAAGTTTGATAAAATATTTTAAATAAACTAATTAATTAAATTTTGAACAAAAATATTATTAGAATCCCGAGATTATCGGACTAGTAAAGTTCGAATTTAAACGGGTTAGAGAATTCAATTGAAATCTCTCGTGAACGAAAGTAAAAATAATCAAGAGAATAATGAAAACCCTATTGTGGAACAACAACATCAAGAATCGGTACGATAAAAATAACAACCATTCATGCGTATGCTGAAGGCAAAAATCCTTATTGAGATGCGTGTAATGAAGAAGCTAATGATTATAATTCACAACCGCCAATGAGTTTGTTAAATTTGTTTTAACAAATTTGTATATTTATAATTTTTTAAAAACATATTATTTAATATTATTAATTATGAATTTTAATTTAAATTTAAATATTTTGTTTTTTGCCTTAAAAAAATTTGGACGGACTAGTAGTAGTTCGGAAATTTTCGGACAGATCAAGACTGTCCGCAAAATTCTTGGATGGGTCGCTACCCATTGACAATGTTTGCGGATGGCCAGTGGTTCGACTGAAATTTTTTTCTACCATAAAAAACAACGATTTTTCGACGGTTTCTCTGTCCGTAATTCGGATGCTTTTTTCGTATTAGTCTGAATTTATGGACGGTTTGCGGACTAAATTTCTAGTCAAGATTTTCAAATGGTTTGCGGGCGGATTGCGTTTATGTACGCTCATTTACGGACGAACATGGTTCGTTTGAAAACTGTTCTAGACCCATTTGCATACGAATTCCGGACGAATTTGATCATCTAGAATTCATGTTTTTTCTAATAGTGGGGTTTGCATTCATACCTTCTATTCATGTTGCTCCTTTGCAGGTGCAGGTTTGAGGTGCGATCCCACTAGCGTACTTACAATCTTGGCTTCCCTCATGTTAAAAACATGCAAGACTTAATGTAATATATCTGGGACAAAGTGTGTACTTTGGCCTCTCTACTTCTGCTAATATCTGTCCCAAGATTTTTCTTTGTTTTACCTAGGTCTCTCATCCAAAATTTGTTGTTTAACATCCCTTTACTCTTCCTATTTTCTCCTTATACTTATAAACAATCAGCATATCATCAACATAAAGAAGAATATATATGAATTCACACTTTCAATCTTTGATAATACACACAGAGATCATATCTGAAAACCATGTTGAAATCAAAGCATTTGTTCCATTCCTTAGGGATTTTGTTTCAACTCACTACAGAGATCTCTACAATAAGAAGACATTATCAGATTTCTCCTTTACTACAAAACCTTTTGGTTGAGCCATTATCATCTTCTCTTCAAGGTTTCCATGTAAAAATGTTGTTTTTACATCTAGTTGTTGAAGATCCAGGCCTTGTGTGGCAACTATGGACAATACTACTTAGATTGATACATGTTTAGCTACAAAAGATAATATTTCATAATAGTATACTTCGTCCTTTTGAGAATAGCCCTTGGCCACCAGCCTTGCTTTGATTTTAGTATTGTCAACTTTTGAAAATCCATGCTTTAGTTTGAAAATCCATTTACATCATGTTGGTTTCTTCTTTGTGGGATTATCCATCAGTGTCCAAGTGTCATTCTTTGTTAAGGATTCTATTTCTTCTTGCATTGAAGCTCTCCACCTTTTCCAATTTGGTTCATCAAGCTCCACGTCACTTGTTATGATCGATTGATAATTCTGCTTATCCAAATCACCCTTAGAATTTCTTGAGTCTTCATCTAATTGGTTCTATGAAGACAAGTCTCCACTTTCTGAGTCTGGTCATGGTGATTGTTCATCTTCAGCCTTAGCTTTTGGTGCCTTGATCCATGTTTCTGAGATACGCAAGTCTATCCTTGTTTTATTTATTCTTTCTACAACTCCATTCTAAAGGGGTGTGTATGTGCAAGTTTTGTGTCTCTCGATTCCATTACAAAAATTATCAAACTTATTGCTACTGATTGAGATATACCTGAGATCATTTTCCCACAAAGTACATACAAACCATTTTCCAGTTCTGATTTCTGAACTACCAGAGAACTTTTACAAACTTTCAATTTTCCATTTGAAAATTTGTAGATGTAACCGTGTTATTCAGGCTTCCAAGGGAAGCTAAGTTTTTCTTGAAATCAGGTATGTACCTGACTTGGTTGAGTAGTTTTTGTGAGTCATCATGCCAATTCCTTTGATGTCATAGGTTCCATTATTCCCACTAAAATTCTTACGGTCTTCAAGGTTGGATAGTCCTCAAACTACTCTCTCCTTGGTGTCATGTGAAAGGTGCACCCTGAGTATAGAATCCACCACTCCTTAGTATCTTCATCAGAAATAATTAATACCTCAGTTTCCAATGCATCATCTGTGATGGTTGTTGCTTCCCCTAACCCTTTTGACTCATGGTATTTCTTTTTATTTCAACAATAGTGTTTGAAATGCCTATCACTGTCATAAACCCAACAACATGAGTTTGACTTTTCCTTGGACTTAGATCTACTCTTCTTTTCCCTTTGGCTCGATCCTTTTCCATTTCTTTGATTTGTTTCTTACCGCCATTCTTACACCAAACTGTTTTGGTTCCTTCTCCATAGTTGCAAGTTGAAGCTCTCTACATCTTGTTGCGGCCTTCACTTACTGAGATGTCATGGTTGCTCGAGAATATCTTAAAACATCCTTGAGTTGATCAGAACCAGATGGTAGAGAGTTCAACATGTAGACCATCTGGTATTCCTCTTCAACTTTTACTTGTAGGTTCTATACGTCATAAAGTAGCTTCTCTTCAATATATTTTTGTTCATCCATTTTGAAGCATGATAGTCTTTGCATCATGTACATGCATTGGCTTAAGGATTGTTCTACATACATATTTTTCAATAGTTTCCATACTCCATATGCTAACCTTTTTGAACCACATTCCTAGGTATTTGATAAGATAGACAAAATATGATCATATTTCTTACCTTCATGCTTCTTTCATTTCTCAATTCCAGAGATATATCTCTATTAGCCTTTATATTAGTTATTATTTCTAAATCCACGGTAAGTATAGAGCCTATTCTTGGAGTGACTACTGAATATGTGAAGGTAGTGGTTACCTTCTTTTGAGGTGTTGTTGAACCAATTTCCTTCTTAGTATCCCATGTCTCTGGAGACTCTTTCTCATTATCACATGTCTCTAGATTATCCTCGAGAGTCTGGTGAAGTCTCATGTTTCCAAGACTTGCTCAAACCTTTTCCTTCCATAACATGAAGTCACTTTCCACCAAAACTTCCACTTTGAGTTCCAAACTCATAGGATAGATCATCATGTTCACTTCTTGTGAGAAGAACCTTCACTACAAGAAAAATAAGATTTCGAGACTGACTTTGCGGACTGAAACAGCCGTCCCTAAATTTAAGGACGGATTAGGGATGATTTGAGGACGAAATAATAATTCCGTCCCTAATCCATCCGCAAATTTGCAGACAGCATAGTAGTCCCTAAGTCGTCCGTAATTGCGGACGGATTCGGGACTACTTTCACGGGCGTCCGCAAATTGCGGACGGTTTTAGGACAATATTGAAGTTTGTCCGCAAATTGCGGTTGATATAGCAATCCATCCGCAAATTGTGGACGGTATAGCAATCCGCCCGCAATTTGCAGACATATTCGGGACGGTTCGTCGGGAAATATTTATCTTAGTCCGTAATCCGTCCATAATCGATCCAAAAATTTTCTATTTAATCTATCCTCTTCTATCTGTTTCTCACACACAATTCTCATATATTTCTATGCATATCTTGTTATCGTTTCTGATTATAATGGCATCGCCGTCGAGATCGAATATTTTTGTTTCGAGACAGTGGATGTATAGAAGACTTGATCCGGAAACTCAAGGTGTATCGAAAGAGTTTGTTGAAGGCCTTACACAGTTTAAGATGGTGGCGACAAATCAACGACTTTATAGAGAAAACGGTAAGTTGGTTTGTCCATGCGTCAAATGCAAAACTGAAAAATTCGTTAATGAGAAAACCGTTTGGAATCATCTCTGTTTAAGAGGGTTTACTCCAAATTATTTTATTTGGTTATCTCATGGAAAGAATTTCGCACCACGACCCAGCAATGTTGTGGAAAATTTTAGTAGGGGTATTGTAAATCATGAAGTGTCTCAGACTTTTCAAGATGTAGAAATAAACCCTTATGTAAAAATGGTGCAAAATGCATTCGTTGAAAGAAACGAAGATGAAAAAATTGAATAAGATCTGAATGAAGAAACAAAAAGTTTTTTCGAAATGTTAGAAAGTGCTAGGCATCCACTTTATGATGGTTGTAGAAGTGGTCTTTCACGTTTGTCTTTATCAGCACGGTTGATGAATTTAAAGACTGAAAAATAATCTTTCTGAGAATTGCATGGATTCTATATTGCAATTAGTAAGAGATTATTTGTCCGAAGATAATAATGCAATCGAGTCATATTATGAAACAAAGAAGATGATGCGATCATTGGGTTTATTGTCGTATCAAAAGATTGATGTTTGCTAAGACAATGTATGATTTTCTGGAAAGAAACTTCGGATTTGATCAATTGTCAATTTTGTGGAAAAGATCGATTTTATTTGACAAGAAATGGAAAATCGGTTCTGTTTCGTCGTATATGGTATTCACCAATTATAGACAGGATAAAAATATTGTATCAATCAGAGAAGACCGCAAGCGACATGAGATGACATGCCGAGCATTCAAGTCCTGATGGAGAAATGTGTCATCCCTCAGATGGTGAAGCGTGGAAATACTTTAACAAGGTATATCTTGATTTTGCAGCTGAGAGTCGAAACGTTTATTTAGGCCTTTGCACTGATGGTTTTAATCCATTCGGGATGTCTGGGAGAAATTATTCGTTGTGGCCAGTTATTATGACACCGTATAATTTACCACCAGATATGTGCATGAAGCGTGAGTTTTTATTCTTAACAATTGATTCCCGGGCCTAATCATCTGAAAAGAAGTTTAGATATATTTCTTCAACCACTGATTGAAGAATTGAAAGAATTATGGAAGGGAGTTCCAGCTACGACGTTTCGAGACGACAAAATTTAATATTACGAGGTGCTCTTATGTGGACAATAAGTGATTTTCGAGCTGATGGTATGCTATATGGATGGACAACGCATGGTCGATTGGCTTGTCCATATTGCATGGAGGAAACAGACGCTTTTTCAGTTGAGTATGGATGAAAGACGAGTTGGTTTGATTGTCATCGACGTTTTCTTCCTCCTGATGATACACTACGACGCAACAATAGGAATTTCAAAAGGAATATTGTTGTACGGAAATCTCCTCCTCCAATTTTGACCGAAAAAAAGATATTGTATGAACGATTTCTTGCTTTGGGTATTCCTAGGAGTATAGATTGTGGAGGGAACAATCATCCGAGAATTGATGGTTACGGAATTACCCATAATTGGTACAAGAAGAGCATATTTTGGGATCTGCCGTATTGGAAAAATCTGAAGCTTCGCCACAATCTTGATGTCATGCACATAAAGAAAAAAAATTTCAATAATATCATCAATACGGTAATGAATGTCATAGGAAAGCCGAAGGATAACATTAAATCACAGAAGGATCTCGCAAAGTATTACTCACGGAAGGAGTTACATATAAGTGGAGACGGTAAAGCTCCAGTTCTGATATTCAGATTGTCGAATGATGAGAAATATAAATTATTGAAATGGTTGAAGGAAGACATGAAATTTTCTGATGGTTATGCATCTAACATCGGAAGGTGCGTCGATATTCATGGAGGAATGTTATCAGGGATGAAAAGTCACGATTGTCATGTATTCATGCAAAGACTACTTCTCATATGTTTTTTCTGAATTGATGGACAAACATGCACACAACGCAATTAGAGGTATCATTGATTATTTTATATAGTATAATTAGTGATTAATATTTATAGAAAGATTAATTGTAAAATAAACTAATTAATACTTGAATTTTCAGGTATTGGTATATTTTTCCGAGATTTATGTGCGGGAAACTTAAGTGTAGATGTGGTTCATAGACTTAAAAGTAACATAGTTACACTACTATGCAACTTGGAGAAGATTTTTCCACCATCATTCTTTGATGTTATGAAGCATCTGACAGTTCATGTTAACTGTAAAATAAATTTGAAAGAATTGGATATATATGTAAGTATTAAGTTATGTAGATTAGTTGTTCGATAAAATACCTAAATCAAATATACGTATATTAAGTTGTCTAAATTAGATATTCGATGAAATGTCTAAATCAAATATACGTATTATTAAGTTATTTTGTTAAAAAAACATATATTAAAAACATATATTAAGTTATATGTTTTTAAAATTAAAACATATATATTAAATTATATATGGTTTTAAAATTAAATTAAAATCAATTAATATTCAATTAGCAATTAAAATTTTTAATATAAACATTGAATTAAATTTTTATATAATCTTTTAAATTACAATTACAATATGTCGCGTCGTATTAGAAGAGGAGGTAACACCAGAAACCGCTCAACATCTGAAGAAAGTGCTAATGGTCCACAACACCATAGACAATCGGATGCAGTATTTTCGGATTTTATGAATCCGAATTTATTTCCGACCACTGGATCGGCACAATATATGTCGTATCTCTTCTATCAACAAATGTCACCGCCGGTCGAGCCGATGATGCATCACGAGCCTCCGATGCATCAGGAACCAACGGTGGAAGAGCTTTTAGCGATGGATGAGGAAAGATGCAAACTTCCTCATATAGATCCCGATTCTTCATCCGGCGCACTTTGGTATAAACTAAATTTAAATTTAATTTTGTAACTAATTAATTATCAAGTCTTAATTTACTTTTAATTTTGTTTTAATAGGTTTGGTATTAGACAGCTTAATCGTCATACCACAAAGACGATAAAAGCTGATTATGATCGTCCATGTTATAACTGGACGCTAACCGATCCCGAAATAAAGGAACGATGGTGGAAAGCTTTCGTGGTATGTTTTTTTAAATATTCATTTCATTATAAATTTTAAACTTAAAATAATTATTTCACTATTTTCAGCAAAAATTTTATTGGGATTCTGCAATAACCGGACTAGTAAAGTCTGAATTTCAAAAGCATGCGACAATATGACTGAAATCTCTTGTATACGACGTGAAAATAGACTGGGAGACAAAAAGTGTCAAACCTCTTTGGATCCCAGATAATATCTTTGAATAGATGCTTGTCTATTGGGATGATCTTGTCGTTAAGGAGAGAAGTGAGCGTGCTAGTCAATCCCGTCGTTCTGATAGAGCGGGATATGTGATAAGTGCGCATATTGTTGGTTCCCGCTCTTTCGCGGAGGTTTGCGAAGATTTGGTAAGATTTAAAATTTTTTAAAGTTTTATTATGAGTTACATTTGCTTAATAGGTAAAACATGATTTTCAAATTTGTTTTAGGCGAAAGAGAAGGGATGTGAACCGTCGTACGTGGAATTGTTGGAACGTACAAACAAGAAAAAATCCAACGGTTCTGGGTAGATACCAGGGCGAAACAAATTCACGACGATGTTGTGAACATGGCATCGGAACGAGTGTCCCAAATCCCGCCAAGAGAAGATGGGACGCAACCGACTCTTTCTCAAGAAGAATACAACGAGATGTATTTCGAGGTAAATTTATTATAATTTTACATTAAATTTTTTATTGATAATTTAAATTAAATTTCAATATTTTTTGTAGCACGTAACACCTTATAAAGGTCGCTTATTTGGTCTTGGAGAAATGACATCAAAACATGCGAGTTCCTCCAAAGGCAAGGAAAAGGTCGCGACCGAGGAATTTCGAAACACAATCTCGAAGATGCAAGAAAAATTAGAGCAACAAAGTTCACTATTAGTACAACAAAGTTCACAATTAGAACAACAAAGTTCAGAGTTCAACACTCTGCAAAGAGAAGTTGAACGATCAAGAAGGGAACGTCAGTAGTGGCTCAGAATGATGAAGGAACACATGCCCACTATCAATTGGGATACGGTCGAAAACAATGACGATGACAATGATAATTCCCAATTACCACCAACTAGTTTGTAAATAGATAATTTTAATATTGTATAAATACTAATTATTTAATTTCAATTTTAAATTTTAATTTCAAAATTTTATTTTTTATTTAAAAAAAAATCCGGACGGGAACAGTGTCGTTCGGAAATTTTAAGCATGATATCCGTCCGGGTTTCGCGTCAATTTTTGTACTACCCTTTCGTATGAAATTGCGGACGGTTTACGCACTAAATATTTTGTATGTATTTGCGGACGCATTGCTTGCAGATGGATATGTGTTGGCAACGCTCGTTTGCGGACGGTTACCTACCGTCCCTAATCCATCCCAAACCTATTTCGGACGAATTCTTCAGTACCTAAATCGTAAATTTCTTGTAGTGCTTGAAGAAAACTTTGGTTATGTTTTATGGTTGTCTTCTTCTTAAGATACGAGAATTAGACCTCTGAATCTACGTTTGAAGATCTTTTTTCCTTCGCAAGAGTCCTATCTGATTCCGGCTAGCCTCGTTGAGCTTGCAATTTCTTGATATCATAATCAAAAATTTATCCAGCGAGGTAAGCCACATCCCCAACCAGGTCTAATACCAATTGTAGAGGGCGATGAACTTCAGACAAAAGACATAGCTTTATTACATATACTCAATGTGAAAATAAAAAATAGAGAAACAAAAAACAAGACGACACAACGATCTTTTACTTGTTTCCAATTGTCAATGAGAGGAAAAGTATACCATGCCATGTAAAATTGACCTAGAATCCACTGAAGAGTTGAGTTTTGGAAGCTTATAAGCTCACCAATGGCGAAAGATTCATACTCGTTATCAAGAAAACATCAAGTGAGAAAGACGAGAGTGAGACTCTATTTATACAGAGTCTTTTTAATGACTTCGTAATGAACCCGTAAAACGATTTATTTGCCCTTTTACTCTTTGAAAACACGTTGTATAGTTTACACAGAACCACACTATAATTAGCTTTTAAATTAGTTGTTCTTGGTTTCTTGGTTTGATTAATCTGAGAACCAACCCAAACAATACACCAGCAGACTTGTACCAATCCTTACAAAATCCATTTAAAATAACTATACACCAACGGACTTGTGTCAATCTTTACAAAATCAATTTTAAAATAATTTTATGTTAAACTCTGAAGAGAGTATTTTGCATTGATATACGAATTATATAACATAAATGCATTGGTTAGGAAAAGATTTATAAGGTAGTTAAAAGAGTTTAGTCCAAATATATGTATATTAGTCCATAAATAAATGCTGTAAATGACGTGAAACCGACAATATAAGATAGTATCTCATTTATGTAGAATTTCGATCTTAGAATGCACAATAAAAAAAAATATATCCAACATTAAAACATTCAAATCAAATTTTATAACATATTAAATCAATTTGAATTTAATATAAATAAAATCAAATGTAAAATTTAAAGGGAATTAATGTGTACCCAAATTTGTCAACAATAAATAGTTTTTTTTTGTTCGAGTAAAAAATATAAAAGTCAAACAAAGCTATGTTTAATTTATATCGTGTATGGGTTTTCAAGAGGTGAACAGTTATTTATAAATAAATGCGAAAATTGAGAGAATTATGATATCATTTAGAAATGGTACAATTAAAATGAATTTCGGCATAAATAATCAGTAAGGAACCTTACCCTATGCGATGATCCAATATTTTCCAACGATATAAATTTCTCAACATAAACATAGAAATAATCTCCGACGGTTAATTCAGTTAAATGCCTATGTGACATCTATCTTATATGGTTGAATCCTAAAATATCTGGATTTAAGTGTTCACATGGATTAATTTTTTAATTTATATTTTACATATACAGCTTGGAAAAGTGCTTGATTGGATTGATGTCACCAAATTATAATAAAATAAATTATAACCATCAAATATTGAGAAGATAATTAAACAAAGTCAATGAAAAGGTAGACAGTTGAAATTAGCTTAGTTGGGCGCATGTACATCGCCGACTTTTTTCCAAGTCACAATATTTATGTCTTGTACTAATAATAATATTGCATTGTACATTGAGATCTCCAATAAATTGCATTCCACTTACTGTTGGAGAGGTCTTTGTCACGTCCATGAACCAACGGTCTTGTTGATTTTCTTTTTTCTAATCTAATCTACAATGAGATAGCTGCAGGAATCCCAACAAAATAAATAAGATTCAGATAACAATATATATATATATATAAATATATATTTTTATATAATAGGCCTATATTGAGGTAATGGTTAAGATTGGTTGCAAGAATTCAAAATGGTGAATTATATCAAGCTCTATATAAAAGATCTAGATGAATATTTTTTTATAAATATGAAATATGATAATACGATATTATGATTTATATGGTAATCTTTTTTGTGGACGAAGAAAATGAATTCTTTTAATATATAGATGAATTCGAGATCGTAATCTATCAAATAATTGATTAATTGATTTTCTATTATACCATTTAATTTGTTCATCGAAAAATATAAACAACCACATCAAATATTTATATACAAATAGTTTTTATATTAGTTTCAATTTTGGAATTCGATCAATTAAAATTGTATTTAATCATATTAGTTTGAATTAAACAAATTATCATTTATTCATTTTATGGATTTATGTAATGTATATAAAAAAACCTACAATAACAAATTGATAAAAGTGGTGATATCATGAATTTTTTAAACCAGCATTATATGGTTGCATGATCAACATATCTATAGTTTAATATAAGTTATCTAAGGTGCGACAAGTTTACTGAATATAATACATATTCGACAACAGCATTTTCCATCCAAATAAATAAAATTTTAAATAAAATAGTTATATAGCTTATGTAGTTATGAAAAACATCTTATTTATTTATGGTTGGAGGAGTTAAAATTAAAAGTAAATCTAGATTTTATTTTTATAAAAGAAAATTTATTCTCGGAATATTTATTTTTATATAACGTTAACAACGATATTAAATTCATCATTAGTCTGACACTAAATCAATGTATTTTACGAAATTAATAATTTTGGTATAATAAATCTACAATAATTCAAAAGATATAATTTTTTTTTGAAAAAAACTTATTATCGTAAACGATCTCACTTTAATCTTATTCTCCTAAACTTTTATCTTATTTCCCTCTAAATTATCATTACTCATTATATTTCTCTTTAAATTTTAAAGATTCATCATATTTCTTATCATTTAACTTTTCTGTTAAATATTATTAAAACAGTATATTCATCCTAAACTAATGCATTTTAATCTTATTCCTCCATGAACTTTTTTTCTCATCCGATTCTCCCTAAACTATCGTTACTAATCCTATCCCCCTAAACTTTAAACATTCATCATATTTCCCCTCGAACTATATAACCTCTAGCCTATTTTCTCCCGAATTATATAACTTGTGAACTATTCTCTCATAAAAACAAATTGTACACTCAACATATTTTCAAAATTTTGGTTATTATAAACATAACATATTTCATTTAATAATAACGTATTTTAAATTTTGGTTTTTATAAACGTAATATATTTTCTGTAATAGTAACATAATTTAAATTTTGGTTATTATAACATAGTATATTCTCTTTAATATTAATGTATTATTAAATTTTGGTTATTATATTTATATTTTTTTATTATTGATAAAAATATATTAAAATAAAAATACTTTAAATTAAAATAAAATACTAAATATCTGCAATATTAATGAAAACACACAATTCTAACAATTACAAAATTATAAAAAAAATCATACGTTTGTAATATAATTATTTTAAAAAGTATTTGAGGACTGAGAAATTCAAACAAATAGAAAATATCTTTGTATAATGGTCTTCTTTCGGGGGAAATATGATGAATGTTTAAAGTTTAGAGGGGAATATGATTAATAATGATAGTTTAAGGAGAATCAGATGAGAAAAAAAGTTCACGAGTAATAAGATTAAAGCACTATAGTTAGGGGAATATGCTAAAAATATTTAACAGAAAAATTAATAGAAAAGTTAACGGATGGAGAAATATGATGAATTTTAAAGTATGGAGAGAATAAAATGAGTAATGATAGTTCAAGAGAAATATGATAAAAAAAAATTCAGGGAATAAGATTTTTTGTGCTTCCTACGCCCTTACTAGCAAAGGCGCTCCTAGTCGATACCGCCAAGAATTCTTGACTATTGCATGGGAGATCTTTCATATCTTTCGAGATCCACCCTACAATATGGGGTGCGATATAAACAATAATACTCATCCGAGCCCCAGGAACAACGTATTATACGCTATCCTATTCCATTTTCATATACGATGAATAGAGATCAATCGAAAAAAGGCGATTTTAATAAATTATTAATATTCACTATGATTTTGATCATGGGATAATTGAGCATGCCATGATGTTGTTAGAATTTCATTCCCTATTGTTTCTCTTTTGGCACCTTCGCCCTGAGGGTGCCGGAGATCCTCGGCTAGCACCTATCATCGCCGGCATAACCATAAAAAAGATCATTAAAAAAGCATGAGCCGTTATTAAAACATTATAAAGTTGATGATTCCCACCTAGGGGTGTAAAATGAGCTGGCTCGGCTCAGCTCGCCTTCAGCTCGCCAAAAACGAGTTGGCTCAGCTCGGCTCGTTTTTTAAACGAGCTGGAAAATCCTAGCTCAGCTCGGCTCGCCTCTAGCTCGCCAAAAAACGAGCTGGCTCGCGAGCCAAACTATTTAATTATTTTGAATTAGTTGTAATATCATATATGTTAAACATATCAAACAAACCAAATAAAATATCGAAAATATGAAAATATTAATTCAAACATAATGTTATAAAATATCATTGTACTAAATAAAAAATAACTTTCTCGAATAAAAAGTATAAAATATCATCGTACTTATTCGATTGCTCGTAATTTTACTAAATTGTTTCTTTATTTTGTTATATCAATTATTAGAAAAAAGAAAAATACATTATAATAGTATATTATGTTTAAACAATATATTATGTGTTATTAAATGCAATATTATATATAATAATATACAAAAATGGAAAATATTTTATTTTTGTACATGATTTTTTTCAGCTCGCGAGCCGGCTCGTCAGCTCGTGAACCAGCTCGTCTAAACTCGGGCTCGTTTTGAACTCAGTTCGTCAGCTCGTTTTTTAAACGAGTTAGAAAATAAACCGACAGCATTTTACACCCCTATTCCCACCCCATGGCGAAAACAATGATGGCGTAGACCTCCACTAACTACATACCTACAATATGGTAGATTTTTTTTCAATTTTTTTTCAATTTTTGACATAAAATCAAAGTTGGGCCCATTAAAGCCGTTCAGAACAATCTATTGAGCCGGAATACGGGCTTAATGTAGGCCCATAAGATTGTAGTATCAGGCAAAGACGACTTGTTATACTCTGGCCCGGCGTTCGACCTGACTTATCTTCCTCTGGGTAACCCTAGTTCCCATCTCATTCTTCTACTATATATTTAACCCCATCTTGAGCTCTTCCAGATCCTCCTTCGGTTCTTCCTAGGGTTTCTTTTCATCTCCTGGTTTCGCTCGTCGCTTTTCTCTAATTTCGCTAGTGTTATATTCTCTCGTTTTATCCTCTCTCTGTCTACTGGTTGGTTTCAATTTCTGTGTTGTAGATGTTTTTATTCTTTCTGTGCCGATCCCTCGTTGAATTGCATAGCTTAGATTTTATATTTATTAGCTTTCGGGTAAGGGACTATGAAGTATTCATCAGTTGAAAGGTCTCGTTCGTCGTAATTGGCAATTAATTGCCTTGACGACCATCCTGATATATCACCACCCATATTCTGAGTCCCTTAATTATTCTTTTCTTTTCCATTTATTTCTTATCAATTTTGTCTTCAGGAAAATTTTCTGGCCGATGATTAAATGATTTATAATAATGACAAGCATATGTCTGAATCAAATATATGTTGATTCTTCTAATCTTCTCTATGAGGTCAATTCTTCTTTACTTGTTAATTTAGAATAGATAATGGGTTTTTAAGCTTATGTGCACTAATTGTGATTAAGCAAACCATCTACTGCCTTCTTTCTGACGCTTTCGTCAATTAATTGTGATTTACTTAATTTTTTCCATGGGTCATGTGATGATTAGAAGCATAGTTCAGATGATTACTTTGTGATTATTAAATCTCTGCATGTCTTTCGCTCCTATCTGATGACCCTTTTTCTTATCCCTACAAAGGTCCTTAATCTCATTTTGAAATTTCTGATTTTCCAAAACCAACAAAATTAATTGAAACATAAACAAATTAAATTTATGTTTGGGAGGTAGATTACAAATATTTTGCTGATAGTATTCGAGGGCTGTAATCGATGAATTTCATGTTAATTAGTGAGAAAATTCTTACATACGTTATAATGGAGAACGAAGATATTATACTGGATGGTTTAAATCAATATGACTTCAATAGTGAGGTTGTTATTATTGTATTTAATAATTACTGGATGGTTTAAATCATTATGTATTCAATAGTGAGGTTCCCAGTTCTATTATACATCTCTCAAATGTTTTTAATAATTACTTATGTTTAAGAACATCATTGATGTAGTTTATAAGCTCTCGTTATTGAATTGGTTTGGTAGTATAGTTGTAAAACAATAGTGAGGTTGTTGTTATTGTAGTTTAACGTAGTTGTGTTTGGAAATTGAAAGAAAAAGAGAAGTATAGTATATTTTTAAAGAAAAGTAAAGATAATTGACGTAAATTGTGTTGCTAATGAAAATGGTAAAATAAAACTGATGAATTTTTGTACATTTTAGAAGAGTTTTATAGAGTTAAAACAATTTAAAAACAATTAGTGATAATAAAGGGGGAGAACATCAAACATTCTTGTAAATTTAAGGATTAAAAAGAAAAATTGGAAAAATAAATTTTGTCTTTAAATTATTTTGAAGTTGGGAAAAAAATAGGAGGAGATTTTGAAATTGAAAGCAATGATTTTATTTAAAGTGAGAAGGAAGATTTGAAGTTAAGATTTAAAAAATTTTGGAGTGAAAAAAATAACAAGGATTAATAATGAAAAGAGAAGACGAGTCAATTTTTTTATGATGTCTGTTAATGGTTGATTTTTGAATTTTACGTTATAGATGAAATACATTAGGGATTAGGTTGTTGAAGTGATATTGTTTATTGATTTAAATGGATGTGAGTCTCCATGAATTGTTTGAATTTCAGTGACTCGTTTGAGTAGAAGATGGTCAGGATTTGTTTGAAATTTATGATTTTTTTTGGGTTTAAGAGAATCATTGTGACACTGCAATTTGATTAGATTTCAATTTCATTATGACACCCTAAATATAATGTGTTTCAATTTTAATATGATTTTGTGGATTGAATGCAATTTTGTGATCCATTATGACTATTTATTTCAATATTATTTTGTCATGTAGCGCGACCATTCGATGATATTTTGTGATCTAATATGATTCTATGATTTTTTTGTGTTTTACTATGACTTTGTGGTCAGGAGTTTCAATGAGTTGTTTAAGATTCGTGATACTTTTGGGTTCAAGAGTCATTGAGACATTGTGATTATGTGTTTTAATTTTAATATGACTTTGAGATCGAGAACGATCGTGTGATTCGATGAGACTTTGTGACCGGATGCGATTTTGTTACTTACGATCATTTATTTCAATATTACTTTGTCATCTAGTGCAACCATGTGATTTGATGATACTTTGCGATCCACCGAAACTTTGTGATCCAAAATGATCATGTGTTCTAAGTCGATTATGCAATTCGATGAGATTCTGTGATCTAATGTGGTCATGCGGTTCGATGAAATTATGTGATCTAGTGTAACCGTGCGACTCGATAAGACTCGATGCTTCATTGTGATCATGTGTTTCAATATCACCTCTATGATCTAGTGCAATCGTGCAATTCGATAACACTCTGTGTCTCATGGCAATCATGTGTTTTAATATGACTTTGTGATCTATTACAACCGTGTAACTTGATTAGACTCTATGATTCACTACGATCACGTGTTTCAATATGATTTTGTAACGGAGTGCGATCGTGCAACTCGATAAGACATTACGATCCACTATGATCATGTGTTTTAATATGACTCTGTAATCGAGTGCGACCATACGTTTCGAAGAGACTATATTGATCCATTGCGATCATATTTTCCAAAATAATTCTGTGATCCACTGTTGTCGTGTTCGATGACATTCTGTGAACTAGTGCGATCGTACAATTTGATGATATTATGTGATCTAATGTGACCGTATGACTGGATGAGACTCTATCCCATTGCGGTCATGTGTATCACTATGTGATCTAGTGCTATCATGCGGTTAGATGAGATTCTACGATTATGTTTGCAAATATGATTCTATGATCTAGTGCGCCCATACTCGATAAGACCTGAAATCCAGTACGACCGTGCGACTCGATGAGACTTTGTGATCCAGTGCGATTGTATGACTCGATGATATTCTGTGACCCATTGCGATCACGTGTTTCAAAATGACTATGTGATCCAGTGCGACCGTGTGTTCGAAAAGACTCTCACTCACTGTGATAATTGGACATTTCAATAAATATGATTCGTTTTGACCAAATAAATATATATATTACTCAAATTTATTCGGGTTAATCCAATTCACAAAATAAACATGAAACATACAAAAGAACACACAAAAAATCACTATATACTTAGTTTTTTTTTTTGCGGAATGTGTTTTATTTCAGATTTCTTTGTTGACAACAAATTATTTTAATCTATTCGCGGTGAATTTGATGTCGATTTTAAGCTATTCGTGGCGAAATTTGATGTCGATTTTAAGCTACTCGTGCCAAATCTGATGTGGTGTGTGAGAATAATAATTTTCGTACCACATGAAAGAGGAAAATCGAGTTGTTTTGGAGGGGAGAGAAAAATTGTCGATTAAAAGACAAAGACAATATTAGATTGTCAATATTTTAAAGGTTGATTTGAAGTTGAGATCTTTTTCAAGAGAATGATAAGATTGAAATTCAGTCCGCTATCACTTTGGTATGTGTAGTTATTGAGATGTATGTGACAACTAGTCGGGGAATATAATCTTGTTTTATTTGCTTTTTAGGTAATGAGTAGTTTTGAAGGGTAGTGTTTTAATACTCGAGATAATTGTAAACTAGTTTTAAAAAATTAATTTGTTTTGAAATTTACCAAAAATCAATAATCAAATAAAATATAAACATGCTAAAATCATTAGAATAAATTAATATAGCTAATTGACAACAATTTTTTTTCTAAAAAGACTTCAAACTCGTGAAATATTTCTTTTTCAAAAATTTAATCTTTCTTATAATATCAAGAAAAACTAAATAGAAATATAATAAACTCAGATATTCGACAAATATAAATAGTCGGTTTAATTATCCGAGTTATTTGTATTAGTCAATAGATAATTTATCGGATATATATATATATATATATATTATGAAAATAAAATTTTAAGATATCAAATTGTAAATAATAAAATTTTTTATTTTAATAATTTTGTTCAAAAATATAAATGTATGGAATAATATAAAATATTTGGATGAAAAAGTTGAAAAACATAAATAAAAAAATTCCCCTACGTCGTTTTTTCCTTTCTCTCATCTTCCCATGTTCTTTCTTTCCCTTTTCTCTCTCGTCCTTTTATTTTTCTTTGCATTGTCCTCTCCATTTGTTCAGTCGTTCTCTCGTTTGGTCATTGCTTCTTGTCTCGTCGATGGTCAACTCGTCTCTTGTTCGTGGTGTCGTCTTTTTTCTTGCGTTGTTTATTTTCTTGGGTTCGTTGTCACCCATCTGCTTGCGGACATCACCACAAGTCAGCCTGTGTTTGCCATGCTTTGTCTGCCTGCGTTTTTCGTGGTCCTTCTCATTCTCTCTGATAATACGTAGTGTGGATTGGTTTTAGATTACACATTTAGATCATTTCTACACATTTTGCATAGCATGAATTTCCAAACCGATACAAATGTCTTCTATCTAGTCTTTTTGTTGATTTTCAGATTTTAAAGCGACAAGGCATAATCGAGCGAAATGAGCAAAAACACAAAGTTAACTCAGTCCACTCGGGCTCGGAAAAGGCTCCTACTCGGGTTGTATTCAGCAGATGAACTTGCATGCCTCGGGCTTACTTTTACCCCGACCCTTCCCTATGAAAAGACATGAACTCGCATGTGTTGCCCTTTTAACTCGCTGCGGGCTGCACCTCTAGAAGAATTAGCATTGTTCGGGCATCACAAGCCCGCTCGGATGGTCATGAAGACAAAGAGCCTGCGCGGGGTGACTACATAGCCCGCGCGGGTTGCGTGTCGGGATACAAACCCTAAAAAAGGGTTAGAATGAGGGAAAACAAGAAAGGTCGTCGTCAATAAATAGAGAGCCGCTTAGAACATAAGGGAGGACGAAAAGAGACATAGGAGAGCCCAGGAGAAGTTGGAGAAGGGGGAAACGACATCAGAACTCCGGTAACGAGATAAGGAATTCTGAGGCATCGTATTCCTTGCTCTTTATCATGTCTATTGTTGTTTTCTCTTTGTTTACAACAGAATCCATGAGTGAGTAAGCCTTTAGCTATGGGTTAGGGACATCGATTTTGTAAGGATTGCTTATGTTTATGCGTTAATGCTTAGATATTTCAAAGTTTTTTTTTTATTTCGGTTCTACAGTCATTACTATGAATGTTCTATGCTTGTGTTGTCCGTTCAGTAACTTAGGATTTTCATGTATAACTCAGAGGTTAGGTTATGAATTCGAAAAGAATGATTGTTGATTGAGTTTGATTAATGAGAATCTGACCAGTCAGTTAATCGACTCAAGAATTAGGATTACATGTTAATCGCTGTTGGGAGGTATGATTGCATGTTATTGTGGTTAGGGAGTTTAGGTTTCGAGAGAGCCATTCTCTACTTACGAGCATTATTTTTCCGTTATCAAGATAGTTTGATTAATTTATGATCCTTTGTTGGTTGCACCCCTGCAATTCCGGTAATCCGAAGCCCATAGTGTTCTTAGTTATCAAGCTCGTAGGTGGAATCCCGTCACGCATTATTTTCTGAGGTAGCGGACTCGCGTGGGCGTAGTGTGAAGCATGAGCGAGCTACGTTGTTTCAGATGCACGCGTCAACTCCTACACCCTCGATCTCCCGCTTGCGTAGTTATCCAAAGTGGAGCACCGAAAAACTACCCAAGCAATACCGAGCGCGACTGATATACCATGGAGTCATAGAATTGGACAAAGAAAATGGAGGATCATTCATGGAAAATTCTCAGGGTTTAAAGTCATACTATGTTGATCACGTAAAGGACGGAAGGGGCATACTTCCTTTTTCCGATCCCACACACGCCTAAAGCATAAGGGTAGCTGCTAAAGACCATAAACAAGCACTTCTCGGGAGGCAACCCGAGTGATATGATCCCGAAGGACGCCGAACACGCGACCACCTCCAGCGCGACCCGAGACGCCACTAGGTCAAAATATGTCGGTCCCGTGACCTGAGACCGAGCCCTAGAAGAGGAAGCCTTGATCCTACCGACTGGTCCCATGACCCGAGCCAAGACCGCGAAGCTCAAGGAAGCTATTATCGGGATCCTCACGTCCGTCCACGCTCGTGAGGAGTATTCTAGTTCACGTGAAGTCACGAGCCTAAAGAACGTCATTCAAGCCGAAGCTCAACCCGCAACGGTCATTGATTAGGTAAAGTGACCCGCGTGTACTCTTTTCCCCTCGTCGGTTTTGTCCCACCGGGTTTTCCGACGACGGGTTTTTAACGAGGCCGCGAGTCACTTATTTCCCACGACATAATTAATGACCCGACACAAGACATAAGAAGGACGCATCCCAATGTGCACGACCAGCAAGGAGTTATCTACTTGTTTGAAGAAACCAATGCATTTATTAGGGTTTTTGCATGAAGACCTAGCATTTAATGTATTTTTTTGAATTTTCTTCTTGTTTTTATCTACATATGGCCGGCCACCCCTGTGAGAACAATAATCCAAATTTTGAAATTAAAATTTGAATTGATCTTCTGATCTTTCTTTCGAATTCCTTGTGAGTTCTTGGTTGTTGGTGCGTAATATCCAGCATCCTTTCGTTGGTGTGTCATATCCAACGATCGTTCATTCTTCATTGGTGCGTAATATCCATTGGAGACGAACCGGTGAATCGAGAGCCTTCCGCAACTCTCGTGTGACCACTCGCCCCACACACCCTTGTGCAATCCGTTGCAGCAAGGCATATCCGTCACTAACCAAGTCTAGAGTGTCGATTCAGTCGGGATCGCGTCAAGTGGTATCAGAGTTCGTTCTAGCGTCAAAGGTTAGTTTATTTTCGTTTTGATCTTTTGGTCATAACTTGTTTGAAACCTACAGAAAATTATTTTTCGTTTTGATCTTTCGGTCATAACTTGTTTGAAACCTACAGAAAATAAATATATATATATATAAAAAGGTATATTCGAACGTTCAAAAGTTTATCCCGTGAGTGATTAGCTTGAACGAATCCGTGATATACGATTGGAGTAACTCGTGCACCTATATTCAACGTTTGTAGTCTATTGTTTGCGTATCTATAATTCGTGCGTTTATGTGCCTATTAAGAACGTATATTTGTGAACGTGTTCGAAGATATTGTGCGTGTCTAGTTCGTGTATTTGAAATTTTATTCGTACGTATCTAGTCCGTGCGGTTGAAAGTGTTCGAACGTGTGCGTGTGCGTCTATATTCGTACGTGTTCTTGTCTAGGTTTTTTTTTTGTGTTTGTTTTCTATCTTCTTGTGGCTGCTCCGTTTGTTAAGTGTGCAGGAGCTCACGAATAGGTTCACGCAAGGAAAAACCCAAGACAACACGGGTGAAATGGAAGGCGATCAAAGCCGTGTCAATGAGAGACTCATTGAGGCTCTCGCGGCTCGCCTAGAGCAAAGTATCAACAACAAAATGGAGGAGTTTCGGCAAGAATTTTGATCCAAACATCCGACCCGATCGAGAGACATTCATGCGTTTCAGCAACGAGAAAGGAACAAGCATGAGGAGGACAGCAACTACTACGAACGAGGCAGTTCATCCTCGTCCCGAAGTAGTCACTGAAGGCGGCATGATCCGAGGGAACGACGAGACGACCCGAGGGACGACCTCACTGGTCTCAATATGAAAATCCCATTGTTCCATGGTAAGGCCGACCCGGACGCCTACCTAGAGTGGGAGAAAAAGGTGGAACTCGTATTCGGTTGTCAACATTACCCCGAGGCCAAGAAGGTTAGGATGGCGGCTAAGGAGTTCTACGATTACGCCTTGAGTTGGTGGGATCAGTTTGTGACTTCTAGGAGACGTTACGGAGAGAAACCCATAGAGACGTGGCTGGAAATGAAAGCCATAATGCGCAAGCGATATGCTCCGAATCATAATCTCCGAGAGTTACACAAGTCAATTTCAATCGATCATCAACTCCAACAAAGAAGGAGCTCCCGTTCTAACTTTGGAGCTGGAAAATACATTCAACCACGAGAGAAAAGACCGAGCTATCCATGGAGATACAAATCTGCTCCAGCAACCCGAGATGCAATCAAAGTGGTTCCATCGGCTCAACGAGACAAAGGAAATGCCGAGACCATTACATCGAGGGCTCGAAATGCGAAGTGCTTCAAGTGTCATGGACGAGATCATTATGTGGATGAATGTCCAAACAAAGGATTTATGATATTTTGTGAGGATGGTGAGAGTAAATCCGAGGACAAAGAATCTGAATCTTCGACCAAGGATTATGAAGAAGAACTCGATTTAGAGGTCAACAAGCACCTGAGGTCTTCTAAACTACAATGGCTTCACGAGAATGGCAAAATGAATGTGACCAACCAAGTGGTCGTGCCTATCACCATCGGAGAATACAAGGACAAGAACATGTGTGATGTTCTTCCAATGGACGAAGCCCTACCCTTCTCGGTAGTCCGCAACCATGGGATCCTAAGGTAATAAATGACGATTTTACAAACCACCATTCTTTCGAGCATAATGACAGGAAAATGAGTCTTATTCCTAAGACAACAAAGGAAGTACAGCAAGATAAAATGCACTTAAAACAACAAGGAGAACGCGTGTTTAAGTCTTTGAACTTCTACGCGAAATCGGGTGAGATCAAGAAATCTTTTCACTCGAATCAGTCCATATTATTGTTTGTATATAAGGAAGCTCTTTCGAGCTTAGCTAACCTTACACCGGTGCTGCCGAGTGAAATTTCTAATCTATTATAGGAATAAAACGACGTTTTTCCCGAAGAGAGTCCCATCGGATTACCACCGATACGAGCAATCGAACACCAAATCGATTTCGTTCCCGGAGCAACATTACCAAATCGACCAGCCTATCGAACCAATATCGTGGAGACAAAAGAGCTGCAAAGGCAAGTCGAGGAACTTATGGCCAAAGGACATATTCGCGAGAGTATGAGTCCATGCGCCGTACCCGTGCTACTCGTGCCAAAGAAAGATGGCAGATGGCGCATGTGTGTTGATTGTCGCGCAATCAACAACATTACGTGAAGTATCAACATCCTATTCCTAGGCTAGATAACATGTTAGGTTTACTGCATGGAAGTAGGAGTACCCGTGCTACTCGTACCGAAGAAGGATGGCAGCTGGCGCATGTGTGTTGATTGTCGTGCAATCAACAACATTACGGTGAAGTATCAACATCCTATTCCTAGGCTAGATAACATGTTAGGTTTACTGCATGGAAGTAGGATATTTTCACAAATTGATCTTAAAAGTGGATATCCTCAAATTAGGATGAAAGACGGTGACGAATGGAAAACGGTGTTCAAAACTAAATATGGATTATCTGAGTGGTTAGTGATGCCTTTTTGGTTGACAAGTGCACCTAGTACTTTCATGCGTCTAATGAACCAAGTTCTTAGAGAGTTTATAGGTAGATTCGTAGTGGTTTGCTTTAATGATATGATGATCTATAGTAAAGACTTAGAAGCACACGTTGGACACCGAGAATGAGATTTAAAGGTACTTAGGAAAGAAGAACTTTTTACTAATCTAAAGAAATGTACCTTTTGTACGGATAACATTGTTTTTCTAGGCTTTGTAGTGAGTGCAGATGGTGTTAAGATCGACGAAGAGAAAGTCAAAGCCATTCGGGAATGGCCGAGCCCAAAGACTGTCGGGAAAGTCTGGAGCTTCCATGGACTCACGGAGTTCTATCATCGCTTCGTAAGGGACTTTAGTACCTTAGCAGCCCCTCTTCCCGAAGTTATCAAGGAAAACGTAGGATTCAAGTGGGAAGAAGCTCAAGAAGAAGCGTTCCAAACGCTAAACGAGAAGCCTACTCATACCCCTCCATTAATTTTACCGGATTTCTTTAAAATTTTTGAAACTGATGCATCTGGTGTAGGAAATGTTTCAATCTTGATGCAGGAACGGAAACCCTTTGCTTGTTTCAGCAAGAAGCTTGGAGACACAACCCTCAACTGTGCCACATACGATAAAGAACTTTACGCGCTTGTGAGAGCGTTGCAAACGTGGCAACATCAACTATGGCGCTTTCAAGCTCGGAAGCGAATGATTTTCAAACTCGGAGACCAAGTTTGGATTCACCTAAGGAAAAAGCATTTTCCGAACGAGCAGAAGTCAAAGCTCATGCCCCGAATCGACGGTCCATTCACTGTGACCAAAAAGATCAGCAACAACGCCTACCGGCTAGATCTGCGAGGTAAGTATAATGTAAGTTCTAATTTCAATGTTTCTGACTTAATGCCTTTTGTTGCAAATCAAGCGAATTTGAGGACAAATCCTTTTAAAGAAGGGGGGCATGATATGATCCCGGAGGACGCCGAAGACGCGACCACCTCCAGCGCGACCCGAGACGCCACTAGGTCAAAATATGTCGGTCCCGTGACTCGAGCCCGAGCCCTAGAAGAGGAAGCCTTGATCCTACCCGCTGGTCCCATGACCCGAGCCAAGGCCGTGAAGCTCAAGGAAGCTATTATCGGGATCCTCGCGTCCGTCCACGCTCATGAGGAGTATGCTAGTTCACGTAAAGTCACCAGCCTAAAGAACGTCATTCAAGCCGAAGCTCAACCCGCAACGGTCATTGATTAGGTAAAGTGACCCGCGTGTACTCTTTTCCCCTCGTCGGTTTTGTCCCACCGGGTTTTCCGACGACAGGTTTTTAACGAGGTCGCGAGTCACTTATTTCCCGCAATCTAATTAATGACCCGACACAAGACACAAGAAGGACACATCCCAATGTGCACGGCCAGCAAGGAGTTATCTTCTTGTTTGAAGAAACCAATGCATTTATTAGGGCTTTTGCATGAAGACCTAGCATTTAATGTATTTTTTTGAATTTTCTTCTTGTTTTTATCTACATATGGCCGGCCACCCTTGTGAGAACAATAATCCAACTTTTGAAATTAAACTTTGAATTGATCTTTTGATCTTTCTTTCGAATTTCTTGTGAGTTCTTGGTTGTTGGTGCGTAATATCCAGCATCCTTTCGTTGGTGTGTCATATCCAACGATCGTTCGTTCTTCATTGGTGCGTAATATCCATTGGAGACAAACCGGTGAATCGAGAGCCTTCTGCAACTCTCTTGTGACCACTCGCCCCACACACCCTTGTGCAATCCGTTGCAGTAAGGCATATCCGTCACTAACCAAGTCTAGAGCGTCAATTCAGTCGAGATCACGTCACCGAGCTTCGTATCCTTTCTTTTTTCCTTTGTATCTCTTTACTATCTCTATTTGATTTCCAAGACTTAACTCTTTTCCTTTTTCGCATGTTTGTGTACTCTACCAGCTACCATGATGTACCGTTTTCTTTCTATTTTGGGTTATGTGGCTATTATTATAGGTTCTCCACTTTGATATCACCCAGAACAGAGTAGACACGTATAACATCCAACTATACCACTAAATCGGGAAAGCATAATACACCAGGTGTACATGTTCTCACTTTTCTTATTCTCTTTCCAGTTTTTACATGCGAGTTAATCTCAGAGATTTTAAACACCGGGATGTGTTCCGTTCAAGTCTGGGGGCTACTCTTTGAGTGATATGCTTGCTATTAGGATTAGACGTTGATTTTTTATTTTTATTTTTGCATTTTACGTCATTTTGCTAGGATTTCTACCGGATATCTAGTATGAGACTTTGAGCTTTAACCATTTTGTGTGATTTTGTCGAATCAGAAACAAAAGTCTAGGTTTGCTAAAAAGGACTTTTAGATATTGGATAGCCTAGTAGTTGTGCATGAATCCATTACTCATAGTTGTATTCCCCTTAAGTTTCAGTCCTAAGTGTCTATATCTAAGTGTATACCATTCAGTCTTTGCTAAGTCGGACATCTTTTAGATTTTCTTTTCCATTCTTATGATTACACGTGCTTACACTCCGTTGTCAATAGAATAAGCTTATACCTATTTCCGTCTTATATTGACATGAGTGCAATGATCTCAATTGTTTGGTCTAAGGGTTAGAGGTTATGCGTGATCTTATGGTTCGGGTCTAAAAAATTCATCAATAACGCAATATCTTCATTCCTATAAGGTTACAAGATCTTATGAGTGTACCAATTGGCAACCTGGATCTAAGTAGAAAGTTGTCCTCTCCGACTCCGACGTCCTAGAAACCGAGCGCGAAACAAAAACTTTAGAAAAGGTCTCTTATGTATACATGGCTAATTTGGTAAGGAGATTGCTTGGACGTTGTTTAGGGGTAGTGAAATGAACTTTGGTGATGTGTTGGATTGCACGGTTCGTGGCTTTCGATCGATAGAAATCTGAACTAGGTTCGCGTAAGTCTATGTTCGTGTGACGCGTTGTTGTGCATGATGGCTGATTTTTCGAAGTATTTTTGCTAGCATCCGGCTGTGGTTTGACTCTTCTTGTGCTTAGCTTTAGCTTTGTTTGAGGACAAATAAAGGTTCAAGTCTGGGGGAGTTTGATAACACGTAGTGTGGGTTAGTTTTAGGCTACACATTTAGATCATTTATGTATAGTTTGCATAGCACGAATTACAAAACCGACATGAATGTCCTCTATCTAGCCCTTTTTTTATTTTAAGATTTTAAAGCGACAAGGCATAATCGTGTGAAAGGAACAAAAACACGAAGTTATCTCAGCCTGCTCGGGCTCGGAAAAGGGCCCCGCTCGGGTTGTATTCGAAAGAAGAACTTGCATGCCTCGGGTTGTCTTTTACCATGGTCGTGCCCCATGAAAAGACATGAACCCGCACTTACTGCCCTCTTATTCCGTATGGTCTACACCTCTAGAAGAATTAGCACGGTTCGGGCAGTCACCAAGCTCGCTTGAATGGTCATGAAGACATAGAGCCTGCGCGGTGTGGCTACCTAGCCCGCACGGGTCGTGTGCCGGAGAAACCCTAAAAAAGGGTTAAAACGAGGGAAAACGAGAAAGGTCGTCGTCAATAAGTAGAGAGCCGCTCAGAATAGAATGGAGGACGAAAAGACATGTAGGCAGAATCCATGAGTGAGTAAGCCTTTAGCTATGGGTTAGGGACACAGTTTTGTAAGGGATGCTTATGTTTATGCGTTAATGCTTAGATCTTTCAAAGTTTCTTGTATTTCAGTTCTACGATCAATGCTATGAATGTGCTTGTATTGTCTGCTCAGTAACTTAGGATTTCCTGTTTAAGTGGGAGGTTAGATTATGAATTCGGAAATATTGATTGTTGATTGAGTTTGATTATTGAAAATTTGATTGGTCGGTTAATCGACTCAGGAATTGGGATTGCGTGCCTATCTATCTTAATTACGTGTTAATCGCTGCTGGGAGGTCGGATTGCATGTTATTGTTGTTAGGGAGTTTAGGTGTTGATAAAACCATTCTCTACTTACGAGCACAGATCAAGATAGTTTGATTGATTTATGATCTTTTGTTGGTTGTACCCCTGTAATTCCGGTACCCCGAAGTCCATAGTGTTTTTAATTACAAGTCTTTCGCGTGTCCTCATTTTTGTCATAATTCATTTAGCATTCTCAGATTTTACCCCACATCACCATCAATTTAATCTATCTTAGTTTAGTTATATTCTTAGCTTAGGTTGTATTAGTCCTTAGAGTTCGACCCTGGTATTATATCGATCCGTATTCTTGCGGTAAGTGAATATTAGGCATTTTATTTGTTTGATAATTTGCACATCACTCTCGCTGCTAGGATTTTGGTAGGTTGTTTTTTTGTGTGTGTGTGTTTATGGGTTTATCTGATTATATGCGTTAAGGTGTTAGGGCTCCAAATTTCTTCCTTTGAGCCAAGGGAGATGATTTTGTGTTGACTTTGCATGTCAGTTTCTGAGAAATTATGCTTCAGAAGTTGATGGTAATTGGCGGTGGATAGGTCTGTTGCTTATTTACCAGCGACCAGAGCTGGTTTCGAGGCTTGCCCCTGGAAGACTTGCTTTCCATCATTGCTTTAGAAGAGGCGTTATCGGTCTCAATGAACTCGTTTCTTCGCCTTTACTAAACAAGCGGTTTGACCATACATCATCGATACATGCACTCATTTCAAAGGGGAATAAGAGGAGAGATCTTTGGCTGGCTGAATCGATTAGTGCTTGCACAAGAAAGACTGATAGCAGGAGAATTAACCGCCTACAGGCTCAGTGGCTTAAAAGCACCTTAAGACCTAATTCTTTTTCGTCTGACTCCCTGGTTCCGATATTTTGTCCACAACTAAAACGATTTATACCGCCGAAGCAATAACCCTGTTTTTCAACCATCTGACATGGTAACATGAATACAAATCATTTTTAGGGTATTTTAGAGGAGCCCTTTGGCTCTCTCTATGAAATCCTACTGTCATCTCTTTATCCTAAAGGCTAAAGAACTCTCTTTGGCAAGCCATCGAACTACCAACTCTATAATAAGCTTCTACGTGCTACATTCTCTTTGCCTAACACATTCAACTACCTTTTCTTGCAACAAGCCCGATTGCTACTCTGATAAAGTCTGTTTAGAATCTCTTTTTATGCCGCTGACGTTCTTGGAAGATAATTCCCATTAGCGTACTGAACCCATTGAAAGCAACTCGCCTACCCCTTAGGTCTCCGATGTGCACAACAACCAAACCACTTTACTTCTTCAATCTATGTGTTTGGATACGCAGTAAGTAAAGCGAAAGAAGCGTGATTGTGCAGCTCAATATGTGTCACCTATTTATGGATGCTGAATATGTCTAGAGTGCCTTTCTAAAAAATATTTGAATACGGATACAGATATCCGAAATTACGAATACGAATAGTAAATTCGGAATTTCATCAAATACAAATAGTCGGATGTTTTTGTGAATATTCGTTATTCGTCCACCCTTATTTTCTATGTATTGTAAGATATTTTATATGTTTAGGTGTGGTTGGATCGAGCTTGTTTTTTTCATTTTTTGTTGTTATTTTGTTTTAAAATTTTAAAACATTGGTCTGAGAATCAATGATCCATCATCACACCACACAGAATGCACTCAAACTCGATTAAGAGAAAAAAACGAAAAAAGAGAAACTGAGCAACTTGTTATTCCCATTGTGAGAAGAGGTAATCATGGTGAGATTTATACTTGTAATCCATTTTCTTCCTAAATGTCTCATGTAATCAAACACCAAAACTATCATCGGTGTTATGTTGTGTTGTCTCATATTGGCTAGGACATGAGCTATGGACTCACATATATGCTATCGAATAGCTTTAACCTCTTAAGCTAGATTTTGAAATTAGTTAGGCTCAAACTAGTACTTTTCGAGTTTGGTTCTGTAGGGTTGATTTCAATTTGCGGAAACGTATTTTAATCAACCCGAATAACGATCTAGTCATGTTTACGAGAAGTTTTACAGATTTCAACGATGAACAAACTTAAAAACAGTTTCTATGATACCTGTTGCGTTGAAATCGATGATCGGATGTGAGGCTTGATGGTACAAGCCCTCTACGTGTATTCACGCCGAGATCGAGATTGCTTTGATATGGAAATCGGAAGAACGAAAATTGTTTTTCGTTCTTCGGGTTTTTCTTTTCTGACGGCAAGGGTTTCTAGGTTTAGAATTGTCTGTTTACAAAACCTCGTATTGCGTTTATTTATAATTATTAAATCTTTAATAATTACGACTTAAACCCATAACTATCCAATATTACATATTAGACATAGGACTTTCAATCTCCCACTTGCCTTTACGTAATATTTCAAATAGTCGAAGTACATGTATCTCCATACACGTACTTGCCCGTACATCTTATGTACTAACCCAAAAAGAAAACAAATATAATTATATTCTTCGGTGCTAGCGGATGAATATAACTGTATCCCATACTGATTGTCTAACAATCATAAGCACATACCGAGACACTCGTATGCGTGTGACCTCGTAGGTTCATCACTAAACTGGTAGTCAATTAGTCTCACTAATTAACTAATCGAGGTTGGCGTCTAGCAACACTCCTCAACGGCCAGCTAGTGTGAAGTAACATCCTTATCAGTCATTATGTTGCTGACAACATAGAGCTCAAACTCTTTACCTAGAGTTGACGGATTCCATCTTGATCAATCACTAACTGCACAAGCATCTAATCATTCCCAATATCCTTTCAACTTACATCCCAAGGCATAAGGTGTCCAGTATCAAAGAATGATAGATAACTTGTCAGTTACCATGTTGATCTCAGGTCTAAGGAAATTATAATATTTCAATCCTTCCAGAGAAATTTCTATTGACAGTTCAATGGTAATGTAACCATTAGGAATTCTCCCTTTGGGTCTGTTCAATGATCACATCTCTATGTGCATCATCCATACATGTGATTTAGTAAAAGAGATCTACTAATTTCTATCAAATAGAAACCATCACATCCATGTTGATCTATCCGGATTACTAACGTCCAATTAGTTATCCTATGATCAAGAACGATTTAGATTAAGTTTTACCAAAACTTGACTCTCTTTATCATGATCTCTATCATGATGACAAGTTTCTAAACTTAATCATGGACTCTATCATACTAGCTATGAAAATATATACACATATATATTTACAAATATCATCAAAATGATAAAATAATGCTATTTTATTTATTTATAAGTGTTCAAAATACAAGACATAAAATAGCTCTCAAATAGTTACAACAGTTGTACTATTCCTAGAATTAATTCCATCATGCCATGTCTTTCAATCCAATCTTCAACTTGTGATTGTCAAACTCATTTGAACCAAGCGCCTTTGTGAACGGATCTGCTGCATTCTCTTTTCGGATTTGAACGTCCCCACGCTCAATGATTTCCCTTATCAGATGGTATTTCCGCAGAACATGCTTTGATCTTTTATGAGATCTTGGTTCGTTCGCCTGGGCTATTGCCCCGGTATTATCACATAATAAAGGAACTGGTTCCTTTATCGAAGGCACCACACCAAGTTCAGTTATGAACTTTCTCATCCAGACCGCTTCCTTAGCAGCTTCGCAAGCCGCTATGTATTCTGCTTCAGTAACCGAATCAGCTACAGTAGCTTGCTTGGAACTTTTTCAACACACTGCACCCCCATTGAGACAAAAGACATACCCCGATGTCGATCTGCTATCATCCTTATCAGATATAAAGCTGGCATCCGTGAACCCTTCTAACTCTAAGTTAGAATCTCCATAAACGAGGAATTGGTCTCTAGTCCTTCTCAAGTACTTGAGAATGGTTTTCACCAATTTCCAATGTTCCTCACCGGGATCTGCCTGATACCGACTCGCTACACTTAGCGCGAAGGCTACATCAGGCCTCGTACATGTCATGGAATACATGATGGCTCCCACTGCGCTAGCATATGGGATCCTACTCATGCGTTCTCTCTCTTCTTGTGTCTGAGGACAATCCTCTTTGGAGAGAGTAATTCCAGTGCCTATCGGTAGATAACCTCTCTTGGAATTTTCCATGTTATACCTCTTCATGATGGTATCAATGTACTGGGACTACGATAGTCCAAGCAACCTCCTTGATCTATCTCTATAGATCTTTATTCCCAGAATATAGGTTCCTTCTCCCATATCTTTCATGGAGAACTGTTTAGATAACCAGAACTTCGTCTCTTGTAATACCGGAATGTCATTCCCTATAAGCAATATGTCATCCACATAAATCACAAGGAAGACAATCGCGCTCCCACTAAACTTCTTGTACATACAAGGCTCTTCTTCGCATCTAACAAAGTTGAACTCTTCAACTGCCTTGTTAAAGCGAATGTTCCAGATTCGAGAAGCTTGCTTGAGTCCATAAATGGACCTCTGAAGCTTGCATACCATATGACTTTGAGTTGGCGATGTGAAACCCTCAGGTTGAGTCATGAAGACTTCTTCCTGGAGCTCTCCGTTAAGGAAAGCTGTTTTCACGTCCATCTGCCAAATCTCATAGTCATGGAATGCCGCTATCGCAAGCAGAATCCGAATAGATTTGAGCATTGCCACAAGGGAGAACGTTTCTTCATAGTCAATCCCTTCTCGTTGACTATACCCCTTGGCAACTAGACGAGCTTTATAGGTCTCTAACTGCCCGTCCGCTCCAATCTTCCTTTTGTAAACCCATTTACAACCTATCGGTCTGGAAGCCTGTGAAGAATCAACCAAAGTCCATACTTTGTTGATCTTCATAGATTCCATCTCGGATTCCATGGCTTTCCACCATTTCTCAGAATCAGGGCCTTGTATAGCCTCTTGGAAAGTCAAAGGGTCGTCATCTATATGACCGACCACATCCTCTTGCACCATCAGATTAAGTCAGAATCATGGCCTTGTATAGCCTCTTGGAAAGTCAAAGGGTCGTCATCTCGATGACCGACCACATCCTCTTGCACCATCAGATTAAGTCTGTCAGGTGCACGTCGAGAACGTGTTGACCTTCTCAAGGAAGCTTGTGTAGCAGGTTCAACCTGCACTGGGATATCTTGTTGGGCTTGTTCCTGAACAAGTTCCTGAACCGGTTCCTGAACGTGTTCCTAAACGGGCACTATCACTTCAACATTTGAAGATGAAGCGTCCGAGCCTAACACTATATCACTCAGCCAAGAACGCTCATTTTACATCTCATGTCCATGAGCTTGTGTTGGCTCATCGGGTTCTTGAATCTCATCATGAATTACTTCCCCACCATGAATTCCTTCATCAAGGAATTCCCTTTCAAGAAAGATTGCCGTTCTGGCCACAAACACTTTGTATTCAGACGGGTGGTAGAAATAATATCTCATAGTTTCCTTGGGATAACCTATGAACCTACATCTGTCAGACCTAGCATCAAGCTTGTCTGGCTGAAGTCTCTTAACGAAGGTCGGACATCCCCAAACCTTGATGTGTCTCAGGTTTGGCTTACGTCCTTTCCATATGGTGTCTTCGAGCTTCGAGACTGGTTTGGTTTGTTTAGCAGATAGGCAGCCATAGCCCCATAAGTTCATTGGAAGATCAGTGAACCCCATCATAGATCTCACATATCTCATAAGGTTCGATTTCTCCGTTCGGATACACCATTATGTTGTGGTGTTCCAGGAGAAGTCCGCTGAGACAAAATCCCATTTTGCCTTAGATAATCGATAAATTCATGACTAAGATATTCACCGCCACGGTCAGATCTCAACACCTTGATACTCTTTCCGGTTTGTTTCTCCACTTCACTACGGAAGCTCTTGAACATTTCAAAATATTTGGATTTGTGTTTCATCAATAACACAAATCCATATCTCGACATATCATCAGTGAATGTGACACCCCTGGCTTGAACCCTCATAGGTCCACATACATCAGTATGTATCAGTCCTACGAGTTCTGTAGCTCTTTCTCCGGTTCCACTAAACGAAGATTTGGTCATCTTACCAGTGAGACAGGACTCACAAGTTGCATAAGATTCATAATCGAAATGGCCGAAAAGACCATCTTTATGCAACCTGTTTATCCTCTTCTCACCGATATGACCAAGTCTACAATGCCAAAGATACGTCTGCCTTTGACGATCATCTACTCTTCTCTTAAGGCCCGAAATATGCATGTTAATTTGTTCTACATTAACATCAGGTAAGATATACAGCCCTTGTTACAAATAACCATTCACACAAAATTCATCACCATGATAAATAGAGCAAATGTTATTACTAAAAACTGTTCGAAATCCACGCCTATCAAGCATAGAACTAGAAATTATGTTTGAAACAAATTTAGGAACATAATAACAGTCGTCTAACAATAAGGTCTTGTCCATAGGCAATACAAGGGAAATTGATCCTACGGCTAGAGCAGCAACACTTGCGCCATTTCCACCCTTCAGATTGAACTCTCCCTTCCTGAATCTCCTACTGATCCTCAGCCCGTGCAACATATTGCAGATGTTAAAACTGCTACCGGTATCCAATACCCATCTAGACGAATCAATAGTAGTTAAGGAAATTATGAAAACATTTTCCATGAGAATCTTACCTGGCTTCTTGCCCTTCAGAGACTGCAGGTATTCTTTGCAGTTCCTCTTCCAATGCCCCTTCTTCTTACAGAAGAAGCACTCAGCGTCAGCTTGGTCAGATTTGCCCCTTTTGGCCTTGGGTATGGTCACACCACCCTTGGGCCCATGGAGCTTCTTCTTGGGCTTTTTGTTTCCCTTGCCCTTCTTGGAAGAAGAGCCGACCATCATCACGACACTATGTCCCTTAGACGTCTCAAACATTGACTGACTCTCATAGTCAATCAGTTGGTTCAGCATCTAATACAGATCCATGTCCATCTTGTTCATGTTAAAGTTAACAATGAACGGAGAGAACGTCTCAGGTAATGACTGCAAGATCAAATCTTGAGATAACTCTTTGCCTAGTGTACACCCCAGCTTCAGAAGCTGTTCAATAAGACTGATCATTTTACGAACATGGGGCCCCACCGGAGAGTTCACAGACAATCTGGACTTAAATAGAGCCTTCGACAACTGATATCTAGCCGTTCAGCTCTGTGCACCGTACATCTTCTTAAGATGCTCAATGATAGCAACAGGATCCATATCCTCTTGCTCGTGTTGGAGTTCTGAACTCATTGAGGCTAGGATGATACACTTGGCAGTGTCAAGGTCATCATTTTGCTTTGCCCAAGCAATCAAGCCATCCGCATCGTTATCAGCAGGTTCCTTGATAGGGTTCTCGATCGAATCGAGTATCTTCTCCTGCTTGAGGACGATCTTAAGGTTGCGGTACCAATCATCGAAATTTTCCCCAACAAACTTGTGGACATCGAGAATGGCACGTAGGGAAATTGAAGACATTTTCGGGAAATCTGTAAGGAAAAATTGCAGCATTTATTAGAACACTTATTTAATCAAATAGATATGGATTTTCATCTAAATGATTATTTTACTGGCTAATACTACAATAGTATTCGTATTTCTTTCAGTAATATTTCATGAACTAATCATGCATAAGCCCCCTGGTAGTCAGGTCGTTTCTTAAGCATATTAAACAGGTTGATTTTAATATGGCTCTATATCACATAGTCACCTGGTAGTCAGGTCGTTCCTATCGATATAGTCGAGTTCATCCTTCAGCTCATGGTCGGATATCAATTAAGTTTATGTCCCTCGGGTAGTCCAGGCGTTTACAAAAACTAATTGATCCCTCCCACTAGACATCTCATGTCATAGATGTATGAATCGAATTCTTGAACTACATGCCTCTTGGTAGTCAGGCCGTACCATGTAAACGAGAACCTATTCAAAACATCTACGATGAGGAAAAGCCTAATGATAAACAATTTATCGTTTAAGAACTCAATTATTAATTAAAATTCTTAATTTTAATATGACTATATCACATAGTCATCTGGTAGTCAGGTCGTTCCTATCGATATAGTCGAGTTCATCCTTCAGCTCATGGTCGGATATCAATTAAGTTTATGTCCCCCGGGTAGTCCAGGCGTTTACAAAAACTAATTGATTCCTCCCACTAGACATCTGATGTCATAGACGCATGAATCGAATTTTCGAACTACATGCCTCCTGGTAGTTAGGCCGTACCATGTAAACGAGAATTTATTCAAAAACGTCTACGATGAAGGAAAAAACTTAAACTTAACAATAAACTATTTATCGTTTAAAACTCAATTATTAAAATCAAAATTCATTTAATTTTAATCTTAAAATTTTATTTTAATTTTTTTCTGTGGTGCCTGTTGCGTTGAAATCGATGATCGGATGTGAAGCTTGATGGTACAAGCCCTCTACGTGTATCCACGCCGAGATCGGGATTGCTTTGATATGGAAATCGGAAGAACGGAAACTGTTTTTCGTTCTTCGGGTTTTTCTTTTCTGACGGCTAGGGTTTCTAGGTTTAGAATTGTCTGTTTACGAAACCTCGTATTGCATTTATTTATAATTATTAAATCTTTAATAATTACGACTTAAACCCATAACTATCTAATATTACATATTAGGCATAGGACTTTCAGGTTCGTCCCGATTTGAATGATTCATGATGATCCTCGATTGCGATATCTACGTTGTAGGACCAAGTCTAGACGTGATGGCGAATGTTATGTTGTGTTGTTCCACATTAACTAGGACATGAACTATGTACTCCTATATATGTTATTGGGTAATCTTAAACTCTTAGACTATCTTGAATATGTCATATTTAAAATCATATTTGTGAATCACAACCTTTTCTCCTAATAAAAAATAATAAAATCAATCCATTCAGTTTCTTCTCGATTGGCAACTCAACAATCTCCACTATAACCGTGAAAATTAGGAAATAATGTGCCTTGGAGAAATGGAATCGAAACATGCGAGTTCCTCCAAAGGTAAAGAAAAAGTCGCGACCCAAGAATTTCGGGATACGATCTCGCAGATGCAAGAGAAAATTGTACAATTAGAACAACAAAATGCATCATTTAACGCTCTGCGAACAGAAGCTGAACGGGCAGCTGAACAGGCAACAAGAGAAGCTGAACGTTCAAGAAGGGAACGTCAGCAATGGCTTAGGATGATGAAACAACACATGCCCAATATTAATTGGGATATGGCCGAAAACAACGACGACGACGATGATTCCGAATTGCCACCCGCTAATTTGTAAATATTTAATTTTAATATTGTTAAAAACATTTTAATTAATTTTAATTTTTAATTATAATTTAAATTTTTATTTTTTTTTAATTTAAAAATTTTCGGACGGATAGCAGAGCCGTCCGGAAATTTTACGCACGGGTCGCGACTTCCTTTACCGTCCGAAATTGCGGACGAATTGCGAACTCTTTTTACCGTCTGGCATTTGCGGCGGATTGCGGACGGAACCTTGTTTGCGACGCTCATTTCCGGACGGGGTACCGCGGTCCCTAATCCGTCCCGAATTCCCTTTCCGGACGGATTAGGGACTGAAAATTCAGTCCCTAATTATCAAATTTCTTGTAGTGTAAGTGATCAAGGTACAAAGCTTTCTGAAACATGCTTGCCTTTTTAAAAGCTTACATTTTCTTATAAATCATATTGTGTATATATAGTCTAACATATTTTTTAAAATATACATCAATTTTCCAAAAGTTTGTTTGTGGGCCTTACAAAAACTTAATCCTCATAGAACCTTAAATTGACATTGTTCCTATCTATATATCCTTTTTTTTTTACCAACAACTCTAGCCTTTTGTTGCTCACACCATGTGTGTGTATCAAATCATACTTTCATCTTATTTTTTCAAAAGTTTATTGAGTTTTTTTTAGATTGTCAATCCTTGTAATTTGTACATACAATCCTTTCTTTAAATTCCCAACTATTGTGAGTAAAGAACCTTTGAATATCTTTAGCTTTTCATTTTGTGATTTGTAGCTATACCTTCCTTTTTTAAGTTAACCAAGTTCCTCTTTAGGTCAGGTATATATCTAGCATTTTCTATCAATTTGTTGTACCATCTTTAACCCTTATTACTCTTATATTTTGATGTAATAAATTTCATTGTTTCCATCAATACTCGACCTCTACTAAGTTCTTGTAACTTGGAAAACCATCAAGATTAAAAAAATTGGTAACTTGCAAAACCATCAAGAGTCAAGAATACATTGTTCCAATGAATCTTATTCTAATATTGTGAGAAGTTTTTATCCATAGTTTCCATCTCACACAACAATTGCGTCTCATTCTAAATAGTCATTCACCTGATGATTTCTTTTATTCATATAATTGCGTCTTCATGTTTTGACATTTTGTCTTAAAATACCTTCATTAACGCAAAACCAACACCCAATAAATGATTAATTATTTTGACTTTGAGTGTTTTTGTGTGTTGTTGCCATTCCCATATTCTTTCTTATATGACCTCTCCTCACAAAAAAAAAAACTTCACTTGAGATTTGCTTGTATCTCTTGGATTTGAGTACCAACTCCTTCGAGAAACAAACATTATCTTTTCAATTGTCACATCTTCTCACCTTGAATATTTCATTGTATCTTTGAGTTGATCATATCTATCTGATAACGAATTGAGATACATGACCTGATCATGCTGTGGGACCTCGATTAGAAGATTGCTCAAGTCACTTTAATATATTAAGATTATTTTTTATAGTCTTGATATCGTCCATCTAAAAACCGCATAATCATTGCTTAAGTACATCTTATTAGGCATGGAATTATGCATAAACTCGTAGTAGACCATATTTCCACAATTGTTTGTTCATCTTTAATCTTTTGCATGATTGGATCATATAAACACAAGAAAATAAAATGTTTCACTCGCCTACTTCTTTCACCTTAAATCTTGAGTCGATTTCTATTCATCAGCTTGTACAGATCTTTCCTTATGATGATTCTTATGATGATTCTGGTTTCATTACTCTCCTTCGATTTCTTATTTATTTCTTCATATGTAAAAAATAGTCATATGCATGAACAACATGATACCTAAGAATCTAGAATTTTATTTTTTCAGAAAAGAAAAATCACCCCTCCAATCGTATTTCTCAGCATCAAGCTTTATTACCATTAGTGTGGTTACTTCCTTTCAGATCGAGACAAGAGTTCTTGAATTATATCAAGATTAAACTCCACTTTGAATAAGAAATATGCATATTATTGACTTACTTCCTTGTTGAGCTTCGAATTCGTGAGTTGCATCGCAAACTTTACTTGGCAAATGTTATTCAACTCAATAAATATTAAAATTAGATTGAAAATAAATTAGAGCTCTATTGGATTTTAATAGAATTGAATCAATGCAATTGGTTTCGATTCATCTAATCTTAACCAAATAAAAATTTTAAATATGAACCCAAAAAAAATGGTTTTAAAAAAGGTTCATTTTTTCTTCTTAAAGGAATGGGATAGTTAGAAGAACTATCCCAAAACGATCGATTAGAGCCAACAAAGTCACCAAGTAAAACAATATAAAAAGACACATAATGAACAAATGACAATTTCTATATGTTTTAAGAAGTTTGCTAATTTTTAAATTAATATAGCAATCGATATTTTGGAAACTTTTTCAAAGGAATTGTGGGGACAGAATTTGTGGACTCGCATGATTTTTCAACTTCAGCATTTTTACTTTCATGAAGATACCATCCAAGAATAATAAAGTTACAACAACAGAGCCAATTGCATAAATTTCACAAAATAATTTGTAGTTGCTCTTATAAACCTTTTTACAATCTAACCCAATCTAACCCGATGCGTATTTCCATGTATGATGCCAAAAATGAGTTATCTTTGATGTGTAAACACGAGAAGAGAGCAAAGTAAGTTTGTTACTTTTAAACTTTTCCTTCGTACTTGAAGTTCAGCTTGTATTCTTGTTGGAGAGTAGCCAGAGTGTTTCTACAAGGACCTTCTGTGGACCAAAAGAAATGAGTGTCAACTACATAGATTACACTTTTGAGCAAAGTATCTTATCATGAACTTTCAATCCAGATTGAAGAATCACTTACCGCCGAATATGGTATGCAGATACTGAAGATCATTTGGTTCACAAGAATCTATAAGGGCATACACACCAGGCCTTAAAGCTTCATCTATCTCCCTGGAAAGTGGCAAACACAAATCAAGAATGGATCGTTTATGTAGTGTTAATTAAGACTTAAAAGTGAATTCTTCTCAATATACATAACAGGGTTACTTATTTCCCTAAGAAACATCCTTTTTGAAATTGGAAAACGTACGAAGAGAAAGGTAGAAGAACAATTCACCTTCTGATACCCGTTTTAAGGGGACCGTATCCTGAAGAAACCGATAGGTAAGTCGACAAGAATTTAAAACAATGTTGCTTGAAGACATCTTTTTGCTGTCTCAACTGCAAACCAGTTGTTCAAGAACAACAATCAGAAAACAAGCACATTGTAGATATGTTACAAGAATATCATCTACGATTCGTTGCTTTGAAGAGAACTTAAAGAGCCGGTACCTCTTCATAGATCCTTCGAAGAAACGAAGCACATCGAACTCCCTCATCGACTTTCCATGAGAGATAATTACTGGATTCATTCCCTGCCTTCTCCAAACAGTAAAGTAGCACAGATACCGATTGTTGAAGCGAGGCAATGCACCCCTCTGTTTCACTGGAAAGTTACAATGTACGAGTTGTAACAGAACACAACTAGGATTTCAGAAATTATAGGCAGATGGTAAAAAAACAATAACAGGACAATTGTACACACCTCTTATGATGCTTCACAAGGGTATATAATAATCTGCAGGATGCCGCAAATAGGCTCATAGAGAATTCGTGATCCATGTGAAGGTCTCGCTCTTGTTCATGGTCACCATGGGATAATAAATTTCCGTCCAAAACAGGAGGCCCCAAACTTGTCACCTTCAGAAAATCCAGAAAAAGTGCTCCTGGCATATGTATGGATTGGCTTACGTGCCATGAATCCATCTGGAAAATTGCATGTTTTCCAGAGATTCTCGTCAGGACTTCAACACACATAAGAATGACTGACCCGGGATCTGGACAACGAGGACCTTGGGCACAGATTGGCTTGGAGAAGAAAATGAATGGACTCCGCAAGTGAACAATGATATTGAGCATTGCAGCAGTAAAGCTCTGAATATGTCTTTTCACCACATTCACACGATTGCGACCTAAAAACCAAGTCAGAATTCAGGAAAAGAATGAAAAGAAAACATTCAAACATCATTTCAACATGTGAGTTCTGGGCTTGATAGAGAAACAGTGATATGAAAATTGGTCTTGTTAACATTAGGTTGCCGACGCTAAAGTTTTATGTTCCAGAATGTGGAACATTCTAAGCTGGAATTGGGTTTTCTACAGTAAAGTGTAAGAAAGTGTGGTTCACCTGAGGCATGCTCAAGAATCAGATCCAGACAGTCAATAGCAGCAGCAGCTGTCGAGGAGATCTTGCCACCGTCTCTGTTTCCGGTCTGTATTTTATAGATAGCTGGACATACTTCCCATACTCCGATAAGTGCTCTCTCTATAGCTTGTATGCCAGACAAGAAGTGCAACTCCGAGGAATTTTGTATGAACACTTTGAATGACATCCTCAACCTCTCCTTGAACTCATCCAGCAATCGCAAAGTATGAGACGGGTTCTCTTCTGTTAACACTTTCTTAGCTTGGACTACAATAGTACCAAAACCTGTTTCATGTGATGCCAAGGTGGCCTCTTTTCCTTGTAATGATGTGCATTTGCCAATCACCCTTAGGTGCAAATCGATCATCTTCGAGTACAGATCTCTGTTTAACATGGGGTTGGATGAAGAGAAATGGTTCCCTAGTTCTTCTAGAAATTTCAGTGCACCATCCAACCAAATGAAAGAGAACTCTTGCGGTGCCTCTATCATGTCTGCTAAGCCAGACAATAGAGCATACGAAATGCCTGTGAGAACAGAAACTAACCTAGGTGACAGGGCAATACCATCAACATGTATATTTAGCCTTAAAACAGCAGCAGATGCGATTAATAGCTGCCTGAGAACTAATGGCGCCTCAGAAGAATCACTCTTTAATAAGCTCTCAAAAACACACTTTTTCACATATGTAGTCTCCTCTAGGTCAAAATCTACAAGACCATTTGAACCCTTGCTGTTGTCGATCAATCGGCTCCAATCTGTATCAGTTGGGATTGCTGGCTGTACATCATCATTTTGAAACAACCACTGCATAAAAACCTCTATAAAATTATTAAGCACATTGATGGCGCAGGATAGCTTGGAGAATGGTTCCGATTTCCATTTCAATTTTGTCTTTTGATGACTCTTCTGCATGTCGTTTTCACTTGCTGCAGATGCTAGTCCCCACAAGAATCCACCGAAGCAACCAAAAACAAAAGCTAACTTGTGAAGTGTAAGAGTATCACATTCAAATAATGGTTTTCCACCTCTGAGACCATCCTTGAAAGAATACGATAGAGTTTCAGCCTGCTTTGTCAAACTCTCAAGAAGAAGGATCACCTGTCTACTATCCTCACACCATGAACAGTCATCCAGATGGCGACCAAATTCCTTCATACCCTTCTGCTCCTCCACAATTTCTGGTAAAACCGGTAGTTCATCAGACATACTCTTGGAAGCTATTAACAGGGGCAGCGCATTGTTGACCTGATATTTGCTTAATGTCAGCAGTATATAGGATGTGTGATCCATCAAAGAAACAATGTATTCCCTTCTCCTGCTAGTATACTTATCAGCATATGTTATTTGATAAGTTACTGCAGCCTGCGATGATTTTAATAGCCACAAGACCAACACTGAACGATCAGACAATGGCAACTTGGTAGCTTCCATCATTTTGTCACAAGATGCCATGACAATAGTTTTCAATGTTCTCCTGCAAGCGATGAAGAGACTGAAAAGCATCTGCTGGTCATCAGGAGATAGTTTTTGCTGGGATCGCAACATACCAAGCACTATAGACCTGCAACAGAAGTTGACAAAAAATAGAGCAATTAGAAAATTTAACAGTCAAATCATGGAACAATAATGACCCTACATGCACAACATAAAATGATAAATTTTCTGCATACTATAGGCAGCAAAAATATACATCTGATAAGCTATCGGTTACCTCTCAATGTTGAGAACTTTACTGGCACACAATTGGAGTGATTTTTTTGTCATATATTCTCTGGGCATCCGGCATAAAAGATTCAGCAAATTCTGACAAGCTATGAACTTCACGTTGTTTAACTGTAAGCCATTTTCCTCCACCTGGGGTTCTGATTGTGGCTTACCAGGTAAACTAGCAATAAACATTTCAAGCAAGACTAAGACCTCTGACCAATCTAGTGATGAATTGAGGTTTTCTTCTTGAAATGTAAAACCCTTGAAAAGTTGCAGTACTGTGTTCTCCAATATGAGAGAAAAACTTGATGCCAAATATCTGCGAACAAACTAGTAAAAAGTGCTCCAATTAATGTTAAGTAATCTAATTCAGCATGTGAATGATATATAAATGATGACAGCAAAGGGTTCATGCTCTTACTTCAAGCTCATAAAAGTTAGAATCACAAAGAAGTTCTGAAGAGATTTGTTGGACACCTATGTTATTCTTCTGAGTGCCTTCGTGGACATCACTCTCACCATTGAGAGCACACATATTGACCGTGCTTAGTAGGGAAGGAATGGAAGCATGGATCATCCATGACAAGAAATTTTTCAATTTGCTTTTTGAAGCATGTGAGCACCAAATATCGATGTGTTGACTGAGGATCCACCAAAGTACAGAAGGCAATGATTTCTTGTCAATGGCAGATATCCTAACACCAAACTGGTCAGTATTATCTATAACCCCAACAATTTCTTCACCGTCAAAGCCTGATGTTATACAAGCCAGCAGGTAATCAGTAAGATCTTCTCCTTCACGCTTGAGAACTGATAGACGCTTGTTCAATTTTTTTCTCTTTTTCTTCAGAAGAACAAATGCAGCTTCATCAAGCATTTTATCCTGCATCTGATTAACACTCATCTGTAGCACATAATCCACTGACTTAATGAGCTTGTTCAAATCAACAAGCCTCTGAAGAGCCATACCATGCAAGGTATATATCAGCAAGCAGCAATCTGCATTGTCATCCTTAAGGTAAACATCTGAAATGTGTTTAATTGTGTCAAGAACTGAAGCTGAAGGTTGGCAAATCCACGAAAAGTAGCCTTCATGATTCCAGCCCATTCTTTTCACCCAATCACTTCCGCAACATGCTGCAACAGAGTCACCCATGATATTAGCCATATCTTTTGACTTTTTTGGAGGCATAAGACTGATCACCTGCCTATTTAAGCTTCTGCAGGACATGTAAACACGGAAGAAGAAGAAAATAAATAACCGAGTGGCCTTGAAGTAGATCATTCTTTTCTTTTCAGCTATCACATTATCCAAGCATTTCCCTGTTACAGCACAAAGGAATTGTTCGACACAATCTTGGTGTGACGAAACCAGGCAACTTAGGTGAGGACGTACCACATCCATCAGATGATTTATGGACTGTCCAACAAGAATACTATTCCCTGTTGTGATAGTTAATGAGTCAAGAATAAGCAAATATATTTTCGACAAAGATCCTACCAAGAGTTCAGCAGCCAATATAGGTTCTCTAGCTGCTTTTGCATAGTTGACTTTGATCCATTCCATGGTTTCGGAAATATCAGTTGTCAAGCTCTTGATACAACCACCTGCTTGGCCTTCTGGTATCAACTTAATGGCAGTGCAGATAGCAAGTCTAAAATCTTGAGAGGTGAAGAGCTTTTCCATTGATTTTGCACCTTTTCTGAACAGGGTCATATTTGATGGTGGAAAAGATTTGGTGTTGGTCAGCTCTCCATCATAACCATCATGGGGCAACATAAACCTTATAGCTTTGCACAGTGGAAATAATGCACTATTAACCTACATCAATAGGGAAAATAAGCATGAGACTACGGTAGCATAACAACATGAGATAAAACAAATACCAAGCAATGATTCAAAGGAATGAATATAAAATTGGTGTTATTAACAAATAGCAACAGTCATGCACACTGATAGCAGGTGTGCAGATGTAATAATAGGTATAAAAGTTTGACATACCTGACGAAGTTCACTAAATAAGTTAATCAGTTGGCATCCAAGGCCAACTATCAGCGAGGTCAAGTGGCACTCATCATCTGAATTCTCTGATGGCCAACTAATCTCCATGAATGAGAGAATGATTAGCCACAAATTGACTAAATCATTCTCAAGAACCTCGTATTCAATTTCCAACAGGTAGCTTATTGCAGTTATAAGCTCCTTGGCTGATGAAACAAGGAGCTCTGATCCTCCATCATTTGCATAACCATCCCTTAAGTGGGAAGCAACTGAAACTAATGTTGTAAAGAGCTTTTTTAGGAAACAAAGGCAAGCTCCTCCAGATATATCTTCTGTTTTAACATATATTTTTTCATGAGCAAGGTTGAACAACAAACTGTTGGAAGTCTTAAGCACACCATAGATATCAGTTGTCGCTACTGAACCAGAATTAACATAACCATCCAACTCACGCATTACGGGCTCCATAAGTTGTAGGAAGAAATCAAAAAGCGATTTACGTGTCTCTGCATTAGGGGAACTGGTTGAAACCTTAGTACTTTCAGTTGTCCTGCCATCGTCCAAGTGAGTGGAAGCCCTTTGTTGTTTTGTCACTCGGTTGACGAACAAGCTGAATAAGTCCCCTACACAGCTCAGTTCCAACGCCTTTTTCTTAGCTAAAATGCTCTCCAACTTTGCGAATAAATACCGATGATAACTTATAACAACTGTTTTGTTCTCATTCAATTTCCCATCCTCGGCTGGGGCGTACCTTTCAATCCCACGCAAACCTAAAAACCCATCAATATGAGCTGAATGAAACAGACCATGAGATAAAATTTCATGAATCAACTTCAGCAGGGTTACTCCAGACCCAGAAGAAATTTTGTTGCTATCAATTTGGAGATGCAATAAACCCAACACAGTCAAGAGGGGCTCCAAAATCTTATCCAGAAAATCACGAAACCCATTCTTCTTAGTTGGATGAACCCGCAAAAACTTAGAGAAGGGCTCAAGAACCAAGCAAGAAAATTGAAGAACAAATGCACCAGCAAGACCAGCCTCGATATTCTCTACAAGAACTTTATGCGTGAGCATCAGAACCAATTCAACAGTGGAAAACCATAAGTCTAAACTGTCATTGGACAGACCGCCTTTGGATGAAAACAATAAGCCTACACAATCAAGCACTAAATTATAAACTTCAAACCCTTGACAAGTAAAAATGTTTTCGGAAGCCAATGACATTTTCAGCAAAGATAAAAGGTTTTTGGCAACATAACCAATAGCCTTTAGAAGGTTTCTTGAAAAATTCAAAGAGATGTGCAAAACTGATGCCTGCTTCAAGCAGAACCTGAAAACCTCCCAGCATCTTAAGTCCAAACATGGATCAAAATCGATATCACCATCAGTTTTGAACTTTTTTCCAGTAGAAATTAGCAGTGATTGGATCCAGTCACTAACAAAAACAATTAGTCGCGACTTCTCAACTGCTTCACATTCTTCATCCATGTTATTCCTAATTTCTCCCACCTTTCCTTTAACATAACCGAATGCCAAATCCACCTTCCTGTATTCAAATTTTCATGTTATTCAAAACTCTGATTTCATATAGAATGAAACATGGCTCCATTCAAAAACAGAGCAATGAAGCAAAGAGCATCACTTACTTTTCAATGCCCAACTCTCTGTTCTGAAGACAGAGGATTAACTCAAGATTGCCCCATGGACTCTCGTCGGAAACCTCAGGAACAGTATATGCTTGATTGGACTTTTCGATTTCTCTGATATCAATTGGAGAATCAGTACCTCGTGTTTTGGGGACATTCTTCTTCGTTTTCTTAGACGTTTTGCTTCCCTCAGGCGTCGTTCGTTGCCTCTTCATCCACGAAAAATTTTGGGAGAATTCGACCTGGGCTTCTTCTGACGGCAGCGGTGAGGGAGACGACGAGACGGCGACGGTGAGGGAGTTTAACAATGATTGTCCAGCCTCAAAAAGTGTTACAATGACTGTCCATACATCTTCTCACGCACACCTGAGACTGCAACGGTGAGGGAGACGACGAGACGGCAGCGGTGAGGGAAGCGACGGATGCCAGGCGGTGAGGGAGTGAAAAATAAGAATTTTTATGGTTTAGGTTAACAATACAGTTTTATAAAATAAAATTTTATTTAATTTATAATTATGATTAAATAATTTATGTTGCAAAATAAAATTCAACCATAGGAGATAGCCAAGAATAGAGGAAGATACTCCTAGCAAGAGAAAAAGTAGATACTATACATATATTCATATATTGTTTCATTAAAAATTTATTAGGAAAAAATTCGTAAAGAAAAATATTACAATGGATATCTTTTGTCTCGTTATCATCATTTTATATCTCTCAAACGACGGACTCCGATTAAATAAATTATTTTCTCAAATAATATCGTAAATAGTAATTAAATGAATAAATCTACTGGATTCTCGTTAGATTTTATTTGTTAAACATATATTTCACCATTTTGTTGAAAATCATAATTAAAAAAAATTTATGTAAAATATATTTTGTTTTGTCACGTTTAACGTAACCATCTTTTAATTGAACTATGCATGTAGAATTATCCTCAAATAATAATGTGAGGATATTTTCATCAATTGGAAGACCACCTGACTCCCTAATATATTGAGATACTGATCTCAACCAAACGCATTTACCACTACCCATTTATTGGCAACTAGTTTGATTCGTTCAGGTGTTTGGACTATTGGTCCAAAAACTCCTCGTTTTTTAAACGAGTCTAATTCATACTTGATTGCTTCTTTCTATATTAGCTAAACATTTCTATTTATACACTCTTCTACAGAGATAGCTTCATGATTCTTGTTTTCTTTTATTATATCTAGAGATGTCAAATTGGGTTGGGTTTAGTGGGTTAACCCAACCCAGTCCATTTAAAATATAAATAGGTTCTTCATATGTCTAAATTTATATGGGTTTAATGGGTTTAAAACCCATTTATATTCATTTTAATGGGTTTTACCCATTTAGCCCATTAAACTCGTTTATCCTTCACTTCAAATGCACCGACATTCCAAATATCCGATTTTGACATCTATTTTACTCGATTTGTCTAAATTTTAACCCAATTCAACCAATTTCATCGAATTTCAAATCGTCACTCAACTTTAACTCGATTTCACCCTATTTTACCTCGATTTCACTCAATTTCCCCCGATTTCACCTAATTACTCGATTTCACATACTTTCAACCTTATTTCACCCAATTTTAACTCGATTTCACCCAATTTTAACCCGATTTCACCTAATTTTAACTCAATTTCACCGAATCTCAAACCAAATTTTACCCGATTTCATCCAATTTTAGCTCGATTCACCGATTTTTAACCTGATTCACCCAATTTTAACTCGATATCATCCAATTTCACTGTATTTCAAATTTATTTCAACCAATTTTAACACAATTTTACTCGATTTCTTCACATTTCATTGATTCGATCTGATTTCATCCAATTTTGACTCAATTTCACCCAATTGTAACTCGATTTCATCCAATTTCACCGAATTTCAAATTTATTTAACCTGATTTCATCACATTTCACCGAATTTCAACATGATTTCATCCAATTTTGACTCAATTTCACCCAATTTTAACTTTGATTTCATCCAATTTCACCGGATTTCAAATTTATTTCATCCAATTTTAACCCGATTTTAACTCGATTTCATCACATTTTACCGAACTTCAACTTGATTTCATCTAATTTTTACTCAATTTCACCCAATTTTAACTCGATTTCATCCAATTTCACCGGATTTTAAACTTATTTCACCCAATTTGAACCCGATTTTAACTCGGTTTCATCACATTTCATCGAATTTCAACTTGATTTCATCCAATTTTGACTAATTCCATCCAATTTCACCCAATTTTAACTCGATTTCACCCAATTTCATTGAGTTGAAATTCAATGACATTGGGTGAAATCGAGCTAAAATATGGTGACAATGAGAGAAATCAGGTTAAATTTGGTGAAATTGAGTTAGAATTTGGTGAAATTAGGTTAAAATTAGATGAAATCGAGTCAAAATTGGATGAAATTGGGTTGAAATTCGGTGAAATCAAATTAAATTCCGAAAAAATTGGGTGAAATCGAGTTACAATTGGATGAAATCAGGTTAAAATTTGGTGAAGTTATATAAAATCGAGTTAAAATGAGGTGAAATCAGGTTAAATGAAGTTATATAAAATCGAGTTAAAATGAGGTGAAATCGGTTTCATAAATTATTCGTTTGAAAATTGAAACATTAATTATAATATATATTATATATAAGTATATATCATGAATGTTAAATGATAAAAATATATATACAAAATGTTAATTATATGAATAAACTCGTTTAACCCGTTTAACCCATTTAACCCGACCTATATAACCCATTATTAAATGGGTCGGGTTGAACCCAACCCAATTATACTATAAAACCCATTTAATTTTAATGGGTTGGGTATAACCCAGCCAATTGACATCTCTAATTATATCGTGTGCTATATTATCAACAAAAACATCATCGACAATTATTTCTTTTCAGTTCCATTTTTTTCCTGTATTAATATAGTCAATTGAGATCTCTTCATTTCCACTGGTTTCAGGTATCTGATTACTTTCATCGTTAACTACATCAACAATCTCTTCTAGAGATACGTCATTGTTTCAACCATCATGATTATTTGCTCCTTTTCTTTTTCGAGGAAGTTTATCTTTAGAACCAAGTGGTCTACCACGCTTCATACATGTATTGCACTCACTAGCAAATATAGGTTGTACTTCATGGACATTTAGTCTAATTGGAGCATTCACAGATGGAATGTGAGATTTTGTAACTATTTCTGCGTCAGTGGATGCGTCTGGCAATTGATTCGCAATACCTTTCAAATGAATTATCCTTTGAACTTCTAGATCATTTTCTTTTGTTCGAGAAGAAAGCAAGAGGTAGAGGAAGATAATTCTTTATTCAAGAAGATTTCTCAAGTGTACATCACAAATGGAGTTGGCTCTATTCATAGGTTTACGAGGTAAATGGAGAGACAACCAAAATAGATGAAGAGATAAATAGTCATAATTCATAGAATTAAAGAATGATAAAGTGAAAGAGTAAATAGAGAAGACGAAGAATTGAAAAAACTCAAAAAAACATTCACATAATTATTATTATTTTATAATAATTTGCAATAATTATAATTTTTCTTTATTTATTCTTTTAAAATTATTAGTTATATATTATCTAATATTATCTTTAGATTTTTTTTGTTTAACGAAATATTTTGTATCGATAAATATACTATTTGTATATGTAGTGTTAATAAAATTTGCTTCTTACAAAATGTTTATCATATATATAAACTTTTGTAGAGTCAGGTTAAAATTTCAAAATACATTTATCATAATTAGACCAAAATAGAATTAGTAACAATATTTATTTTATATGATATATTAATATATATTGATGAATGGTGATTGATATATTTTAATAATTACGTAAATCAATTTGACATTTACGTCGGTGATAATCAACAAAAGTATTCTTTATAATCATATTTTTCAAAGTGTTGTTGGGAACTTATAAGTTATAATATATTAACATTAACATAAATAGCCAACAAAATATGTTTGACTTATTATTTGAATAAAGAGAACACGTTAGAAGATATTCAACTAAATATAAATGTAGATTTCGTATTTTAATTGTGTGTTATAACAGTTTGGCGACTATTTGTATGGAAGACACATGGAATAGAAATTTGCACATAAAATGTTAAACATTATTTGTTATTTCCATGAATAAATTGAAAATTGCATCTTTTTAAGCATTTAGATTTGTTTAATATGATTAGACATCTATTATATAATAAAAACATTTGAATTTAAAAATTATTCTTTTCAATATATATATCACACATGAAAAAAAATTAATGTAGTTAAAATAAACCGACGTGAAAGTATATGTATAAGACAAAAAGAACAAATTAACAAGTTTAAATATTAAGATATAAAATTAATAGATTATAAACAGCAATTCAAATATTTTTTTAGAAAAAATGTAGTCACATATGTTAGGATATTAACCTCATATTAACCGGTTTGGACCAACGCTTTAACATTTTTGTTAGAATCAATCTAGTTATATTGAATCAAACTTATGTTATATTGGATCATGTAAAAATAAAATTAAGTCAAGTACAATATATATTAATCTTATAATGTTAATTCGATCAAGATGACTAAAAATAATTATATTGTATTTAAACGAAAAATATTTTCTCATAATGAATAAGAATTTATTATTTTAGTTTCAAATCACATATGAAAATAAGTTATATATGAAGAATAACTTTGTTTCACAATAATCTAAATTGTTAATCAAATTTAAAGTAGTAATCTTTTGAAAAACAATTTAATTTATATTTAGGAATAACAAACTAAAGAATATTGGAGCATGAAATTAAATTGGCTAACCTTCAAAATTAAGCATTTTCTATTTTTATAAAAGAGACAAGTGAAAGTTTTATTACGGTACAAACTCAATATTCATTAACCGGTAACAATGCATATCAAAGCCTTCTAGGTATGCAACAATTTTGTTTCCTTTTGATTATTTGATTCATATAATATATAATCTCCATATTGTTGGAACAATCCTTATTCTTTAACAATATAATATGATAAACAATGAACTAGAAATAGAAACAAATTAAATATAACTACCGACGTTCGATCGAGGCCTGTAAGCAGTGTCCTAAGACAGAATTTGTTTTCGCCTAGAGGATTCAACGATCACATAATAGCATTCTGCCGAATCTACTTTGTATGTTCGTTTTTTATCAGAAGAGAGAAGAATTGGTTGTATGTTTCTTCAATGGCAAATCGGTTAACCTTGAACAGTCATAACTATTCATAAGATTGTGACTGTTGGTGGAATGTTTGTGTCTCTTCGGTTCAAACTCAAAGGTTGTGTCTCTTTGGTTTAATAGTTGCATCTCTTCAGTCCAAACTCAAAGGTTGTGACTGTTAATAATCCGAAAATATTAAAAAATTAAACTCAAGTTTAAAAGATAAAATCGGATTTAATCAAAGACCCCAAGAGCCTTAAGCCCCAAGGCCCTATCTTTGACATTTAATATATGTTAAATGTCCACAAGTCTTTTTACATGTCCATTCCAAAACACCTCACCAAATTCATGTCATGATTCAAATGACTAAGATGTGAAAACATTAATATAGTGTATTAATTACTTTCCATTTTCCAATATGGGACAACACATGTATTAAAAATTTTGCAATGCATGACCACATAGAATGTGCAAGAACACTTTTTTAATTGAAATTTATAACTTTCATCATTGTTACTAATCATGACAACAAAATCTAGGATGGTTAGTGTCTTTTATGTCAATTTCAATCAACGAGAAGAATACAATTAAACAAACATATTTGAAAACAATCGATGAATTACAGATATATAATTAAATGACATATTTGCATGTTTCAGCGGTTGAAAATGTGAGGACAAATGATACTAAGAGAACAAACCTCTGTTTTCTTAAATTTTAGGCTTATCTTTTCTATTCTTATGCTTTTCATATGTGTATATATATCATTATTTTCATTAATAAATTCAAGAAAAAATTTCAATTTGATTTTATCTTGTAACATGGTATCATTGTTTAAATTTTTCTTAAACTTTAAGGTTCATTTAGCTTCAAAATATAATGATTATCGATGATGATTTAATGAAGATGAAGATGATGATGACAATACGGATGTCATGGTTCATTTTTTTGCTTGTTTTTTTAACATTTTTTGTGCACAATATATCGAACACGACCCATGCCTGGGTATATAGGCATAAGATGATGATTCATATTGGATTACTGATTATCTCGCGTCAGGATATATTGACGCAATATGACTAACGACTGAATATATAATTGATAACTCTAACAATTGAGCATATAATCATTTTTCAATTTCTGAAGTGCATGAAAGTTACGATGGAATATCCCTCTCGTTGTTCCTTGTACTCGGCTCAATGAACCACACGACTCTAGCTCCAACCGATGGATACAAAAAACCCATATGATGAATTTGAATCAATCACAAACCGCTGAGTTATTGCTAGGTATTGACTTGTACGACGAGCTAACCGACTAAATCGACTACGTTGACACTTGACTACACCAAATCAATTCGTCGAGATCTTCCCAAAGCATTGAGAAAGGAGTTTGACATTTTTCTTCCAAGTTAGATGTTCACCATTTGCATGCTCCAACTTGAGAGAAAGTATATGAGATATGATAATATCTTTGAGATTATGAGTTGTTAATATCTTAAAGATATTAGGAGTTAGTTAATATCTTATAGATATTAAGGTTTGTTAATATCTTAGAGATATTTGGAGTTTGTTAATAACTTCTATATTGTAGAATATTTAAATATTTGATTAAATTGTGAAGTCTATATAAAGACTGTTGAATATCTCTGATAATAAAAACAACAAACACATATTTTGTGTTTTATCTTACTTTGTCTCCACACTCATTATAAGAGAAGTACATTGAAGAGAGACAATAGTCGTCGGTTTGAACGAGAATAGAAATATGGTGGAGGTGTTCTATGGGTTCACAACGAAGTTCTAATGAATATAAAAGGAGATATAAAATAGGAATAGGGATATATTTTCTCTGTATTATAAGTCATTCGGGCTAGCAGCAGTCAACATCGATGAAGACTCCTCCACAGAGAACTTTCTAGCGAATTTTATTTTAACGAAAGAATGGTTATAGGTAACCTAATTTGTCATTTCATCAAATTAATGGCTATTTCATCTTGTATTTGTTGTTGTTCTTTTTTAATGGCATAAATATTTATTTTGTAGAGAGACAACATGATTATTTTCTATAATATTCAAAATATGATTCGTTCTTATGTTGAGAAGATAAGCTAATGCCATTGAGAATTATAGATAATGTGATTGAATTGTTCTTAATGATTTCGGTGATTGAAAACATTTTGATGTAGCTTTGGATCAATAATTGATGTAATCCATTTCTTCTAATGAACAAGTTATGGTCTTAATGAGTATGCTTTGTTTGTTCATGTCAACGGTAATCCTTTTTCTTCTATATGAACTGGCCTGATCTCAAAATACATGGGAATAATGTTTTCAAAGGCAGTCCCATTAACAACTATGTGCCACAAGGTATCCTATCACATCTTATATTGAAAAAAGTATGTTGAATCAATGACTAATACATTTTTTTATTGGTAGGAAAATTTGTGGCAAGAACATGTACTACAAATGGAAAATGCTAGATTTCTAAAAGATTGGTTTATCTTGAACTAATTTCGACCATAATGTCCTTGATCTTGAACTGATTTCGAGCATGATGTCCTTTCGACTCCTTTAGATTAACAACTCCAATATATGTCATGGATTGCTAATAATGAAAACAACAACATTGTCAGTAAGTAACTAAATTTGATGTCCCACGGGTTGGTGACCTTCTTCGAAATGTTTATTTGATTATTATATTTCTTGAAAAAAAAAGATTCATGTCCCATCGTCTTTTATGAATCTTCGGCGCTTTGCGAGTTCTTCATTCAGGAGCTTACCACTTGTGTGATTTTTGTTCATCTCTTTATGTTTTCTTCATTTTTTAATTGAGGAGTTGATTGTTTGGGTTGGACAAGGGAAGCTAAGAGGATCAAACTTTGTAAGGATATGGTCTTTACACTGCAAGATGAGCCAAAAGTGCTACGAGATTGACGACAATGCCCCTAGGTTAGCAAAAACCCAATCGTTTGGTGATTTATGTTTTAAAGACTATAGAGCCATCCATTATGAATATTAGGAAATCTGTGGACTACTGTTTCAACAAATTTGAAAATAGGCTTACGACTATTAAATAACCTAAGCGAGATACACATAGAATAAACAAGATGGATAGATCACCATTGCTAATATGAATTGTTTTACAAGTTAGTTGTCACATATTTTTTTGAAGTGTTGAAAAGGATATATTTTGTCCTAGGAAGATAATGAAGAGATACTTGAACAAGAAATACCATATATGAGTGCGATATGAGCTCTTTTATACCTAGTAAATTGTATTCATTGTGATATAATATTTGCTATTAATCTCTTGTCACAATATAGTTCATCTCTTACACGTCGTCATTAAACATGGATTAAATATCTCTTTCGATATTTATAAGGAACAATTGATCTAAGATTATTTTATTCTAGAGATTGCAAACATGAGTTGATTGGCTTTATAGATACAAGTTATTTATCAGATCTTCATAAAGTTCGATCACAAACATAATATGTTTTCACAATTGGAGGTACATCAATATCGTGGCGCTCTCAAAAGTAAACATTAATGATAACATCTTCAAATCACACTGAAATCATTGCACTCCATGAAAGCACTCCATGAAACAAGTAGAGAATGTGTGTGGCTTAGGGCTATAACCCGACACATACAAGAGACATATGGAGTGTCGGCTAATATCGATCCAATGATATTATATGAAGATTATGCAACATGTTGCTTAAACAAAGGAATGATACATCAAAAGCAATAAAACGAAACATAGCGCTCCGAAATTTTCTTATACACCCAAAAGCTCGAAAAGAAAAAAGAAGTTGATATTTGTTACATCAGATCAAACGAAAATGTAACTAGTCTATTCACAAAGGTTCTCCCTACTTCAATATTCAAGAAACATATTCATAATATTGGGATGTATCACCTCCGAAACTTATAAAAAAGGAAAGAATTGAAAAATCAAAGAGGATTTTTTTATGATCACACTCTTTTTTCTTCATGATTTTTATTCTAAAGAATTTTTTATGATAAATATTTTAACAAAGAAATCAATAGACATTTAAAAAAATATTATAATTATATCATTATAATTTATAACTCTTAACATCTTTCAAATTGAAGACATTAATTTACCTATAAATAAACAATATAAACATTTCATTCAATACACTGTTTACAAACTTCTAATGTCTTTTCATTCTCTTATTCACAACTTTGATAAATCTTTTATTCTTTGGTATATTAGATATATATACATATATATCATATATAATATATATATTTATAATATTTTATATCATACATATTATATACTATGTATATATGTCATATGTTACGTTACATGTATATTTATATCACTTATATGTATATATATGTATCTTATATATACAAATGTATTAATAATACATACATATATACACATTAATATATATCCTCGTATAAAATAATATAACATATTATTCATATACATACTAATATATATATATATATATAATTTTTAGTTATATTTATAGCATACATATAATATCTATATATATATATTATACATACGATTGATTGATGTTTGTTTTTTAACCATAATTACATTTAACCATAACCATAATTTCATTTATTTCATTTAACCACAATTATAACATTTATTCAAAGTCCGTTCAAAAGAAAAAGGAAAGTAAGTGCACAAGGAAGAGCACAAGGAAGATCCAAAGGGTGAAATACACAGAAATGGGAATAATTTTATGTTAAAATGTACAAAAAGACTTAATTTTAATTTTATGGCAGAGGACTTTTTTCCCTAGAATACATACAGTAGTAAAATGGAATCAAGAGGAATCCGTAGACTCATGGAAAGGGAAGAGAAAGAGGAGCCAGGGTTAGAAGGCAAAGAGTTTGATTTCAAAAACTTGGAACGATGAAAACTGACACCTGAAGGAGCCTTCATGCATCGTCAGAGAACACAAACACTGACCCTTTGGCCCCATCGCGGTGGCTCCGCTGTTTGCTCCTCCTTTTGCTGAAGTTGTGATGAGTTCTATGGGAGTGTCGGGGCATCTTCTGATGCAAAAGAATCACAAACTGAACAAATTTTTGCAGAAAGGTGTACAAGAAAATTGAAATATTTGTTAAAATTAGTAACTCCATTAAAACAAGATAAGAGATAAGTAGGTACCATAACCATTGTTGCTTCAATCGGCTTCTTGCTCATCGTTGTTCCCTCCCTATGCTGACCCATTATGATAAACCCTCAAACAGAAGGTTACAGAATGCAATGCAAAGATATCCCTCTGCTGCATATCCCAAACAAAACATCCAAGACATAGCCGTCGGATCAGAGACTGAAGCCGTCAAATAGTTTACTCGATCAACTTATTATACAGTCCACATTGTCAAACATGAAAATGCCAATATACTATCTAAAACCAATTATGCTCGGCTAACATTAGCAGAGCGAATCAATTCTATAAACTTCCACTGCGTCCACTGCTGAAACTTCTCACACCTCCCCAGAATTGAAAACATGAGAGTCCAACAAGGCTTTGTAATATCCCTTCTCAATTTCTTGGTCTTTCACCCCATGTAGAATGAGAGTTTCAATGACGAAATCCTCCCAATCAATGTCAGAAACATGTCCTCTCTTTCTCTTCTTCCCTGTATGTGTGCAGCCCGAATAGCTCTCTAAAGCAGTATTTGTGTCCCAAGGATACTTTATCCTATTAATGCGTAACTTGGCAGCCTTTACTTTTTCTCTTCTTCTTCCGACTTCCTTGCAACCCTTAATGTAAGAAGGAGGTGGAACATCCAAACCGACGTCTTTATCCAACACTTCCTTGAGCATACGCCTCTGGCTCAATTCCGATTTTCCTTTCCACCAATCATGAGAGGAAACCATTTCGAAACCCTTTTTCTTCGGCAGCATACTTTGACTTCGCTGCCCATAATTACCCCCATGAACTTTATCTTTGAACTCATTATAAATCATAGATAACCGCCCCATTGATATCTCACCACCTTTGAAGCTATTTAAATCCAGCAGTTCATACCTACTTTCACCTCCTAAATTTAAGGACACACTATATAGAGCATCATCTTGATCAGAACCATACCTAGTTTCTTTGCTTAGGCAGTCCCTGATTATATCCTCCAAACAAAATCCACCATTAACCAACTCATCTCCTTTCCCCTTGCGACTGTTTATCATAGACTTGGCCTCCATGTAACCAATTATTGTCTCGGCATCTTTTCTAACATTCTTGATAGTAACATCTTTCCCCCAAGGCAAGCCCCCCTCTTGAGCAACTTTGACAAGCTTCTCCAGTAACTCCCTATAGCGCTTTCTACAAGTGCTCAGCGCCACCTCGGCTTCATTTGCCAAATCCTCAATCCTTATTGCCACACCATTCACTTCTGCAACAAGAGCCAAAACGGCTACAACTAGAGGTAGTGGCCTCCTTCCTGTGGACAAGAACCACTTCAGAGAACAATTCATCAGAAACACCCCTTGCTCTGTAATTCTCTCCTTCCTTTCCCTCTCAACTCCACTTAACCTTACATTCTTCACCACCCTTATGAACAATCCCACAACATCAAATTCTGGCATCTCTAACCCTAAATGCTCAACCACACGCTTGATCATGCTTCCCAACTCGTACACATCACATCCAACTGCAACCGCTACTTCTTTCATAGCCACAACATTCTTTGCTTCCATTCTCATCACAACATAACTACATGCACCAACCAAAACCTCAAACCAACTGCCTGTTCCAAATTCTTCTTCAGTGATATCTTTGATCCAAGTCTTGATCTTGTTACATTTATCAGATACATTTAATCTCAATGTGATATCCTCGATAACTTTGTTAGCTTCAAATATTTTTTTATCTTTGTAAGCAAGAACAGATCCTGTACCAATGTATCCGACCCGGACACATGTACCCTGGGGCCCCCTTAGGCCGCCGAGTTGCGCGTCATAGTTATCGAATTCTTGTACTGTCCCACATTGAGAGCAAATGATATCGCCTGTATCTTGTTCCGGAACTAAGTCCCGGCTTTTGCATCTCTTGCATGACATATTTAAACTTTAAATATGATTTTTCTTTTGAATTACCTGCGGAGAGATGTAGGGTTTTAAAACAAACCCATGAGCGAGGCGAGACCGCGACGGTGTGGGAGGCGCCCAGACGAGACGAGACGGTGAGGACAGTGAGGAAGACGAGACGAGACGAGACGAGACGGTGAGTAAACGGATGGCGACGGTGAGGGGCGAGAAGGAAAATTAAGATTTTTTGTGGTTTTTAGGTTAACATGGAATTATTCTAAATAACAGTTTTTATTTAGGAGGAAAGGATTAATTGATTATTATAATATTGTTATATAATTAATTTTAGTAATATTACATTAATACCATTAGAACAAAAATGTAAATACGATCATAAATGAGAATATAACATAAAAATATCCAACTATTTTATTTTAGCCTATTAAAACATAAATTATTATCTTTAATCTTATAGTTTTTTAGTTATTGTTTTTTTGTCTTAAAAACACTAATTTTAGAAATATAATATAAAAAATACCAAATTTTTAATTTTTGCCTATAAATCACAAATCATTACTTTTAACCTATAAATTTTGAACTTTTGAGTTTTGTCTAAAAAAATATAAACTTATCAAATGAATCATATCCATACACAAACACTAACTCTTGGTAAACTTTTTACAGTGTTTACGATGTAGAATTATTTTTCAATAGAGTTTCAACCGATTTCAAAATAAAATCCGAATTTCACCCGATTTCAATCTAAAATCCAAATTCAACTAAAAACAACTCGAATTTCAACCTAATTTTCATCGAAAATTCGAATTCCACCCAATTTTAGAAAGAAATTCAGTCCAATTTCAGTTTTAGTAAAAAATCCAAATTCGAACTAATTTCAGTCGGAAATTTGAATTCAACCCAATTTTAACCTGATTTCAACCGAAAATCAGAATTTCATCCAATTTCAACAAGAATTTCAACCCGAAATATGAATTCAATCCAATTTCAACTGAAAATTCAAATTTTACCAAAATTTAGTAAGTATTTCAATAACATTTCAACCCGAAATCCAAATTCAATCGGATTTTCGGTTGAAATCGGTTTGAAATTAGATTAATTCAAATTTTGAGTTGAAATTGATTCAAATTTAGATTTTTTTTGTTGAAATGCTTACTAAAATTGGATGGAATTCGGATATTCGGTTGAAATTAGATTAAAATTGGATTTCGAGTTGAAATTGGCTTGAAATTCTTGTTCAAATTGGGTGAAATTTGGATTTTCAGTTGCAATCTGTTTGAAATTGAGTTGAATTCGAGTTGAAATTTGTTCAAATTTGTATTTTTTTAATTCGGATTCGGATTGAAATCGCGTTGAAATTAGATTTACAAAGAGTTAGTGTTTATGTATGGATATGATTATTTTGATAAATTTGTATTTTTTTTAGACAACACTTAAAAATTCAAAGAGTTAAAATATGATTTAGTGTTTGTGTTTGTGTATGGATATGATTAATTTGATAAGTTTGTGTTTTTTAAACAAAATTTAAAATTCAAAATTTTTAGGTTCAAAGTAATAATTTGTGTTTTATAAGGCAAAAATTTACAAAATTTGGCATTTTTTACAATATATTTCTAAAGTTAGTGTTTTTAAAGAAAAAAAATTGGATTTTTTAGGTTGAAGATAATAATTCATAATTTATAGGCTAAAATAAAATAGTTTGATATTTTTTATATTATATTCCCTAAATAAATATATCAAATTTTCATATTTATAAATCTTATACAAACTCTAAATATATTGAGTTTCCATATATAATTTTTAGTTTTGTTTGTTTATTTTAGTTTTTCGTCGTCCCTTTTTCCATCCTGGTGGTCAGATTTTTTTTTCCATTTTTATAATTTTTATAAAAAACATAAATAATACAAAAATGGATTTAACTAATTCTACCATAACTCGGTAAAATATATAAACCTCCTTTAATAAATAAAACACAATTTTAAAATGTTTGAGTTTCATATTAGTTTCTTCTAAATTTCATGTGCAATGTAGAATTGACTGATCACATAAAATACATTACTCTTGTACAAACATGATATCGAAAAATTATTTTCGGCAAATACAAAGGTAGTCACACTAGCAACAATCGGATCGAGTGATACAAAATTAGTTGGTTAATCGGGTCAATCTGAATCGAGTTACATGACCATTAGTATTTATGAAAACCTGATAAACCCTAGTTCTCGATGTTATCATTATTCTTCAAAGTTTTCTTTTTCATAGGTATCAATCTATTATGCCGGGTGTTCTTCTTCATCGATTCTTCGTTCATTGGCATTCATTTGTTATGCATTATGCTTCTTCATCTCCAATTTGTTGTGGTGCTTTTCTTATGAATCGTGCTATCCTTCATCGATTTCATAATGTTAGTTACGAGTTCTGAGGGTTTAGGGTAATCTCCATGGTTCACTAACGTAGTTTGTGAACCATACACTAGCAGCCCTACTACGATCGTTCATTTGATGGTACTCGAAGGAATGGCTTGACTACCTACTCCACACTGAGTTTGCTTACAACCGAACACAACATTCGACCATAATGCACTCTCCATTTGAGGTCGTATATAGGTTTATGATGAGATCCTTGCTGAATTGACACTCTAGAGCGAAGGTAGTGACGGGATAATCCTTACCTCAGTCTAGCCGGAGGACTCCTCTACACAAGGCGTGTGGAATGATGGGTTGCACAAGAGTTGCGGAAGGCTCTTGATATACCCAAGATTGTCTTCGTGGATATGACGCACCAAGAAGAATGAACTTGTTTACTGGATGTTACACACCAACAATGTTGGATATTACACACCAACAGTGAAGATTTCTCAAAGAGAAAGTTTGAAATTCAAATTGAAAAGATTGATTGATGTGAACAGGGGGGTCGACGACCACATTAAGAAGAAGGAGGTAGGGAAGAGCCTGATGCGATTCAAAGTTAAACCATTATTAACCTAAACTATCCGCAAGTGCACAACACGTGTGTAGTACTCTAGGTGTCGATTCCACAGGGACTATGCAACACAACCTAAACCCAAACTACTAATCAAACTTGCAAACGAATGAAATATTGATTTTAGGAATGAAATACTAAAAACAATAAACTAACAAATTTTTACAGTGAGTCAAACGTTCTAGGAATCCGATTTCACCACAAGACTATCGAAACCAACAATCAACCTATCTAATCGTGCATTCTCAATTAAGTTATTTAAGGCAGACGATCCTAATATGATATCTACCCTCTCTCAAGGCATAGACACGTGATCTAGTCAAGTTATCCCCTACTTTCGTGGTTGACACCTTAAGCTAAACCCATAGGTTCTGTGATTCATCCGTTTTACCCTCAACCGTTGCTACTCTACTTGCGTAGCCTAACCTCTGTTGTTCTAAACCTCATTATCCGGAATTAGAATTCTCTTATCGGTCATTCTCCTAAGTTCCTAAAACATGCATCTACGTGGTCGTCGCAAATATTAGTCAATAAAATACTCAGACAAAGAATAGATAAACGAAAACGGGAAATTGCATTCAAAGATAAATCAAAAGTGGTTCCGAGATAGCCATGGGCTAATCCCTTTTCCTAGAACAAAACGACTACTCGCTCATGCGTTCAAAAGCAAACAACATAATCGAAGTAGAAAGTCTAAAGAATATAAAAACCAAACGAAACCGAAATCCTGAATTGATCTCCAATGCCCCTTGAATGTCTCCTCCGCAAGAACTCACGAAATGCTCTCCTTTCTACTCTCTCTCTGCAACTCTCTCTCTGACGTGTGTGTTGTTCCCCCCAAAACTGAATGAAGTCGACCCTAGCTCTCCTCCTTCTCTTTCCTCTTTTCTTTCTTCCTTTTCTCCCCTTTTTCCTCTTTGACCGTTCACTTCCTTTTCTCCTCGTTGTAGCAACTGCAGTTTTACTTTTATGTGTTTTCCATTCTTCTTTGCATTAGTTTCTATTCTTGAGTAAGTGGATACGTTTTCTTTCTATTTTCCAGTCATATAACTCTCATTCATCTTCTCTAACAATGTTTCCTTTTTGTGTAGGAAACTAACCACTTTCTTTTCTTCTTTGGTCGAGTTTCCTTTTCTTATTTCTATAGGTGACGGACGCGACCCGCGTGGGCTGGAGAGTGTGCCCCGTGCGGGCTCCCTTGCTAAAACTTCACCCACGCGTGCTGAAGGCTTGCCGACCCGTGCTGAAGCTACTGGACGTGATGGACCAATGGCCTCGCACGGTCTAAGGAATGTGTCCCGCGCGGGCTAAGTTGAGTGCCCCGTGTGGGCTGTGATGGTGTTTCAAGTTCCGTGCGGGCTGATGTCCTCCCCAACCTGTGATGTTTCTCGTCCCGTTTGTTCCGTTATGATCCTCAATGCTAATAGTTTATCCCGTATACGTTTTTAGCTCCAAAACGAACCAATTATGCATTATAACCTGTACGAACATGAAAACACGAAAACGAGTAAAACAAATACAAAATCACACGTAAACATCACATCTATCATCATAAACATCTCTAAAATCATGCAAGAAATACGTATTAAAATGACACGATCAGAGCCATGCAAGGCCTTCAATGCAAAAGTTAATGTCCTGCATGCATGCAAGCCATGCAAGACTTGTGGATTAAATGAAAAGAAATTTGAAATAAAATAAATGTAACGGTAATATGCTTCGATACAATCGACGTATGAAGCCTCGGGTCAACAATTAGGAGGACAGAAGTGATTCGTGGCCTCGTTAAAAACCCGTCGCTAGAAAACCATGTGGGATAAAACCAACTGTGGGAAAAGAGCACACACGAAACATTAGCCCTAATTGTTGATCGTTGCAAGATAGTCTTCGACGTGTAGTACGACTCGGAGGTTGGAGCTTTCTTGTGGAATCGAGCACTTGTCATGAACCCGCACGGCTGCAAGTAGTCCTACGATAGCTTCCTTGAGCGTCCTAGCCTTAGCACAGGTCACGTGACCTGCTTGTATTGTCAAGGCATCCTCTTCTCTAGCCTTAGCACGGGTCACAGGATCGGCGTCCTCTTCTCTCGCCTTAGCACAGGTCACAGGGCCGACGTCCTCTTTTCTCGCCTCAGCATGGGTCGCGGAACTGACATCCTCCTTTCTCGCCTTAAGACGGGTCGTGGACTGACGTCCTCTTCTCTAGCCTTGGCACGAGTCATGTGACCTTCTTGTAATGTTAAGGCGTCCTTTTCATGCTTGAGTTCCTCGATGCTGTCCATGCTCATATCAGTTCAACTCCATCACTCCTTTGGACCTCTTGGCTATACCAAGCAAAGAGGTTTCCAACTTGGATGCAAGAAGAAAGTTGAACTAATCAAGAGGTTACACGAGAAGGTTCAGGAAAACATAAAGCAAAGCACTGAACAATACACCAAACAAGCGAACAAGGGGCGGAAAAGGATGGTATTCGATGAAGTAGATTGGGTGTGACTTCACATGATGCCATAACGTTTCCCCGACAAAAGGAGTTCGAAGCTAGCACCAAGAAGGGACGACCCATTTCGTGTTCTAGAGTATATCAACGATAACTCCCACCACCTTGAACTACCAGGTGAGTACAACGTGTCCACAATATTTAATGTTGTTGATCAATCTCCTTTTGATGTAGATGATAACATTCCAAGGGCGGAACGCTCGTAAGGGGGAGGGAATGAAGATAAAGATCTTTCCTTCTCCTTTTTCAACGGCCAGAAAATCTTCTCCAACGGTTAGGAAATCTTCCAAGCCGATCTTATCCCATCGGATCAGCTTCCTTCTCGTTTCGAAGAATCCCAACGACCATAAAATCTTCCTAACGGCTAATAGATCAATCTGTTATCTAGCATTTACATATTTTCCTTATATTAACATGAAGCCTCTCCTATATGAAGGACTCCATTTCATTTGTTAAAGGCATTGAAATTTGAAGTAATAAACTCATTTCGTATTCTTGAGCTGTACCAAGAACATTGTGACTTCAACTTGTTTCACAAATAATTGAAGCCATTATCTAACATTATCAAGAAGCTTTCACATCTCTTGTAGTGTCCATCACTTCTCCCCAAACACCTCGACTTCATCTATTAACATCCATCCTTCACCTTTGTCGGACAAAATCTTGAAGAGAGCCCTTGGACCAATCAAGAGATCCTCCACCATCCTCCGCCATCATCCAACGTCAACGGACGACTTCTTGAAGAGTGCCCTTAGGCCATTTAATAGATCAATCTTAACACCCCAAATCCTAACCGAGCGATCGAGATTAACGAATTATTAGTATGCATCCCGAGTTCCATACCTCTGAGGCGTGTATCACATTGTACGTTTGATTTTCCTTCTTCTCTGGGTACACATTGTGTGTCTTAGGGTATCCTCTTGGTCCTTTTTTCAGAAATTTGTTAATATTCTTTACTAACAAGGATATCTCTTCATTAATTTCTTCGATCTCCGTTGTGTTTTCTACTGCTTTAAGTGTTATTCCTTGAGAAGATTCTTTGCTAGTTGAACCTTGTTCCAGCTGTAACTCCATTTCATAGGCTGACAATATACCTACGATCTCTTTGAAACTCGTTATGTTGGTGTTGAGTGACATTTCCATACCTACTTTTTATGCTGGGAACTTCTTAGATAAATGGTTTCTTGACAAGTTTCTTGTTTTCTTAAGGTTGAGTAAGAACATATGTTTCGTTGGCCAAGGAATTCAATCTCCCACTAAACTCTTTCATGTTTTTATTCTCTCCAATTTCAGTTTTTTTTCAAATTGATGTTCGAGAATATCCAACCTTATTCTCTTCATGCTTGGAGTCCCTTCATGGATTGTTTCAAACGTGTCCCAGGCATCTTTTGCAAATTCTCACATTTGTATTTGTTTGAATTCATCCATGTCTATAGAAGCAAAAATTGCAACTAACGCCTTTGTATTATATATTTGTGATCTCTTCTCAACTGGTGTCAATTGATTGAGTGGTTTCACATTTTCGTTTCCTTTGTCATGGATCACCATTGGAGGATTCCATCCATACTTCACAGCCCCATGCATCTTCGTCTATACCACGAATGTTGGTTCTCATCTTAACCTTCCAATATCCATAATTAGAGGAGTTAAGCATAACGTGTTTGCAATACGAATGTAAGTCTCGTGAACCTTCCATCTCTCTCCTTACTGCATCTCAAACAGATATGTGAGATTAATTTCTTTAATCCAATCCAGCTCTGATATCAATTGAAAAAGCTAGAGAGTAGATGAACAAGGTGTTTGATGAAGTTCTCACAACTCCAAAGGACTTTTTATTTAATTCCAACAGTTCTCCAAATATACTTGAATATAGACTCAGACTCCCTCTGAGACTCTCCCATCTTGAACTTAAATTACAAATCCAAACGCCACACACCCCATATGTTACCACCTAAAACTATTCTTATAATAGTCCAAAGGTATAGAATGACTCTCCGGATCTCTCTCCCACAAATCCCTAAATAAATGGCATAAGATTTATGTCAAACCGTTCGTACAAGTTATTTGAAATACTATTGTTTTTCGATTTAAGCTCACAGTCTCTCTTGAATATTTTTTGCTCAACCTTTGCTGATGGAGAGACATTTTCGTCCATGGTATCAACCCTCTTTATATAATATCTTCTTAATGTGTTTGTTGATATATTCTCCATATTTATAGTTTGCTTGATATTTTCCATGACACTCTCCAATTTGTTAATTTTTTATTTGTTAAAAAACATCATATTAACTATATATATATATATTAAGGTTTAAATATAAAATGTTTTCATTTATCAAAAGAGTTTAACATATCCTATCAATTATTATATTTTTCATGTAGTATGATATTTTGTACTAAAACATATAAATTAATATAAGCCATACTTACTATTTTTGTATTAAAACATAAACATGTGACACATTCTCCTCCCACAATCAAGAATACCTAAATTACAAAACAATATTTAGTTAACAATTTATTGTAAATTTATATCTAATGTGAAAATATAATAATTTTTTATTTCAATACAGAATATAATCCAAAAAAATTAATCATTTTTCCAATATTTCGAAGATCTTCTTGAATTAACTAATTCTCCCAAGAAAACAACGAACCCTTGTAGTTAGGACTACAAACTCATAATGGGATATATATATAATCTTCCTAACAAATTTTTAGTTCCATAACACTGATGAGTGAAGATCCTAAACCACTGACATCATTCTTATAATCTGAGCAACAATAAAGGAATTTTGTTGAACACATCACAGTGGAAAATGAAAGATGTCCATTTCAAGAAAGGACTTTGTCGATATCTACATCTTTCGAGAGACAAGACAAAACAATCATCAATGCCTTGAATCACTTTAGTATCCATGTGTTTCAGTGTATGAACACTAGTCTACATGAATTTACATACCTCCCTGATTTCTGAATCGGATACTTGATCTGTTCCCCGCATAAAATCATGGGTTGCACTCCAAAAGAGGCCATACGGCTTCTTGTTTTGATAGTCGATGATAGGAGTTTACTCGAGATCACAAGGGTCTGCAAAATCTTGGGAGAATTCGACCTGAACTGCTTCTGAGAAACCTCTTTCAGTGTCCCATTGTTCTTGATGATCGCTGAACTTTCCGTGGGCTTATGTGAAGTCCATGCCAATCTCTTTGCTTCGTTCAGGAGACCAATAGCGCTCCATGCATCAACCACGAGCTGGTTGGTGTGCTTTGTAGGAGTTACACCTTTCCCTTTCATAATTTCTAAAAGTTCTTCCGCTCTCCCTGGCTGTTTCGCTTCTCCATATCCCCATATAAGAGTCTCGTACGTTGTTAAGTTTGGTGACAAACCAATTCCACACATTTCGTGATAAACCCTCATCGCTTCATCCATTTGGCCAGCCGTGCACCAACCACTGATGATTGTAGTGTAGATTATCACATTTGGGCGAACACCCGACTTGCTCATCAGAGTCAAAATTTGCTCGGCTTTCTTAGGTTGTCCTGCACGCGCATACCCTTTTGCTAGGATACTATATGCCTGGATATCGGGTTCTATACCAGCTTTGATCATGTCACCAAAGATTTCCTCACATTTGTCCATGAAACCTGCCGAGCTCCATGCATTCATTATAGTGCTAAAGGTAACGACATCGGGTTTTACTCCAAATTCTTCCATCAGCGTTAGTGCCTGCCACATAGAAACACCGCGTAAGTGAAATTGCAATATTTGGAGCTTCCTTCTTGGATCTTCAAAACAAGTGTATGCCTTATAATCAGCATCTTTGATCTGACAATATGATGAAGTAATGCAATGTCAAGAACCCTATATTAACTTATACGGTACCTCATCGGTTCCATCTTTGTCAGCGATGTCAAGGAATCCTTTGATGAGAGAGTTAAATACTACAAGATTTGGATGAACGCTGAACTCCTTCATTCTGTACACAAACCTTAAGGCTTCTGCCATGTTACCCTCTTTACAATAGCCATTCACAATAATGCCACAAGTGCGTTCATTCGGTTTGACTTTATTGCTCAGCATCCTCGGTATCATCTCCTCAGCCTTATATGTCAACCCAATTTGTGCATAGGCCTTCGCCAGTGTGTTATATGTGACCACATCAGGTTGAATACCAGACGCCATCATCTTATAAACAACACTCCAAGCTTCTTCGATGTTCTTCTTGTTACACCACGCCCGAATGAGTATGTTAAATGTTCTATCATTCGGTTGAAGTATTTCATCCTGTAACAATGTCTCGAGGAGTCTTGAGGACATCTCAGGCTTACCAATTTTTCCATATCCCTTGATAAGAGTATTAAATGTACTTGTTGTGGGTTTACATCCACTTTCCTTCATTTTCTGGAAGATCTTCATAGCTTGATCGAGATTGCCTGACTCAGAAGACGCGTTAATCACCGCATTGAAGAGAATGGTATCAGGTTTAAGGCCACTTTTCTCTACTTTGAAGATGAGAGAAAGCACGGAATCAAAGTGCTTCTGTCGGGTCAAGGCAGATACAAGAGTGGTGTATGTGATGATAGTTGGCTTGTGGCCTTCCTCTATGAGAGTGTTGAATATAGAATGAGCCTCTTGAGGCTTTCCGTGTTCTATCAAGGCATTCATCAATTTGGTCCTCGAACGAACTGTACCACAAGTACTACCACCTGAACAGATTAGGCAGCGATTTGGGGCCGGGAAATCTCCCGAGGCCGGAGTTGAGTTTAATTTGCCTCTCCCATTCAGAAGTGAACCCTGTCAAGGAAAACATAGCCTTCTTTCAATACTTCAACTCAATGGTATATCATCTTCTGAGCAAAAGAATCACAAACTGAACAGATTTTTGCAGAAAGGTGTACAAGAAAATTGAAATATTTGTTAAAATTAGTAACTCCATTAAAACAAGATAAGAGATAAGTAGGTACCATAACCATTGTTGCTTCAATCGGCTTCTTGCTCATTGTTGTTCCCTCCCTATGCTGACCCATTATGATAAACCCTCAAACAGAAGGTTACAGAATGCAATGCAAAGATATCCCTCTGCTGCATATCCCAAACAAAACATCCAAGACATAGCCATCGGATCAGAGACTGAAGCCGTCAAATAGTTTACTCGATCAACTTATTATATAGTCCACATTGTCAAAAATGAAAATGCCAATATACTATCTAAAACAAGTTATGCTCGGCTAACATTAGCAAAGCGAATCAATTCTCCCAAGAAACATAATATATTGACCACAAATCAGACTCTATATTGACCACAAATCAGACTCTCTGAACCGTTGGAACACACAAATCCAAACTCCAGAAGCAAATTATATCAACCTTGGTCCCACCAATAGATGCCTTAAACATCAATATGTAAGAATAGATTTATAAGAGACCTCAGTGTTAGAATTCAACTCCCATGTACTAAAAGACAACAACCGAAGGCTCACCCCTCCAAGAATAATATTGCTACAGAAAATCTACTCTATGGATAATGGGAACATACAAAATACTTCAACTCAATGGCATATCATCAACCTTGGTTCTAATAGATGCCCTAAGAATCAATTTGCATGACCTGAAATTGAACCCTATATTTAGAAAAAAACCCCAATGCAATGGACTCAGCGCCCGAGTATCTAGAAACTAAAACTCAATCTTCAAATAAATGTTCAAGCCTTTGTACATGAAAATACAAGAACTGCTCATGCATCAGCGAAGCGTCAACAGAGAAAATCGGATTCAAGTTCAAGCAGTAGATCAACAAGCAACAAAAACAAATAAGCAAAATAACATAGCAAAACCCATCGCCAGAACATCAAGCAGAGTCCAAAAAACGACTCAATGATCAATACAAAATCCCATGAAACAGAGATAAATTGTGAGTCTTTGGTGAGTAACTTATGGCCCTGCACGAGATATTCGGATAACCAAAATCTAGCAGAGAGATCAACAAGACACATGTCCAAATTGAAAAACCCATTTCCAAAATGACAAAAAAAAATACCCGAAATAATTAAAGTATCAGCACAGACCTCATGAACCAGTACGAAATCTGGAGTCTCTTGAGTATATTACCAGATTGATCCGAGAGAGATGAAGCTGCATGATACTTCTGGGTAGGAAATTACATGATCATGCAGACTCACGAACGGACAAATGGCTCTGGTTTTTCCTTTGTTTCCCTATTAAATTAAAGAACATATGTATATTACTAAGTTTTTACTTTTAATAAAAAATGAAACTTTTGCTGTGGTGGTGTGGTGTGCATGAGCAAAGGGAGATTCTTATCCACAAACTTTTATCGGAAATAGATTTTCTGGATATATTTTACAAAGGGTTTTTGCTCGACGGCTCCTACGAATTTCTTGAAATTTATTGATTTTATGTGGTCAGAGATTTTGCCACGCTTGTATTTCTATTTCCATGGTCCATATTCATAGGAGATTTCAATATTTTGTGGCTACTTTATTTATTATTTACAATAATATGCAATACGTGGAAAAAGAACTCTTACATGTTTTACGAATTATTCTGTTGTATTTTTTCATTTGGGTCTAACACAAAAATATTCAAACGCAAATGATTCCAGTGACGTGCAAAATTAGTTGATACTAAAAGTCGTACTCCTACAATAACCACTAAGTTGATATGTTACGAGTCAGACGTGTAAAATTCATTAAGTATTAATGGAACGGTCAAATTGTCTAATAACCACTTAATCGAATGGTCAAATTGTCTAATGCCTAAATTGATTAATCGGCGTCTAGTTTTTGTTTTAACCTTTTCGTTTTCTTCAAAAGTTAAAAATATATAAAAGAACAAGACAATATTCAAATTTAAAAAAAAAAAAATCCACAAAATATAATATTTAAAAATTTATAATCTATAACAATAACATTCAGCATATCTAAATCTAAAGATCTATCTATATTGTCATTTACACATCCGACATCTCCGTCCGAAACACTAATCGGATCTCGACAGCCGTCATGCGGCCCTCGTCTAATGACGGCCTAGACGAAGGCTTTGGAATCTAAGACTAAACTTGGAGACTAAGGTCCTTCAGCAACACAAGAGATGCGTGAGAAGGGGTCAACATTGGTGTGGAGTGAGGGGAGCAATGCCTCTATGGTGAAAGACTGGGAATGTGCAAGAGAAGACAAGATAGAGCTTAAAGGAGGAGAGAGAGAGAGAGAGAGAGAGTCTTGAAGAGAGGCCATCAGAAAAAACTCACCAGAGCAAAAGACAGATGCCCTCAACAGAGATGTAATGTAATGTAATGTAATGCTCCAAACTATCTATTCATACCAGAGACCATAGACCTAATGAGGATGTTAGCCTGCTTTACGTTCCCTCTGGAACAGAGCGAGCTGACTACAGAGTACAGCTTCTGAAAGTCTTGAACATTATCTTCCTTCCACACATCTTTCTCAAGCACACCGGCATCAGGAGTTTTACACTGATTATCCACTAACATTGATCTCACACAAGAACTTGAGCTTTTACCAGCCAGAAAGAATCTTAGACATATCTCTTCTACGATCTTGACAGCTTCGGGAACCCTTCCTAGCTCACACAGCTCAGAAAGAATACCTTTGATTGGTTCGTATTCAGCATCCGCATCCATTCGGTCTATCAGCTCAAGAACAGATTCTGAAACAAGCATTACTCTATCTATCAGCTCGACAATAGATTCCGATACAAGCATCTCTCTCAGGACGCTCCTTGCTTCTTCCATTCCCCCCTTTGCATCGAAGCCTTTAACCATAAATAGATAACCCAAGAAATCAGGCGAGACGTGTACGCCCTTGAACTTGGTAAACACTTGTAGAGCCCCTTGCATGTCACCACTTATGTAGTAGCCCTTGATCAAAGAGCTCACAGTGAAAGAATCTGGTGTAATCCCTTTTGTCAATAGGATAGACAAAATTCTCTGGGCGTTCTCCGTTTGTCCAAGCTTGCAGTACCCATCAATCATCGAGTTATAAATAATAATGTTTGGAATTAATCCTTTGGAATCCATCTTATCCAAGAGTTTCTCAGCATCAAGAATAAGACCTTTTTGGCATAAATTGTCGATTAGTATACCGTATGTGACCTCAGACGGGTCTATGCCTATGTTCTCTAGCGAATCAAACAGACGAAAGGCTTCTACAAGACACCCCTGGTGGCACAATCCGTGTATGATTGAATTATACATGACAATGTTAAAAATGATACCTCTGCGTCTCGCAAAAGCGCACAAGTCTAAGGCTTTTCTTAGAAATCCTTCCTTGCAAAGGCCATCGATGATGATCGTATAATCAACCAAATCCAAAGGCAAACCATCTTCAGAGTTCGTTACGAGGAAACAAGCATCTGATGCTCTGTGATTGTTCACTAGTGTCTTCAGAACCGCAGAAGGAAAACAGGCGTCCGACTCGCTTTCTCTTAGCGTTTTAAGAAATGCAAGGGCCTTACTGGTATCTTTCAAGCACAAGACAAACAATATCATCTTTCCCACCATTGGTTCTGTTATGCCATATACTTTCACGGCTAGGCTCATCAGAGGTCTTGCTAAAGAATTTTCTTTGTTGGTCACAAGGCCTGTTATAATCAAATAGTAGGATTCGCTTGTAACAGGTACACCTCTTCTCCTCATAACCGCATAAACTTCCATCGCTGCCTCAAAAGAACCTCTCTTGCATAAAAACAAGATAGCATCATTCAATATTGTGACAGAGACATCCAGATTTAACCACTCAAATCTGTAAACCAAACTCAAAATTCCTTCTTCACCTTCCCTACCAAGGAGTGAATACAGCAAAGTATGAAACATGCGGATGTCCAAATCCAGACCTCTCTCGCAGAACTCAACAAATACTTCTGTAGCAGTGCTGAGCATCCCCTTCTTACAGAGGGCATCCATGACGTGAATATAACATGCAGCTGAAGAAACTGAGCTTTCTCTAAACTCATCAAATATTTTAAGTGCTTCTTCAACCTGACCCGTTTTACAAAAGCCCTCAATCATCGTAGAGTATGTGGTTGAGTCAGGAGTTAGATCCAATTCTGCCAATCCCCTATAAAGGGCATTAGCTTCTCCATATGCATCTACCAATAGAAATGCTTTCAGAAGAATGTTGCACACAACTATGTCCATTGCGACTTTATCTTCTTTTAGCTTGCGACTAGCTTCTAACATACCAACGATATTCCCTTCCTTGACATAACTATCTAACAATTTACTGAAAATATCAGTGTCTCTCAGAACCGCCTTTGAGATCTCTTTTGCCTCTGACACTGTCCTGTCTCTATAAATCCAATGATCAAAGTGTTAGAATAATAAGAGAGTTTCTGATCCATTTCTCGTGATATAGAGAAAGCACAACTTATATTGACTTCATATTGCCTCCTATATAAGCCATTCATCAAAGTCGCACAGACAGGCTCATAATTTGATCCCATATAAACAAGTCTATCAAACAATGTAAATGTCAATTCCAGTTTTCCCTTGTTGCATTACCTCCTCATATTTACAATAGAAGTGATCAGATTCGGACTATCATATGAAGCTTTCTATTGGGGAATTACTCTTATGAACTGAACTATTCCAAACAACACAAACACAAAAAGAAGCAAAGAAGTACGATAAACATCCAAACAGCATTGCTATCACATCCTCTTATCACTCACCGAGCATTAAAGAAGCTCAAAGCGGATGCTTCAGATAATTTTGAGAACCCCACAGAAAAATCAAAGTGCAAAAATTAAAAAATCCTACCGCATGAGACGCTGCTCCTCATTGATCGTCGACTGCTCACCACCTTCTTCTCCGTGTCCATAACACGAAAAGTATCTCCGTTGAAGTCTTGCGAAAGCATTAACATCGTTGTTGCCCGTCAATATGTAAGAGCCTAAAAATGGATTAAATTGGTCGTACACCGAATACCTCCTCGAAACCAAGGCAACCACGGATCTGAACCCCCGCATAAACGTGACCTACAACCGGAGACTTGACAGAATTGGTCGGAAAAGTAGAAGTCTCCACTCAGAATTTCATGACTTGACGGAAATAAGTTCTTTTAGCTCAGTTATGTCTGAAATCTAACCCGAACCGATTCTCGGGGCCCAACGGCGCTCTGCGCAAGCGCAAGCATCAGAAACGGCGCTAAAATGGAAGAAAAGTGGTCGAACGAAGATATTTTTTATTACGTCTGGCAGTGGCACGACAGCCGCTACAGCGGCCGGGAAAATCGACGGCGGCGGCACAACTAGTGATAGAGAGAGATCACCGGAAATTCTACTAGCTTCTGATTCTCTCCTAGTCTCTATGTACATTTTAATTGATTTGTTTTCATTTCACTCAATTTTAACTAGTTTAATCTAATTTCACTTGATTTCAACGTGATTTCCTTCGATTTTAATTCAATTTTCACTTAATTTTATATCAATTAACTGAATTTCAACCCAACTTCACCCATTTTAACTCGATTTTATCCGATTCCTTCGATTTTTAACTCGATTTCATCCAAATTTAACTCGATTTCAACGAATTTCAACGCAATTTTAACTCGATTTCATCCAATATAATCGAATTTCCAACCCGATTTCATCTAATTTTAACTTAATTTACCCAATTCTACACATTTATAACCCAATTTCACTCAATTTTAACTCGATTTCACCGAATTTTAACCCGATTTCACCGAAATACAACCCGATTTCACTCCATTTTAACCAAATTTCACCCAACTATGATATTGAGGAATCCTCCCATCTTCCCGAATCTCAAATTATACAATCTTCTTATTTTTAGATGTTTAGATAACATTTATTTTATCGATTTAATGTTTGTAGTTATATATATTTCTTTCAATATAGTTTGTAATATTTCTTTTGGAGAATCAAGTTTGTATTGGATTCGGTTCGGATTCACTTTGAAATTATATTGGATAAAATCGGTTTAAAATTCAGTGAAATTGAGATAAAATTGTGTGAAATCGGGTTGAATTTCGGTGACATTGGGTGAAATCGGGTTAAAATTGGGTGAAATCGAGTTAAAATTGAGTGAAATTGAATGAAATTGAGTTAAAATTAGGTGTAATCGGGTTGAAATTCAGTGAAATTGTGTGAAATCAAGTTAAATGTGGGTGAAATCGGGTTAAAATTGGGTAAAATTGAGTTAAAATGGGTTGAAATTCGGCGAAATTGGGTGAAATCGAATTAAAATTGGGTGAAATGAGGTTAAAATTCGGGTCAAAATCAGGTAAAATTCGGATAAAATCGAATATTCAAATTGGGTCGAAACCGGGTCAAATTTGGGTGAAATCGGGTGGGTTAACAAAATTACATGGTTTGTATAACAGAGTGAACAATAGGCTAAAATTAACAAAATTGAGGGAGAAATCGGATGCATTTTCAACATGAGAAGAGAATCGGATATGTCGAATAATTGAGAAAGAAATCCTAAAACAGAAAAGATGGGGTGTTATAGATATTTTTCCATAGAACTTATGACCTACTAATACTTCTTTATCATCCGAGTTTTAACTAATATAAATACATTTTTTTGAAATGTGAGACATTTTAAACGAAACTATTTATGAATATTGGAGCACCTAATTTTGGAATGGTACCGGCCGTTTGAGCCTAACTAAATGAGATTCAGATACTAATTCATAGTGAAGTAACATTTTGCTGATAAATGGGATCTAGATAAGAGGTGTAAATATATAATTTATGTTGAACAAATCATGTTTCATAGACAACGAATGAGCAAACTATGAAAAAAAATTAATCAACAATGTCTTCAACAAGTTCTAATTGTATAAATTTTATTATTTCGTGTGATCACATGAAAGATACATTAATAAAAAATTTATATAGAACATCGTGGTACAAAAATATGGATATATTTAGATCGCAATGCTTATTATAAAAATTCTAATAATTACCATAATCTAACAAATGTATGAGAGCGTTGATATACTAAACTTATTTATAGGTTAGGATTGTATTTTGAGAATAATACTAGAGTCCTACATAATGCTTACTATAAAAAATGTAATTTGAGTATTAAGAGATATTTTCAAATAAATTTGGATTTTAATTGGGAGAATATGAGAGATATTTTTAGGGTTTCAGAACTTTACGTATATCCTCGTAAACTTAATATAAAAATTGAAGAAAAATATATGTGTGTCTTTATTTTTTACTAGTGAAAACACATAGAGTTTGACATTTTTGTTAGTGAAAAGAAACTTATTTTAAAATTGAGAGAAAGTAACGAGAGGCGATTTCGAAGTTGAAAGCAGTTTTTGAAAAATTTTCAGTCATTTTCGAGCGATTTCCAGCAAATTTCAGAAATTTCTAGCGATTTCCAACGATTTTCGAGCGATATGAATCATATGGGTCATATAGGTCGTTTAGGTCACATAGGTCATATGAGTCGTTTGGGTTTCATGGGTCATATGACGTTTGGGTCGCATAAGTCATATAGATCGTTTGGGTCGTACAGATCATAGGGGAAATTTGGAAATATAAAGGTATTTTTTTAAGTTAATTTTTGGGTACCAGTTTTCCCCTCATCTATACCAACTTTGTTTATTTATCCCTCATGTTGCGCACTCATCCTATTCCCCTGATATTTTGGCCCTAATCCTATTTCCCGTTATCTTTTTCAATTTTGTCAATACTCTCATCCGTTTAAACTCTGTTAAATCTTCCAATTTTGATCCAATTTAGGTTCAATTTTGATCCGGTTTAGACCTACTTTTGACTCGGTTTATGGTCAATTTTGACTAGAATTTGGATTCAAATTTGACCTGATTAAGACACAATTTTGGTCCGATTTAGACTCAAATTTGACCATAAATTCAATTTTGATTTTCATCTAATTATAAACCCGAATCAATATGAAATTCAATAAAATTACACTGAAATTTAAAGAAATCCCGATTTTTATCGTTTTGTTCGTTTTTAACCCGAAATTGGTATAATTTTGACTCGAATTGGGTACAATTTTGATCCAATTTTTATTTTCATCCAATTAAAACTTGAATCAATATGAAATTCATCAAAGTTAAACCGAAATTTAAATAAAAACCAATTTTTATCGATTTCTTAGTTTTTTAACCCGAAATTGGTATAATTTTGACTCGAATTGGGTACAAATTTGACCCAATTTTCATTTATATTCAATTAAAATCCGAACAATATAAGAAATTCAGCAAAATCAAACAAAAATTTAAACAAAACACGTTTATCTAATTTTGACTCGAATTGAGTGCAATTTGACCCAAATTGAGAACAATTTTGACCTAATTTTGATGAAACTTTGAGTGATTCAAGTTTTAATCGATTGAAAATCAAAATCGGGTCAAGATTGGGTGTAATTTTGACCCGGATTCAATACAAATTTGATTCAATATTGAGTTTTACCTATTAAAGACCGAATTACTCAAAGTTATACTAAAATTCGAGTCATAATTGGAAAATTTTTTGTTCTAATTTGAATAAAAGGAAAAGAATTTTTTATTTAAATTTAGGTTTAGTTCGGTTCAAATTTCATATTGAATTGGGTTTTAATCGGGTGAAAATCAAAATTGGGTGCAATTTTTATTGTAATTTCGATGTATTTTTTATTTTCACTCAATTAAAACTCAAATCACTCAAAATTAGACTAAATTCTAGGTCAAAATTGAAAAACCGATAAGAAACGGTTTTTGTTTTAATTAAAGTTTATTTCGGTTAAAATTTCATAATGTTTTTGATTTTAATCGGATAAAAATTAAAATTGAATCCAAATTTTTGTTAAAATTGAGCATAAATCAGGTTAAAATTGGTTTCAAATTTTGATCAAAATTAAATATAAACGAGGTCAAAATTGGACCTAAATTTTGGTTTAAATTGAGTCTAAACTAGGTCAAATTTGGTTTCAAATCTGGTTTAATTTGAACCTAAATCGGATCAAAATTGAGTCTAAACCAAGTCAAAATTACACTTATACCGGGTCAAAATTGAGTATAAACCGGGTGAAAATTAATTTTGTATCGGATCGGATCGAGTCGAAATTAGGTCGAAATTTAGGTTAAAATTAATGGGTTTAACAAAATTTTAAACGAAGGGGGTTATAGGCAGAATTTTTAAACATGATGGGGGAATAAGATGTTGACCAAAACATGAGAGTGAATAGGATAAATACGAAATATGACGAGAAATAGACAAAGTAGGTAAAGATAAGATTGAAATAAGGGTTTTACCCTTAATTTTGTTTTTAGAGAATGATAAGATTGAAGCCTAATAATATTTCAAGGATATTTTTAAAGTTGTCATATTTTAATTCACTAAACAATTAATTTATAAAAGTAAAAATTACCTAATTTATATGTATGAATTTATTATATTTTAATTGATATGAAACAATTATATTTATTTCACATTCAAATTCTTTTTAGAACATAATCATATATATGTTTCAATATTAATAATTATTGAGTTAATTGATATATAACAATACAAAATAATAATAATTTTTAGTTATGATCCACGCTAGCAAATTGGACGTAAAAGCTCAAAGGATTCATCCATTTAGGGCATATCTTTTGTAGAACTTTGAGTCGGAATTAAGACTCAAAGTTAGATTTTATGTTTATTTGGTCAACTTTATTTTAAAATCCAAATTCAAACTCTCGACTCGGACTTTAAATCGTAATTTTTTGGATGCTGAAATTTTCAGCGTTCTAACTCGGATTTCGAGTCCAAAATATATAAATTACTAAAATATCTTTAAAATCAAAATTAAAATATTAAACAAACAACTTAAAATTTGATTCCAAATTAAAACTTAAACTCTAATTTTAAACTAAAATAAAAATTTCTTTAAAATAACATGTACTTATTCACCTGAATCATGAAGATGACATTATGTAGTGAGCAAGAAATATCCACATTGCTCTCACCATCTTGCGAGAGTCCACGAGAAGCGTGAAGATGCTTTCTTCCAAGTTAAGTTCACATGAAATTAATCAAACCAAACTAAGGGTATGTTCGTTTGCAATACTCTGAATCGAAAGTGTCAGATTTTTTGTTTGTTTGGTAAATTTAATTTCGAAGTTCAAATTCAAAATTGGAATACGAAATTCGAGTCGTAATTTTTTGGATACTGAAATTTCAACGTCTTAACTCGGATTCTGAATCTAAATATCCAAATTACTGAAGTACTCTTTAAAAATTCTCAAATTGTATACTTTATATTATATATGTTTACTTTATATTTATTTTACATATGTTATTCTATATTTTGATATTTTTCTTTTATAAAAATTTTAATTCAAACTCTAAATTTTATTTTAAAAACTAAATTTTAAATTTAAATAAAAACTCTAATTTTAAAATTATCAGATAAATAATTTTAAATTCGATTTTTTATTCATTTTTAGACATATGAACTATTATTTTACACGTAAATTCACTAATTCGTTTATATTTTGTTCCACTTGAAAATGTTTTTAACTCCACCGAGGAACTGTACTTGCATATCAAATATAAAAATATAACTCTTCTTTGTGGTTAAATGCTAAAAAATCAAGTCAGCTCATTCGTCTTTATGTTGTGTTGATCATTACAGGCCTCTTGAATCTTCTAGATTACCTATCTTTAATGTCTTTTTTATTTTGTATTTGTATGGAATGGAAATGTGGATTTCCTCTTCTTTTCTTTATTATTGATAGGAATTCTCTTGTTAAGGATATATATTCTTACATAAACCTAGAGAATTGGTAATAGTTCATTATTTTATTTCAGATTTTCCATTTTCTGCTTCAAATAGCATGCTAATTCCCATCTCATCATCAAAAGAAAGAGGCAACATGATTGTGCAATTAAATCAAATAAAATTAATTGCCTGGTTGAGTAACCAAATTTTTATTTGAACCCAAAAAATCTTCATTTACAATTTTAGGTTCTCAAGTCATACATATACAAAATTTTAAAAAATATATATTACAACCAAAACAAAAACACCTCCAAAACACTGTCACATTCCCTTCTGGTAACTCAAAAAATCACAAAGAAAAATAAAAAAGAGAAAAAATATCTTTTACAATTTGATCTTTCATCATCAGGAGCTTCAGCTAAAAACCCTGACGGTTGTCGTTTCCCTTAGCCATCATTTCTCGGCTCGTCTGTTCGCTGCTCGAACCCGAGGGGTAAGGAGCGTAGTAATCGCTGCTCTGTCCGCTGTAATCGCTGCTCATACCGCCACCAAATGCCATCTTATTGAACTTTCTTAAGTCCTCGTTGTACTTCACATTGTCATAATCCGTGCTCTCTGAACTGTAAGCCATGCTGTGTCCCGGTTTCACGCCTTCGCTCAGATTGTTCAGCGACATCTCTCCTTCCAACGCTCGTATCACCTGTTCCGTATAGCACACTCCGTGTATCTTAGGTTTATGTATTTGGCTAAAGTTGATTTCTTCAGTCAAGTAGAATCTCGTTTGTTCTCAATAACAAGGCTTGGGGGTCCGATCCTAAATTCTTGTCTATCCTATTTTCTCAAACATGCCTAGGTTAAATGAATCATATCTAACCAACAAAAATCATTAATTTTTAGACCGTACCTGGCTCATCCGTGGTCGACGCCTAGAAGAATGACGCACACAAGCAGCCGCACAAGCCACCATTCGGCCCATCTCTTCAGAATCATACTCTTCCAGTCTTGGATCAGCCAAAGCCTCAAAATTTCTGTTTTCTGTGGCCCGAGTAAGCAATGGCCTTGCCTGCATACCGTAATCGTATGAAAAAATGGTTACCAAGTAAACAAAAATCAAAGGTTTGAGGTTATGCTTGTCGAAAGTTTTGTAAGTTACCCAATCGACAAGACTCTCGTCCATATAGGTGTTGGTTGTATCGACTGGTTTGCGACCAGTTATCAACTCAAGAAGCACGACTCCAAAGGAGAAGACATCTGATTTATCTGTGAGCTTCCCGCTTTGAGCATATTCTGGAGCCAAATATCTGTAACAAATGAGGTATAATTAACCACGGACCCCCCAAACGTTATGAGTATAGCACAAGAAAATAGGAAATTCGTACCCGAAAGTCCCCATAACACGTGTAGAAACATGTGTATCAGAGTCAGAAGTAAGCTTAGCTAAACCGAAATCAGCAACCTAGGAAACAGAACAAATGACGATGAGGAGGACTCATTATCCTGCATTACATTTTTCAAATGCCCAAGACAACGTTCATTTCAAGATGCTCGATTTGAGATAGCTACCTTTGCTTCAAACTTGAAGTCCAAGAGTATATTGGCTGCCTTAATGTCTCGGTGAATGATTTTTGGTTGACCTACAACATTTTCACACACAAAAATCAGCTTGTTGTGACTACATCAGCCGTGTATATTTTTTCCCTCTGAGATTTGTATACACTGAGCATCTATGTACCAAGCCCGACAAAAGATTCTACATATGTTTTGGGTTCTTCCTTCTACTAAAAATAGTAATTCACATGAACAAACCGGACAGTTTCTTCACGGCAGAAGATGACATAAACATCTTATAACAGACAGAATTGCTAAATTGCCAACACCATCATCATTGGTATGAAAAACTCACAGTCTTCATGGAGATAAGCAAGCCCTTTCGCAGAGCCAATGGCGATTTTCAGTCTGTTAGACCATTCCAATGCAGGCCGCCCATTCCCTGAAATGTTAATCGGTGTTCTATAGGATTAATAACAATCTTAGAAACAGAGAGCAAAGATTCTAACCCCGGGGAGAAAGTGGAAAAGAGAGCTTACCGTGCAAGTGGAACTGCAAAGTATTGTTGGGAACAAACTCATAGACAAGCATTTTTTGTGTCCCCGTGATACAATACCCAACCAGAGAAACAAGATGCCTGTGATGAACCCTACTAATGATTTCAACTTCAGCCTGGAACTCCTTCTCCCCTTGTCCACTGCCTGCTTTCAGCTGCTTCACTGCGACTTCTTTACCATTTGGAAGAACCCCTTTGTGCACGTACCCAAACCCGCCTTGTCCCAAGAGGTTTGCATCCGAAAACCCATTTGTGGCTCTAGCGAGTTCTTCATATGTGAAGCTATTTGTAGACAATCCTAAAACGATTCCTGGGGACGGTGGTGCGGGTGGGGAGGTTGAATAGTTGGACGTAGAGCCTCCGCTGCTGCTCGTGAAGCCCAGCGGAGATTGAAGTGGCCTCGGGAAGGTCGAAGGTGATGGTGCATTGTGTTGCTGTTGCTGAACAATGTATGCTCCATCTGAAAGATAAACCCAAATCCAATCTTAACCTATCGACGTCTGAAAACTACACTATGCATAAAACATTTGTATTCTCTTGATCTCTGAGTCCATTGTTTGACAACTGATTCAAACCCATTCTTGAGATTGCTTCCTAGAAACACAAATTTGAAGCAATTCCTGATTTCTGTATCTAATCAGACAATCAACGAGAAATTACTACCTTTCGCCCCCGAAGGCGGCTGCTGCGGCGGCGCGTAGTAACCAACCTCGTCGTTTCTTCTTCGTCGTTTTCTTTTTCTGAAACAGAGGAACAACAAAGTCAACGCCACCAACACCGCAACTCCGGCGACCGCAACCGCCACCATAACCCCTGTTGACACCCCACTGCCGCCTGAGTCTTGCGCTGGCGGAGGATTCCGAGCCGTCGGAGTCACCGGAGTCCTTTGTGGCGTTGGAGGGGTCTGTCTCACCGGAGTAGGTGGTGTTGTCGAAGTCGGAGGCGGAGGTGAAGATGGACGGGGCGGAGGCGGTGGAGATGACGGAGTCGTCGGCGGCGGAGGAGACGCGGTGGTTGGAGGAGATTGGTTTGTCGGAGTTTCTGGCGGCGGAGATGGCGTAGAACTGGGAGGCGGAGGCGATGGAGTAGACGGCGGCGGAGATAATGGTACCGCAAAAGGAGGAGGAGGTGAAGGCATGGGGGTTGTCGGAGACGGCGGCGGAGATAATGGTACCGCCAAAGGAGGAGGAGGTGAAGGCGTGGGGGTTGTCGGAGGCGGCGGCGGAGGAGGAGAGGAATTCGCCGGCGGTAGGGCGGATGAGATCGGCGGCGGAGGCGGAGATGGTGGTGGTGGTGTTGAAGGTTGCGGCGGAGATGCGGTGACCGGCGTAGGAGGAGAGGCCGTAGTGTTGCTGGAACCCGGCGACGGAGTTGGCGCTGGAGTCGTCCCCGGCGGCGGAGCCGTGGACGACATCTTCTTTGGCTTATGATAAAACGAAGACTTTTTTTTTCCTAACTCAGAATTTTTTGGTCAAAAGGTTAGATATAACAAAAAAAATGTGCAAATGAAAGAGAAATCGTGTGTGGTTTGAAGAAGAGACAATGAGAAAGACACTTCAACTGAAGGAGGAAGTCTACGCCGGCTTCTGACTCCAACCACGGTTGTGGGGTCCACGCTGTACTTTTTCTTTTCCATTACAAATTTTTAGCTTAATGACTATTAGAAATACTGAAAATCTTTTAATTTTAATTCCGGATCTCCAAGTTATATTTTAATCTCTATATTTTACATTTTATAAATTATAAATTTTATAAAACAACTCTTTTTAACTCCAACAAGATTCTTTTTATCATGATATCACACGGTTGAAATTTGATTAATTATCAGGAAGATAAACTATGAATATCATACCTCATTGCAACAAAAATCATACGATAAATATGTTAAGAAGGTTGAAAAACATTGACAAATGGTGAAATAAAATAGCATATAGCTATTGGCAAGCAAATGCATTAAAAAGATGATAAATAACCACAATATAGACCAAACCCGTTTTACTTCATATGGATAATCAACTATACTCATCAGCGTTATTTGATAATTGGCTAATACTAGACATCTGATTTATATGTGAGCTTCCCATTTATCATAAGATCTATGAGATGCATCAATATGTAAAGTTCAGCCCCAATTACACAATCAAAATAAAGTAACACCGAAATCGACAAAATAATATGGTAAGATCAGCCATAATATCATAAAAAGCCTAGAACATACACTGAAACCGACTTCGGATCCAAACTCACCGAAATAGGAAGAAAAAAAAAGATGAAGAGTTTATCTATAACTATTTTCCTGTAATCCTTGATCCTCTTCACAAAAATCATTGAGACAATGGAACCTTTGACACCAAAATAGATGATCGTAATATCATATCTTAGCTCTTATATAAATCACAATTATACTGAAAAAGTTGGAAACAACATCGAAAATTGCGATAAAAGATCATATTATTATTGGAAAAAGTTTGATAACCTTTATCGACTACATTGTTGGAAGAACCTTCGTTCTAGGCATCCAATGACGACTATTGGGCACTTCGAATGGTTGTCACAAACCCTATGTTTCCGATAAAAGTGCTTTGCTGATGGTAGTTCAAGAATACAACCTTCAACCTGACAGTGATGAGCTTGTAAAATCTGAAAATTGGATTTAGATCTCTTTATAGAGATGCAGAAGATGTGAGGCTCGTAGGAAGCGTTAAACCTCACGTTGGTCCCTGCACAAACATCTTCAAATTATGTTCTCTTACCAAGTTTTAAACTGAGAATCGACTCACCAGAACCAAAGGAAGCTTCGAGACTCGGAGAAATACCAATTTCCTTAGCTAACTCTTCACTACTATAGAGATATTCAGGAAGACATTCACATAAGCAAAATATTGTCACCTTCTAGGATAAGAGAAAGCCCAAAATTTGATTCACTGAAGAATACGAAGAGATTACAGTGATGAGGTGACGATGATGAATAACTCTTTTTCCTTTCTTTCTCCATCAGCGACGAATCCCTGGAATCATAATTCTAGATTCGATCGTTGTATCCCGATTCGAAAGAGTTGCGATTCCATCTTGGTGACGATGATGAATCACGCTTTTTATTCGTCTCCATCAGCAACGAATCCTTCGATTGTTACTCCCCATTTTGGCAAAGTTACGATTCCAGCTTGGCAACGATAAAGAATCACTCATTTTCCTTTCTTCTCCGTCAGTGATGAATCCTTCGATCGTTGGTCCCTATTCTGGCCAAGACATTTGGTTCGTTCAATTCTTAAAAAGAAGAAGACTGGGAATGAATTGGAAGACTGTAGTAGTATCTCTTCATTAGTCAATGTTATCATTGCTCCCCATTCTGGCCAAGACCCAAATCCATGCGGCAAAACCTTTTATTAGTTGCAGACGGTTAGGAAGTAATATCTGGTAGGTTACCGATTGAATCTGGGGGAGACAGAATGAATTTAAGGGGAAGAGGGACATATTCGATCGTTCTGACTTTTTAGGATGATTCAAGCATATATTTGGGTAGATAACAAAGCGTTTGAGGAAAGATACAATGAATTTGGGGTGGAGGATACATATGAACAAATTTGTGTAAATACAATTTTTTTTCAACAAATAGTGTGAATACGATGGTTGAGATTTTTTTTTCTTTCTCTCTGCTGACGTGGCAGCACCAGAAAAATAGTAAAACCTTCACTTTTATATATATATATATAATTCCACGTTAGTTTGAAAGAATTTTGATAGAAGTTAAATACTAATATGAAATCGGATAAAAACCGATCTTAAAGTTAATAGAATTTAGATATGAAAAATATTTATATCTCCATATGTTAATCATCGGAAAA
>CM071860.1:24751403-24775700 GCA_036759665.1 Gynandropsis gynandra
CCCCACGCTCTTTTTCCTCTTAGTCCCCTTCCCCTTCCCCTTCCCCTTCCCTTTCCCCTTCTTTTCATCTCCAAGAACTGCTTTCCGCGTCAGCAGTTCTTGCTCACGAATGTCCTCCCAACAAAGTCCCTTCGGATTTCTACGGATATGTTCCATCCATATCTGAACATCGGGATCGCATCCCTCATAGTCGTCCAGATCAAGACCTAAAAAGTATTCTTCGTGATCAGCACAAAGAATACTTCGAATATCCTGAAAAACAAAAAATAGCCATTATTATCCTCTGTGACCCTTGTTTTCCTTGTGACGTGTAATTGTTACCTTAGAATCTTCGATCAGCCTTATGACGTATACATACTTCAGGTTAATACTGGATTTAACCATCTTCTTGCACATTCTTGGGCATGATGGATCTGTATCCATAACATCAACATACCATCCCTTTTCGCCCAAACTAAGGATGGTTTCGAAAGGAAGTAACTGTGACATTAAAAAAAATAAGAATGCAAAAAGTATGAAAAGATTCAAGTTATTCGAATAATATATACAACTTACCATTAGTGGGATCATGAAACCGCCACAATACCATTTTGGTTTCGGTTATTCCCCGCTAACGTTCTTGCGGCAAGTATCCACAATCTTCTCGAATGTGTAACGCCCCCATGGAAAGCCTTCACAAAATTCCAAATCATCAACCATGACCACAACTCCTTCTTGTCCCGTACAATCACGGAGTGATTTAGGAGGATAGACATTTGAACCTTAGTCAATGTGGAATCACATTGGAAATGGAATAAATGCTTAAATTGCGATTCCTTCTCGAAGTAATGCACGTCGTATTCATCTAAGATTCCTCTCAGCTTCGTTATTGTCTCGTGAGGATAACACTTGGTGGTGATCTTTGGCATTCTGTCCATGTGTTTGAATTCATACACAAACTTCGGCTTTGGGGCCACCTGCAAAATGACCAATTAATTAAAGAATACATTATACTTCTATCGACTCAAGCGACCCATGCGACTCAACAGTCCCGTGCGACTCAACCGACCCATGCGACTCAACCGATCCATCTGACACAACCGACCCTTTGACTCAACCGACCCATGCGACTCAACTGACCCATGCAACCCAACCGACTCACTAAGACAACCGACTCAAACGACCCTTAGACCCCCTGCGACGCTCAAGCAATGATTGCGACCCAAACCGACTCACTGAGACAACCGACTCAAACGACCCTTAGACTCCCTGCGACGCTCAAGCGACCATTGCGATCCAAATCGACTCACTCAGACTCAACAGAATCACTGACACTCACACCCATTTCAAATCAATAAACCATTCTGGGACTCGACAGCCTGCAAAACCCTAGAAATCGACGCTCAACCGACCTTCGCGACCCAAACCGACTCATTGAGAGAATCGACTCTTGCGACTCAACCGACTCACTGAGACTCAACCGACTCATTGACACTCACACCATTTCAAATCAATAAACCATTTTGGGACTCGACATCCTGCAAAACCCTAGACATCGATCTACTTACACTTATTGACGCCATTGAAGATTGACTCGTGCTCTCTTCTCCACCGCTGCTGATTCTAGCCATTTTCTTCTTGCCAACTTCGAATCGATCCCACTCAAGTTTGAAATCACTTGTTCTTTCTTGGCTTTTACTCTCCCAGAATGCGGGTTTAGCTTTTACTCTCCTAGAATGCGGGTTTTTTCACGTTGGAAAATTAAGGGTAAATTTGTCTTTTCTCCAGTTTTTTTCCGATTAAATAATTATTTTAGGGAAGGGTATTTTTGAAGCGTTTTAGCCCTACGAAGGTATATCTGATATTCCGCCGCTATAAACTATAAAATTATCATTTTATCCTTGTAATTAACCCTAAGCTAAAACTAACATTTCGCTTATCCACGCCTCCACCATATCTTTCATGTTTTGCCGCAGAGAGGAGAATCCAATGGTCGGATGTCGTGGAGGTTGAAGAGGGTGATGATGAAGATTATGAAGAGGACGAAAACGACGATTGGTTGGAGACATACACATAAAACTAATGACGAAAGAAGAATCAAATGATTCAGAAGATATCATGAGAGCATAAATTACTATTTACATGGTATTGTTATCAAATGAAAAATGTTTGATATTGTTTCATGCACTATTAATATTATATTGTTTTCAAGAAAGAATAATATGGATAACTTCAATTTTAAAAATATAACGGTTTATAGATTGTGTTCTAAATGAAAGTATCAAATGAAAATTACTTATACAAGTTTTTTTTTGTCTTTTTTGTATGATTAATATCTGTATGAGATATTCTTTTAGAAATTTTCGTTTTAAATATATTTAACCGTATTCTTTTTAAAAAGGAATCGAACTTTACAATTTAGGGACTGACAAATCCGTCCCTAATCCGTCCGTAAACGCGCATCGCAAAAATAAAACCGTCTGCAATCTGTCCGCAAATACGAACGGAAAAATAAGTCCGCAACTCGTCCGTAATTACGGACTGCAAAGCCGTCCACAAAGCGACGAGAAACGCGAACAGGTCACAAACGGGAAACGCCGAAAATTTGCGGACAGGATGCGACCCATCCGTAAAGTTTAAGGACGGGTCACGACCGTCATTTTATTGCGGTCAGATCGCATCCCGTTCCTAAAATTTGCGGACGACCGCCAGACGGAATAGCCGTTTGGAATTTTTTTTAGAATATAAATTTAATTACGATTAATAAATTTAAAATTAATATTAATTAATTAGTATTTTTACATCAATAACGTATATTTACAAATTTGGTTGTAGTACTTCTGAATTATCGTCGTCACAATCATTGTTTCCGCCCGTATCCCAGTTGATATTAGGCATGTGTTCCTTCGTCATTTTTAGCCACTGTTGATGTTCCCTTTGTGACCGTTCAACATCCCTTTGTAATGTTAAAACTTGTTTTTCCAATTCTTCTTGCATTCTAGAGACATTGTTTTGAAGTTCGTCTGTCACTGCTTTCCTTTGCCTTTTGAGGAACTTGCATGTTGTGATGCCATTCCTCCAAGACCAAATATGCGACCTTTATACGGTGTTACTTACTGCAAAAGAAATATCAAAATTTAATTAAAATTATAAAGAACAAATTTATTTTAAATTGTAGTTAATTTACCTCGAAATACATCTCGTTGTATTCTTCTTGAGTTAGAGAAGGTTTTGTCTCGTCTTCTCTCGGTGGAATTTGGGACAGTCGTTCCGATATCAAGTTCTGAACATCGTCGTGAATACGTTTCGCTTTGGCATCTATCCACGAACTGTCGGATTTCTTCTTGTGTGTACGTTCCAATAATTCTATGTATGACGGTTCAGATCCCTTCTCTCCTGTCTAAAACAAATATAAAATATATATTTTTAATATTAAACAAAGGTCAATCGTATAAAAACTTAAAAAAATTAAAAATCTTACCAAATCTTCGTAAACTTCTGCGAAGGAGCGGGAACCAGCAGTGTGTGCACTCATCTCTTATCCTTCTCTATCGAAACGACAAGATTGATTAGCGCGCTCGCTTATCTCCTTAAAACTAAGATCATCCCAATATGCACATATCTGTTCCCAGACATGATCTGCCATCCAAACGAGTTTTTCTTTTTTCTCTCGATCTCTTTTGCAATTGTTTACGAGAGCTTTGAGTCGAACTCCCACAACCCGTTCAAATTCAGACTTTACTAGTCCGTTAATTTCAGGGTTCCAATAAAATTTTGCTGAAAATAATGGAATAATTATTTTATTGAAATATCATCTTAAATTTTGATTAAAATAAGTATTAGTAAAAACATACCACAAAAGATTTCCACCAGCGTTCCTTGATATCGGGATCAGTCCGCGTCCAGTTATAACATGGACGATCATAATCAGCTTTTATCGTCTTTGTTATATGACGAGAAAGCTAATCGTAGCCAAACCTATAAAACAAAATTAATGGTAAATTAACACTTAATTACCTAAATATTTTCAAAGTTAAATTTAAATTTAGTGTTACGTACCACTTTGTGTCGTCTTCACGGTTTGGATCTAAACGAGGAAGTTTATATTTTTCCTTATCCATTGATAAAAGTTCTTCCACCTTTGGTTCGTGATGCATCGGAGGCTCGTGATGCATTATTGGCTCGACTGGTGGGGGCATCTGCTGATAAAATGGAAACGACATATATGATGCTGATCCAGGGTTTGGAAATCAATTCGAATTTACAAAATCTGAATATATCGTATCAGATTGTCTTGTGTGTTATGGAGGAGATGGACCATTGACACTTTTCCTCCGAGGTTGAACGGTTTCTCGTGTTACCGTCTCTTCAACGTGACGAGACATACTAAAATCTTAAATTAAAATATTATATCAAATTTTAATTCAATTCTTATTCTAAAATTTTTTAATTTTAAATTAAACTTAAATTGATTGTAATATAATTTCAAAAACACATATAATTTAAATATGTGTTTCTTAACCTAACAAGAACATATAACTTAATATATGTTTCTTAACCTAAACAAGAACATTGAACTTAATATATATGCTATTACGGATGGCTTGCGGATGCGTTCCGTTCCCATCCGTGATTGTAGAAGGTTTGTGGATGGATTTTCCGATCCGTTTGTAATTTACGGACGGAAGTCGGACGTGTCTCGCTTCCGTCCTTGATTGCGGATGGCTTGCAGACGATTTTCCGCGACCGTCTATAGTTTGAGATCCTTCCGCAATCCGAGGGATGGGACTGAGGGATGGGGATGGACCAATGGACGGGAATTGAAGGACGAGAACCGACCGAGGATGAGACAGAACCGAGGGACGGGACGGAAACCGAGGGATGAGATTTGACCAAGGGATGGAATGAAACCGAGGGACGAAAACCAACCAAGGACGGGATGGAACTGACCGAGGGACGGAATGAAACCAAGGGATAGGAATCGACCGAGAACAGGACCAAACCGAGGGATAGGACAAAACCGAGGGACGGAATGGGAACAATTAATAAAAACTTGTATTATGTCGATTCAATAACGAAGTTAACAATTGCGATATAGAATCATGAAATTGTGAGAAAGATTATTTTTCAGTCTTCAAATTCATCAAACATGCAGATAGAGACAACCGTGAAGACCACTTCTACAACCATCATAAAGTGGATGCCTAGCACTTTCTAACATCTCAAAAAACTTTTCGCTTCTTCATTCGGATCTTCTTCAATATTTTCACCTTCGTTTCTTTCAACGAATACATTTTGCACCATTTCTTCATAAGAGTTCATTTCTACATCTTTAGAAGTCTCTAATACTTCATGATGTACAATACCCCTACTAAAATTTTCCACAACATTACTAGGTCGTGTTGCAAAATTCTCTCTATCAGATGACCAAATGAAATAATTTGGAGTAAACCCTATTAAATAATGATGAAATAGTATTCGGGTTGGACGCGGTCTCCAATCGGCAACGTCTCCTCAATCCGTCTCAAATCCCTATGCAATCACGAACGACTCAGTGACGTTTTTTGGGTTCGTAAATTTGGGGACGGATTAAGGACAAATTTATTTTTCTGTCATTAATCCGACCAGAAATTTAGAGACAATGTGTTTAGTCCCCAAATTCCGTTTGAAAATAGTAATTTTCTTGTAGTGCTCCTGCTCACAAATCTTTCATGTTTTGCCATAGAGAGGAGAATCCAATGGTCGAATGTCGAGGAGATTGAAGAGGGTGACGATGAGGATTATGAAGAGGACGAAGACGGCGATTGGTTGGAGACATACACATAAAACTAACAGAGGTTGATCGAACGACGGAAGAAAAATCAAATGATTGAGAAGATGCCATGTGAGCATAAATTACTTATTCACATGGCTTTTTTATCAAATGAAAAATATTTGACATCGCTTTTTAACGAAGAATAATATGGATAATTTCAATTGTAATAATATAACAATTTATAGATTGTGTTCTAAATGATAGTATCAAATGAAAAATACTTATACAAGTTTTTTCTTGTCCTTTTTGTACGATTAATATCTGGATGAGATTTTAGAATTCAAATATATTTAACCGTATTTTTTTTAATAAAATATCAAAAGAAGTTGCACTCTAATATCATGCATCTCAAGCTAAAAAATATCACGATTAATGAAAAGGATAATAACTTATTATTATTTGTATAGCTGATAATAAAAAATAAAATAACCTATAATAAAATATTAGATGAATGTTGAGATGGTAATACCACACCAAAAGATAAGAAATATAATATTTTATATATAGATTTTTAACAAATTAGGATGAAATACGTAAAATTTTCTCTTTTGTGACCATTCGAAAGAAACAAAAGTGTTTTGAATTAAATTTTCATTAATTAAATTATACGTATCGAGTAAAAAATCTTTTCAAACTAATAGATTTTTTTATAATTATAGAAATTATAATAACTTAATTAGATTACGAGCAGTGCTGAACACCAATAACACATCAAGAACACGTTGAATTAAAAGCTAAACAAATCAGCTGGACGCGCTCTCTCTTCGTTTCAACATGTTAGGAGCGATTTTGGTTTCATATGTCTAAACTGTTTACGAAATGGAGGAAAATATTGAAATAAAATGCTCCAATTAAGTTTGGACGTGCCTTTACAAGTTGGGAAATTCTTCGTCCCGATCGATTTCGTCGTCTTGGATATGGAGGAGGACAAGAAAATCCCAATTATTCTCGGTAGGCCGTTTCTCAATACGGCAAATACGATCATACATTGTGCTGAAGGTAGACTCACACTTAAATTCGGAGAGGAAGAAGTGGAATTCAATCTGAACGACACACTCAAGAAGTCTTATATGGTAGATTCGGTATTCCACATCGATGTACTAGAGAGACTAGCCGAAGAAGTCTTTGACGAGTTCACGGATATGGATTCCCTGGAGTTGGCTCTTTTAGCAGCTGAAAAAGAAGTGTATAAAGATCCAAACGATGCAACATACTATACTAAGCTACTGGACATAGAAAAGACGTATTTGGCAGGCATTTCAAAAAGAGTTAGGAACCAAATTGCTTATGAGCATTGCATATCATCCACAGACAGACGGGCAACCTGAGAGAACTATAAGGACGATAGAGGATCTGTTACGAGGATGTGCGTTGGAGTGGCCTAGTAGTTGGGAGAATCATTTACCACGTGTTGAGTTCGCATACAATAATAGCTATCATGCTAGCATTGGGATGCCACCATATGAAGCATTATACGGGCGGCCATGCCGTACACCCTTGTGTTGGACTGAAGTGGCGGAGAGATCTATCTTCGGAGCAGAGATTGTCGAAGAGACCATGGAAAAGATAAGAATTGTTAAGATGAAAATGAAGATGACTCAAGATTGTCAGAAGAGTTATGTTGATCTAAAAAGGAAGGATGTTGAGTTTAACATTAGAGATATGGTGTATTTGCGAATTCAAGTGAGGCAAGGGAGATCAAGTGGGAGCCGAGTGAACAAGCTATCACCACGGTTCATGGGGCCGTTTAAAGTGATTGAACGAATTGGAGTAGTGGCCTATCGATTGGAGCTTCCCTCATCTTTAGAGGGAATACGTCATGTGTTTCATGTATCATTGTTGCGTAAGTGTCTATCATTACCAGAGAAGATACTTGTTGAGCCACCAAAAACTTTGAGGAAAGATTTAACGTATAAAGAACGTCCAATACGCATTGTGGATCACCAAGTGAAACAGTTGAGGCGTAAACAAATTCTGATGATAAAGGTTGTGTGGGAACATCATGGTGTGGAAGGAGCAACATGAGAATTAGAGGAGGATATGAGACATGAGTATCCCGATTTGTTTGAAGATGAGTTGTATGGTTCTTCTATTCATTGAATACAAATGATGCCGAAAAGAATCAAAGATATAGAATTCTAGGACGAATTCCTTTGTAGTGGGGGAGAATTGTGTGACCCGTTGACCGTGTATGTCGGTTAGCACACTGACATATATATATATTTATGTTATACTAATTATTAGGGTTAATAATTAAAAGAAAAGAAGAGAGGGCAACCGTAAGTTGGCCGAGAGGAAAAAGAAAAGAGAAGAAAGAAAAAAAGAAAGAGGAAAAAAAGGAAAAAGAGAAAAGGAGGAAGAAGAAATTGGAGAAGTTTTTCATCGCATTCTTCGTGGGTGGATTCTAATCGAGATTGTGGTAAATCTCTAAATAAATTGTTATGATTATTCTCTTAATTCGAAGATTCATATGATGGAAATTGATTAATTTAATGGATCTATAATAGGAAAAATTGATTGGTGTTATTGTTAGCGATAATATAAAGAATCGTCAAGTCGTCGGGAAAGCTAAGGTGAGAGTTTTCTCCATCGTAATTTTGGATTTGTGATTGATTTATGAAAGAAATTATCTTTTAAAACGAGGCATGATCACAATAGGACTTATAGGATCATAATGGGAAAAGTGAGATGATACAAATGAATTGGATTAAACTCTAGTTTTATCGTATGAGAATTTTGTTCCTAACTCTTTTTGAAATGCCTGCCAAACACTGAGCTAGGCGCACTCCGAGCAGATTTCTATGTGATCCGAGCACATCAGTTCGTAACCCAAGCAAAAGGTGAAATTTCGGACGATCCTTATCAAGTAGGGTTCTCAACTCACAACACATAAGCACAACTCGAGTGGACATAAACTCAGGTCAAGAAAACGTCCTAAATCAGTGCGCAAGCCTCCGCGCGTCCATGGCAGATTCCAGCGCATATCAAGCAGCATGTAGCGCAAGTTCAACCACTCCCGAGACGCCTAACAGCCACACCAAATGTCCAGCACCTAATTGGGACATCGATAAGGCACCCAAGGTGAAGATGAAGCCTTCACCACAAGGGCTCACGCAACAACAAATTCCGGAAACAATGAAGGAAACAAAAGACGAACGCCTAACCAGTTTCATGGAGTTCATAACCGGACTTATGGATAGCTCAACCAAATTCTTTGGACAGCACGATCTAGCCCCCAACATAGGTAACAACACGACTGAGCTTAGGGAGGACATGACTGAACGTGCAAGGAATCCAACTTATCCGCGTGCTATACCCTATCGAGCACACTATGCACGCGAGACGCTACGTACACGACGATGTCGAGGACGTTCACCTAATGACTAGCACGTTTTGGTCAGGCTCAAGACCTTGAACAAGCGCTTCTCGGGAGGCAACCCGAGCCCCATATCCTTTTAGTTATTTCGTTTTAGTTCTTTTTTAGAATTCGACTCTTATTCTTTTCACAAGCATGCTCCTTACCAACAACCCCGATGTATCGTACTGTCTCCTTCGGATTGTGTGACTTTTGTTACAGGTTTTCCACTTCGAAATCATCCACAACATAAGGAAAGACGTGTACGTCCATCTGCATCAACTCGAGACAGCAAGCACACATCAGGTGCACACGTTCCTATCTATCGTATTTTTCCCCGAGTTTTTGCATGTTATTCCTTCTGTTAGGTTTTAAACACCGGGACGGTGTTCCGTTCAATTCTAGGGGGTATTCTTCGAACTTTATGACTATGTTTAGGACTTAGATGTCGAGTTCTTTGTTTATTTTTGCTTTTTTAGTTTTGTTAGGATTAGACGGATGGATATCTAGTACTAATAATTTTGAACTTTAGTCACCGTTGTGCAACTTTGTCGAATCGGGAATAAAATTCGAGGTTTGCTTAAACATAGCTTTAGATACCAATTAGTTAGTGGTCGTGCATGAATCCATAGCCTATAGTTGTATTCCTCCCCTTAGGCTTCAATCCCGAGCACTTATATCTCTAAGCATACCTTTCATTCTTTATTTTGTTTCAATCATTATATTTCCACTCACTTACACTCCGTTGTCAATAGACTAAGTTCTTTAACTTTTTCAGCCCTACATCGACATGAGTGCATCAATATTGATGGTTCGGGTCTAAGTGGTGGATCGAGGCGGTTTTTCTATGTCCTCAGGGTTAGAGTCGATGCGTATTCACAATAATTAATCAAAAGAAAAAAATCAGCAATGACACAACCTCTTCACTCCGTTAAGGTTACAAGACCGTATGAGTATGCCAATTGACAACCTGGGTCTAAGTAGAAGGCTTTCCTCTTCAACTTCGACGTCCAAGAAACCGAGTGCGAATTTTGAAAAAAAAATGTGTGGAAACCGAAAGAAGAAAAAGAGAATCGAAAAAAAGAAGAAAGATAATTGTCTTAAGAATGGTATCGAACTGTTTGCGCACTAGAATAGGCATAGAGATCGTTTGGATGTTGTCTAGGGTTTAGTGAAACGAGCTTAGGATATGTGTAGGATTGCATGGTTAGTGGCATTCGGTAGATAGGGGTCTAAATTCGGTGCGCTTAGATCTATATTTGTGTGACGTGTTGTTGCGTAGGGTGGCTGACTTTTCGAGTTGATTGTGCTAGTTTTTGGTTGTTGTCTAACTCCTCTCTTGCTTACTTCAAGTCTTTCTCGAGGACGAGCAAAGGTTCAAGTCTGGGGGAGTTTGATAACGTTTATTTTGTCATAGTATTTTAGTTGATATTCGTAGTTAGTTCACCAAGCATCAAGGAAACGAATACATCGAACACGAACACGAGCAAATACGAACAAACACGAGTTAGCACGAGCACATACAAGCAATTGTCCTACACCACATCTCCTAGCACGACCGGGCACACAAAGGAGGTGAACAGCCCGACCGTGCAGCCACTCAAGCCCGCCCGTGCAGCTGAAGATAACCACAACCCGACTGTGCATGGTCCACAGCCCGCCCGTGCTCTTGTTCCACAATGCAAGCCCGACCGTGCAACAACCCACAGCCCGACCGTGCAGTGAACAGCCCGACCATGCGTTCCTCTTAGCCCGACTGAGCTCATGAAACAGACAATATCCCTGAATGTCCAGAATGGTCCGGGCATGCATGAAGCCCGAACGGGCTTGGATCAGCTGAAGCGCTCGACCGAGCTCACTCTTGTGCCCGGTCGGGCACATTAAACCTGCGCACCGTCGTGAAGAAAAGGAAAGATTTAATCGATGGGAAATAACACGAAAACTCATGGGAAAGAATGGAAAGACTCGACAAAAGAGGAAAAAGAAGAAAAGAAAAGAAAGAAAAAAAGGAAAGAAGGAGATTCAATCGTGAGGGCGAAAGACGGAGCGACGAAGCCGGACTGGGGACGAGCTATTGAAGACGTCAGTAATAGAATAGGGGGGAATCACGTTCTTTATCCATGTTGAATATGGTTATCCTTTGCGTTTCGTATTCTAAGTTCATGTCCGAGTAGGTCCATAGCCATTGGGTAGAGAGCTTTGCCGATATGTAACGAAATCTTGTTCTTAATGTTTGGTGATTCTTAATGCTTTCGTTCTTGAATGCCATTTGAATGAATGATTTTGGTATTTGATCGTTTTTCGGATTGATTGGCTTTTCTTAATGCTTTCATTCTTGAATGCCACTTGAATGAATGATCATAAAAGTTTGGTTGCATTGGAAGATGAATTGAACTTGAGAACGTAGCCATGATATGAGGTTTCAATTGATTTAGAACCGTGACTGGTCGGTTAATTGGACTTAGGAATTAGGATAGCGGACTCAATGCATTTATCGTGTGAGATCACACAATTGGAAGATTGGTAGTACGCACGTTAGATAGTGGGTTTAGGCATCAGAAGAGTCATTCCCTAGGATTGAGCTTTAATTCCCTGAATACGTGATAATATCTAAGATCATGATCTTGTTAGAAATTCGTTGCATCATCGTGCATCTCTCGAAACCTGTGGTGTTTAGTTCATTGAGTTTAATCCGATAGTTAGTTAGTTAGTTTATTTTTATTTGCATTCCCATCAGTTATTGATTCTACACGTCTTATTCATTACTTTACTAGTTTTAGAGTTGCATCAATTCCTTTTGTTTGACCCTGGTACTATACGATCCGTATTCTTGCGGAAACGTTAGACTAGGTAAATTATTACTTGAGATCAATCACATCAAGTTTTTGGCGCCGTTGTCGGGAATTGTTTACGGCTTTTGAGTTAGGATACTTTGGAATTGGGACATATTCCTTTCAGAGTCTTATTCGTTTTTCGTGTTTTTGTTTTATTTTATTTTATATTTTTCTTTTTTCATGAGTCAAATCTTTTTACCTCTCGCAGCTTAACAGTTTCTTGTGTTTCTATTTTGTGAGGTACTTTATCGCGCAAGACCGAACAAATGACAGAACGTTGCATCCTAAACGCGCCACAAATTCCAGCCACATTAACCTATGGAACCTACATGGCTCCTAGACATACGCAACTCTTGTCTTGCATTGTCAGAAGGGATGCCCGCGTCGAATTACAACCAGCATTCATTCAGATGCTCGGTAATACAACATTCTTGAAGTTTTTGGAGAATGATGTGTTATTCCAATTCTTTTGAAATAAAGACAACAAAGTTACATAGTTGATCATTAAACTTCATGATTATAGCTTCTACCGAACGATTCTTCTGGAGTCAACCACAAGGGTGAAAGAGAAGAAACCAAGAATGATGATGGGTTGTCCCGGCAATAATGAAGGAGAATAAACCGACTCGTGGAAAGATGATTCATTTGAATTAACTATAGCAATCTTGAGTTTACATTAGAACTTATAAGTTGTTTCCAATCTTTTCTAAGTGTTTTTAATGTAAAACCTGTCGAAATGTTGCACCAAAAATAGCTTGGTCTTCTACTTTTAAGTATCGGTTTTTGATTTTGTATGTCTTTGTTAAAATAATTTTTCTCATGTCATCCATTCGGTTTAGTTACATTCTTAATACTGAAAATTTCCTGGTCAGATGAGCTAATGGATCAACAAATACCGAATCAACGTTTACCAACTTGTTGTAACACCCCAATCCCGGAACTACCTAGCGACTAGGAGTGTCCACCATCAACTCCAAGAGATGGCTACACGTGTCATCGCTCAAAAGCATTAATAAAATAAAATAAATGATTTATTCCAAAATAAAAGTGGCCAGACTAAATGGCAAAACAAATACGTAAAGATCATAGTCATGGTAAATGAATAAAATAAATACAAAATGCAAAATAAAATTCATCGAGACCTCGTGTACGCCTCTCTCATTAGTCCGCTGTGAGCTTTCAAGTTGCTGTTCAACCTCGTTGCTCTTTTTCGTTGCCAAATCCTGTCCATCCACGATAGCCCAAAAATAGGGTGAGTACGAAATACGCACTCAGTGAGATCAATACATGTACGTACTCTGTACCGCGTATTCTCCCGCTCAAAACTGAATATCATAAAATAACGATCTATCCAAAGTCTAAACTAAAGACATACATACAACTCTATTAACCCGACTGAGTATCCTAAGTCTAAGGCTAGTACCACACTGGATCATAACACACAGAGTCCACCCGACTCTAGCTCGGGCATACGAATCTAGCTCGGGCATACGAATCTAGCTCGGGCATACGCTCGCAAAGTCCAAAGGACCCCTGCACACTGAAGATCTCGCAAGGTCACAACGTATCCCAACCATCAGTATAATACATCATTCCGTCGCTCGAAAGATTACCACAACCTCAACACACTATGACGCTGGCAGATCCACTGATCTGACTAACTCGACGCTCAGTTGCTCGAAAGGTTACCACAACCCCAACACGGTACGATGCCGGCAGATCCACTACCTAGACTAACTCGACGCTCCATCGCTCGCAAGGTTACCATAACCGTAGCACGGTATGACGTCGGCCCAGATCCAAGTGTTGCAATACTAACATCATCAACTCGATACTCCTCACGTGAATCCCTCTATCTGATCATGTCTCCTTCAAACTTCTTGGACGACTCATTTTTTATTTTTTCTTTTGAAAAATTTAAGATGTCCTCCTCGATGAGTCCTTTCTCTACTAAGTTAGCTTCTATAGGATCTCGGGCAATGTTTCGTACCTGATCATTTCAATCTTTCATTTGAATTTTTGGATGCATTCCTTAACAACATGTGTTGACCATGCATAAGTGTAGGAATGCCAACTCCATCGCTCCACACACAGTGTGCGATGCATGTTTCAACTCTAAAGGTTATTTGAACTTTTTCGAAGGGATCAATCATCTCGAAATTCCTTTGGGTTTCATCTCACAAAAAAATCCTTCACTCGCCAAAAAGCAGAACACAATATCCAAATTTATCTCTCTAATCAAGATCTTGATAATTTAAAGTTCCTTGCAAGTCAAAACAGTTATTCATCCCCCTTTATGGAGGATATAATACATCTACATTATATCTTAATACTGAATCTAGTCATGTGAATCACGACATAGAGTAAGTTGACATCTCCACTTGCCTCTGATTCATCAGAGTAGGCGGTAGCAGTGTCTTCAATTGTAATAATATTATCTTCAAATTCTCTTTTCGTTCATGTTGTCCACCTTCTAGTGTAACTCTTTTTCCCCTAGGACATCTCTATACATCCCACTTTCTGACCTTTATCATAACAAGAGACTTTGTGTGCTTTATGACAAAGAGTCAACCAATCATCATCCTCGATACTACCACAAAACACAGTTAGCCATTTAGCTTTCCATTCGTAGAAACCAAACTTGACACTTCAAGTCGTGCGTGCTACGGTCTAATGAATTTATTAAAACATTTCCTAAAACACTTTGAAATCCCGTGAAAACAACAAAATAAAAAAACGACAACCAGAGCTCTGATACCAATTTGTAACACCCCAATCCCGGAACTATCTCGCGACTAGGAGTGTCCACCATCACCTTCAAAAGGTGGCTACATGGGTCGTCGCTCAAACGCTTTTATAAAATAAAATAAATGATTTATTCCAACATAAAAGTGGTTCGGACCAAATGGCAAAACAAATACGTAAAGATCATAGTCATGGTAAATGAATAAAATAAATACGAAATGCAAAATAAAACTCATCGAAACCTCGTGCACGCCTCTCCCATCAGTCCGCTATAAGCTTTCAAGTTGGTGCTCAACCTCGTTGCTCTTTTTCCTTGCCATATCCTGTCCATCTCGACAACACAAAAATAGGGTGAGTACGAAATACGCACTCAGTGAGATCAATTCGTGTACGTACTCTGTGCCACATATTCTCACGTCCTAAACTGAATATCATAAAATAACGATCTATTAAAAGTCTAAACTAAAGACATACAAACAAATCTACCCAACCCAACTGAGTATCCCAAGTCTAAGGCTAGTACCACACTAGATCATAACACAAAGTCCACACGACACTAGCTCGGGCATACGACTCTAGCTCGGGCATACGCTCGCAAAGTCCAAAGGACCCTAACACACTAAAAATCCCGCAAGGTCACAACGTACCCCAGCCATCAGTACAATACAACGCTTCGTCGCTCGAAAGATTACCACAAACTCAACACGGTATGACAATGGCAGATCCACTAATCTGACAAACTCAACGCTCCGTCGCTCGAAAGGTTACCACAATCCCAACATGGTATGACACTGACAGATCCACTAATCTGACTAACTCGACGCTCTGTCGCTCGCAAGGTTACCACAACCCCAACATGGTATGATGCTGACCCAGATCCAAATGTCGCAATACTAACGTCATCGACCCGATACTCCTGACGTGACAACTCTCACCGACACGCTCGCACACGCCTTCTTTCGAAGGTTCGAGTTTGTAATCACTCGATCGAGCACACTAACAAGATGTTCACTCGGCCTTGACACCGAGCCAAAATATCGACGTTCTCCGACCCAAACATTTGGTCGCACGTCAATTCTCTAGATCATCTCTAGTCACTTATACAACTCATATACTTGTCATCAATTCTCATACGATAAATATGAGGTTTGATTCAATTCAACTGTAACGCCACACTTTTTCCCATTCTGACCCTATAAATCCTATTGTGATCATGCATCGTTAAAAGTATAATCTCTTCCATAAATCAACAAAAAAAATCTGAAATTAGGGTGGAGAAAATCATCACCTTAGCTTCGCCGATGATTGGACGATTATGGATAATATTGCTAGCAACAACGCCGATCAATTTTTCTCTATTATAGATCAATTCAATTAATAAATTTCCATAATATAAATCTTTCAATTAAGAGAATAAATCTTCGAATTAATAGAATATCCACCGACCTAAGTGGCGGAATATCAGATATACCCTCATAGGGCTAAACCGCTTCAAAAATACCCTTCCCTAAAATAATTATTAAATCGAAAAAAACTGAAGAAAAGAAAAATTTTCCCTTAATTTTTGAACGTGAAAAAACCCACGTTCTGCAGTTTTTCAATGTGAAAATTTGTCAAACCGTGTCAAAAGCAAGAAAGCCGAACAGTTTTTCGACATGAAACCTGTTTCAAATTTTAGAGCAAGAAAGAATAAGTGATGTCGAACTTGAGAGGGATCGATTTGAAGTTGGCAAGAAGAAAAATGGCTAGAATCAGCGGCAGTAGTGAAGAAGAGAGCACAAGTCACTTTTCAATGGCGTTAATAAGTGTAAGTAGCTCTATTTCTAGGTTTTGCAAGCTGTCGAGTGATAAAATGGTTTATTGATTTGAATGGGTGAGTGTTAGTGAGTCGGTTGAGTTGCAAAGGTCGTAGGAGTTGCATGACCATCTTCGACTCAGTGAGTCGGTTGTCTCAGTGAGTGAGTTAGGTCGCAATGGTCGTTTAAGCGTCACAGGCGGTCCAAGGGTCATTTGAGTCGCATGGGTCGCTTGTGTCGCATGGGTCGCTTATGTCATTGAGTCACAAGGGTCGTTTGAGTCGCAAGGGTTGTTTGAGTCGTAAGGGTCGTTTGAGTCACGTGTGTCGTTTGATATTATGCCCTGTGGGTCGTTTGAATCGCATGGGTCAATTGAGTCGCATGGGTCGCTTGAGTCTCAGTGAGTCGGTTGAGTGTCGTAGAGTGTCTGAGGGTCGTTTGAGTCACATATGTCGCACGGGTTGGTTGAGTCGCATGGGTCGTTTAAGTCCGTAGAAGTATAATGTATTCTTAATTGGTCATTTTACAGGTGGCGCCAAAGCTGAAGTTTGTGTACGAATTCACGCACATGGACAGAATGCCAAAGATCACCACCAACTGTTATCCTCATGAGACAATAACGACGCTGAGAGGAATCTTAGATGAATACGAGTTGCATTACTTCGAGAAGGAGTCACAATTTAGGCATTTATTACATTTCCAATGTGACTCCACATTGATGAAGGTTCAAATGTCTATCCTACTAAATCACTCCGTAATTATATGGGACAAGAAGGAGATGTGGTTCGTCTTAAACAAAATTCCCATCCGGTACTCTATAGTGGAGCACACACTAATTTCCGGGTTGAAATGCAGACCATATCCCAAAGGATGGGAGTCCAAAAGGGGTGACACATTCAGGGTGAAGAATTTCGGCCATGGAAAGGTGACCCCCGCTTAAGTCAGTGAAAAGCTTGTGAAGGCGAATTCCGACAACCGGAAGAGGTCAGGAACTTTAATGTTGTTGGCGCAAGTTATGGCTAATAAGCCTTCAGCAGAAAACTTTATCAGCAATGATCTCAATTACATGGTTGATGACTTAGAATTTTGTGAAGGCTTTCCATGGGGGTGTTACACATTCGAGAAGATTGTGGATACTTGCCACAAGCACGTTAGCGAGGAATCATCGAAACCAAAATGGTATTGTGGCGGTTTCATGATCCCACTAATGGTAAGTTGTATATATTATTCGAATAACTTGAATGTGTTCGTACGTTTTCCATTCATGCCATTTTGTTTTAATGTTTCTGTTACTTCCATTCGAAACCATCCTTAGTTTAGGCAGAAAGGGATGGTATGTTGAGGTTGTGGATGTGCATCCATCATGCCCAAGAATATGTAAGAAGATGGTTAAATCCAGTTTTAACCTGAAGTATGTAGATGTGATAAGGCAGATCAGAGATTCTAAGGTAACAATTACACAAGGTTCACAAGGGAAATAAGGGTCACAGAGGGTAATAATGATTATTTTTTGTTTTTCAGGATATTCTAAGTATTCTTCATGCTGAACACGAAGAGGAAACTTTACTTTCTGATCTAGAGGATTACGAGGGATGTGACGATCCCGATATTCAGATATGGATGGAACATCTTCGTAGAATCCGAAGGGTATTTGTTGGGAGGATATCCATAAGCAAGAACTGCTGACACGAAAAGCAGCTCTTGGTGATCAAAAAAGGGGAAAGAAAAGGGGACTAAGAGGAAGGAGAGCGTGAGTGAAAAAATAATAGAGGTCCAAGATGATGAAGATGAAGGATTGGTAGGTTTTGCTGATGCTGATGCTACAGCCCCTCTGACACTAGAGCATAAATTAATAGAGGAAATAAGGAAGTCGGAGAAAAAAATCATCAACGTCGTAAGAGGTCTTCTAAGGGGTACCGAGATTCATTTGCCTAATCCAAATAAAAGGCTGTCGAGAAAGTTACGAGCACCGGAAACCAATCTTCCGGCACTGTTAGTGATTATGATTTTGAATTCCTTCGATGTCCAAATCCAGTGTCAAGAAAAGAGCTAAGCGAAGAGTCGGTTGACTCTGGAGATGGCTTATAAGAGGATTTGGCAAACATTGTTCCTGATGAAGTTCCACCAAGTAAGTAGTATTTAGTGAAAAAGGTCATTTGAGAGTCAATTTCAATCGAGAGTCGGCATGGGTCGCAAGAGTCGGATCGGTCGCCGGGACATATAAGTTGTAGGGTCACATAAGTCGCAGGGTCACTAGAGTCGCATGGGTCGCATGGGTTTCATATATCCCATAGGTCACTGGGTTGCTAAAGTCGCATGGGTCGCATGGGTTGCATGTGTTACATAATCAATGTAACGAACGATGAGTCTAATGAATGAAGTAATTTTATGTAGATGCTCCAGTGGGTCCTGTCGAAGAGGTGCACACTAAAGATACTTTAGTGGGTCCTATCGATGACGTCGTCGGCGAGGTTCCTGCCAAGGATACTCCAGCAGTGGGTCTTGTCCAAGAGGTCGCCGCTATTGTCGAAGTACCACCAAGTAAGTACGGTCATTTGAGTCACAGAGGTCACATTGGTCGCATGGGTCGCATAGGTCACAAAAGGTCGTATTAGTCTCATAACTTGCATGGTCGCATAGGTTGCACTGGTTGCCGTATGTTTAATGAAGTAAATTTTATGCAGGTGCGGGACCTTTATCAAAGGAGTCTATGCCATATGTTGAACCTCCGCCTGCGAAAAGAGTAAGAACAGTATGAGGGAGAGGGCGAGAGAAAGATGTTGATGGAGAAACCCGCAGAAAATGTAGTTCAAGAACCCGTAAAGAAGGTGGTTCAAGAACCTTAAAGGGAAGGGGAGTTTGTGTGGAAGCCCAAGGGATTAGTAAAGGGCGCGATAACCCGATTTTCTTCCTTCGTTGACGTTACCGGTGAAAAGTTGACTAATCTATATGTGTTCCTGAATACACCTCGACATGAGCGGTGGTGGAAATCTAAGCTAGATATTCTCCGAGGGACAAAGTTTTGGGAGATTATATTAATGGCCAACGTATGGCTTGAAGATGATGTAAGTTCTTTTAAACCCTTAGCCTCAAAGAGTTTTGTGTCATATGTATTCATGTGTGTTAATTTTTTCTTTGCTGCAATTGGATGAGGCGTTGATTGTGCTATCTTTTCGCACGACATTCATGCCCGTTGTGTATCAGAATTATTACGTTTGTCCTGTTGCTTTCATGTAGTCGCTCTCGCTGTGGATGTACGAGAATATGGAAACTTTGCCGGAAATTTTTAGTGATTTTTTGAATGCCAAGTATCCATTCAGAAGTACGAAGAAACCAATGAGTGATTTTGAAGGTTTTGCCTCGGTTTTAAACATTCAATCGGAGAAAATTCGATGGGTAGGATGTCATTGGGTAGCCATCAAAGTGGATTTCAAAACCCGATGCATCACGATATACGACTGCGAGAGCAGAATGAAGGAAAAGCATATTGATCCGGTGATTAAGAAGATAAGAAACCCCAAGATGCTCATTCTCGGAGGGTTTCCTTCTTTGGCTTCTGGAGAAGATGAATGGAAGTATGAGTATTATGAAGGTCTGTCACAGATCAAATGTGGGAATGGATGTGGTGTTTTTGCCTACAAATTCGTAGTAGCCTCGTTAATAGAAGGAGTGATACTTTTCACTTAATTTGGGACGACAATGTTACTTCCATGCGTGAGAAGATCACGACTGACATATTTAGTAATGGAAAACGTATCAATCCACCCCAAGACTAACTTGATATTTTGGTACATTGTTTTTTTTGGAATGGAAGATGTAAATATTTGGTACATTGTTATTTTTTAATTATTTGGTACATTATCACAGGGGTCAAAGGGTCGCAGAGTGATCATCTCATTTTCATACGTATTTCTTGCACGATTTTAGAGATGTTTATGATATAGATGCAGTGCTTTACATATGATTCCGTATCCGTTTTACTTGTTTTTATGTTTTCATGTTCTTTCAGGTTTTTATGCATATTCGGTTCATTTCGGAGCTAAAGGGCGTGCACGAGACAAAGTACCCACATCGAGGATCATCACGGGACAAACGGGATAAAGAATCGGCAAGGAATAGCCACTACCCGCACGGGTAACTCCCCAGCCCGAGCGGGCATTTGTTACGGTGATCTTGTCCAGCAAATTGAGCACGAGTCGGGCAAGAACTACCACACCTGGGGCCTCAGCCCGAGCGGGCACCAACTCAGCCGGAGTGGGCAATAGACCAGCCCGACCGGGGCACCTTCTAGCTCGAGCGGGCTGCCTCATTCTCCATCGCGTTCTTGCGCGATCATTCGCGCCGCACCCGAGCGGGTCACTTGCCCAGCCCGCGCGGGTCGCGTCCGTCACCTGCAACTCCAAATAAGTTAATTTGTCTTAAAAAAATGGGAGTTTGTTGGGGACTTATACAATAAGGAAAACGACTTCAGAGAAGAGGAATAAGTGATATTTTTCTGGAGAAAGTAATGGAAACGTCGCCCAACTTATTCAAGAATGGAAACTCATGAAAAGACAACAACCGGTGGCTGTTGCAACAAAAGGAAGAACTGAACGGCCGAAAAGGAAACAAGGCAGAAAAGGAAAGAAAAGAGGAAGGAAAGAAGAATGGAGGAGTGAGAGGTCGAGCTCATTCACTCAGTTTTCAGTTCTTGATCGAGGAGAGAGAGTAGAGAGAAGAAGAAGGTTCTTGCGAAGGAGACTTACAAGGAGCATTGGAGATCAACCCCACACTCCGGTTTCGTTTGGTTTTCATATTTCTTAGATCTTCTATTTTGTTTATGTTTGTTTACGGACGCATGAGCGAGTAGTTTGTTTGTTCTAGGAGAAGAGATTAGCCCATGGCTGTCCCGGAACCACTTTTGATTTATCTATGAATGCACCTTCCCGTTTTCGTTTATCTATTCTTTATCCGAGTGCTTAATTTACTTGTGTTTGCGATGTCCACGTAGATGCATGTGTTAGGGATTAGGAGAAGGACCGAAAGGAAAATTCTAGTCCTAGAAGATCAGGTTTAGAACAACCGAAGTTAGGCCACGAAAGTAGGGTAGCAGCGGTTGAGGGTAAAACAGATGAATCACAGGTCTTATGGGTTTAGTTCAAGGTGTCAGCCACGAAAGTAGGGGATAACTTGACTAGATCAAGTGTCTATGCCTCGAGAGAGGGTAGATATCATATTAGGATCGTCTGCCTTAGATAACTTGACTGAGATTGCATGATAGATAGGTTGATTGTTGGTTTCGGTAGTCTTGTGGTGAAACTGTTTTCCTAGAACGTTTGTCTCATTCTTAAGAACTAGTTTGTTTATTTGTTTTTATTATTTCATTCTTAAAACCATATTTCGTTCGTTAACAATTTTGATTCGTAGTTTCAGTTTAGGTTGTGTTGCGTAGTCCCTGTGGGATCGCCACCTGAAGTACTACACACGTGTCGTGCACTTGCGGGTCGTTTAGGTTATTTGTTTAACTTTGATAACACATCAAATTTTTGGCATCGTTGCCGGGGACTATTGTCAACACGTCTTAGATTCGCGCCTAGAGTCCTTCTTGTTTGTTTTTATTTTTGTTTGCTTTTCTTTCGTTTCTTTCTACCTATCTCTGTCTATTTGTCCTTTGTTGGTTTATGACCAGGTATCAAGGTGCTTCAAATCTACTCCAAATCGACCCAGAGATCGAGCGAACTTGCAGACAACTGAGAAAGGGCAAGGAAGAAGGTACCAAAGAGCCGTCATATCAACGAGATATGGATAATCAGAACGGCCACGAACAACTTCAATTACCTCTCAGTAATTTGGGGCACTTGCAGCAATAGCCACTCGCGCCTCAACCGCGAGAACCACAGGATCCTCCACCACGTCGTCTCAGGGATTACGTGGTGCCGAACATGACAACATACAAACAACGATAAGGATGCCTACTGTTGTGAGAGAACAGTTTGAGATTAAGCCGGCGATGATCCACATGCTTTATCAGAAGCAAGTCATGGGTGGAAATCACGAGGATCCCCATCAGCACCTCAGGGACTTCCTTGAGCTTTATGGTACGTTCAAGATACACGGAGTCTCAGAGGACGCGATCTTATTGCGTCTCTTCCCCTTCTCAATTGGGGGAAGAGCGAAAACTTGGCTGCAATCGCTCCCCGCTGGATCTATCACTACTTGGGATCAACTATGCACATTGTTCTTGTCACGCTTCTTTCCTTCAAGCAAGACGATTCAGATGAGGGGGGAAATCACAATGTTCAGATGCAGAGATGGAAAAACTTTGTTTGAGGTGTGGGGCAGATTTAAGGATCTTCTACAGTTGTGTCCACACCATGGTCTCGAGCAGTGGTACGTTATCCAAACCTTTTATAATGGAATTTCAGATGAGCACCGAACGATGTTGGATAACGTTGCCAGAGGATCATTTATGGATCTGAGCGTCGAGGAGGCATACGAGCTGATCGATAACCTTGCCATGAACCACACCATGTGGTCAACACCGAGAGGTATGCCTAACAGCACTCGTCGCCTGTACGAGCCGAATCAGAGCAGAGCAACAGGAAACACAGCAAAGGCCATGTACTGTGTGAACTGTGGAGATACGGAGCATGTAGCGTATCAATGCACGATACATGAGGATTTTGAACAGATGAATTATGCCAACAGCAAGGAAACACTCAATTCGGGAATACCTACAACCCGAATTGGAGAAATCACCCAAATCTTTCGTATCGAACGACTCAACCAGTAAAGTATTCGGGGTTTTAGCAAAGGCAGCAAACTTTTCAGCAAAACAATCAGCAATTCCAGCAAGCTCAGAAAGTTCCGCAAGCTCCTCAACCTCCTCAAGTCTCTTCGGCAAACCTTGAAGGAGTGTTGCTCAAATTTTGTTAAGGAGCAAAGGCAGCAACAATCGACTCAAACCAAATTCAACGCAGATGTGGGGACAGCGATTAGTGAGCTTAAATCTCATATGGAATCCTTGAGCACACATGTGAAGATGTTAGAAAATTCCATAGCACAACAGGCTGCCTCATCCTCTCGGAATCCCGGATAGCTTCCCGGTAAACCCGATCTTAACCCGAGAGAGCACGTGAACGCCATCACCATGCGCAGCGGTAATGTGCTCGAGAATCCACCCCCAAAAGAGCCAGATAAAGCTGCTAGAAAATCAATGGATAAAGGAAAGGGCATTGTGAATGAGGAAGGAGCTGAATCAGAATTGGAGAAACCGTACGTTGCCCCACCGGCGTACAAACCTCCAATATCGTATCCTCAACGGTTGGTGAGCAACAAGAATGAGGTAAGGTATGGACGGTTTGTAGAGATCTTTAAGAAGCTTCAAATCAACATACTGTTCGTAGAGGCCCTCCAACAAATGCCACGTACGCCAAGTTCCTCACAGAAATTCTATCCAACAAACGGCGTATCGAAGAGAGTGAGACGGTAGCACTAACCGAGGAATGCAGCGCCATTCTTCAAAACAAGCTGCCCCCGAAGTTGAAGGACCTTGGAAGCTTCTCCATTCCGTACACAATAGGTAACCTTGATATTGATGAAGCTTTGTGTGATTTAGGAGCAAGCGTGAGCCTCATGCCACATTCGGTCTTCAAGCGGATGAACTTCGGCGACCTCAAACCTACCAAGATGTCTCTCCAACTTGTTGACCGTTTGGTAAGATATCCGGTGGGGATTGTTGAAAACATTCCCACCAAGGTAGGTAATCTTTGTATACCCGCTGACTTTTTTGTA